>AP027107.1:36430633-37030633 GCA_028142955.1 Pinctada fucata
AAAGGTCACTCAGTATGCTTATGATGAAATTGTATATGCTAACCATGTACATGTACGGGCTGTTGACGAGAGTCATTCTCTGTAAGCATCAAAGAATTCCAGGAAAACTTGGAAATGGCATTCTCAAATTTTCATGATTTTCACAAGGAAGACGAAGTTCGACCCCCTGAAGATGAAAATAACATTAGTTATTGTATATGGCCACCCGTTGCCATGGTAACCGTGCCAGTCCATTTTTGCCAGAAAATGGCCTCTGATTGTAAAAATCCGATCTAAAGTAGGCATTATTACAATTTCCAATATGTGACCTTGACCTTTGGCCTGTGACCTTGAAAATCAATAGGGTTCTTCCTCTTTCCATAAGGAATAAGTGTTTGGAGTTTGGTAAAGATCTCATCTAAACTGAGTACTTTAGGCTGTACACATGGATTTTAGCTATTCCAATCTGTGACCTTGACCTTTGACCTTGAAAATCAATAAGGTTAATTTTGTCATGAGGAATAAGTGTATGAAGTTTGGTCAAGATCCGATCAAAACTGTGTCCTCTAGGCCGTATACAAAGAGTGACGTGCTGTATACATTGATTTTAGCCATTTCCAATCTGTGTCCTTGACCTTTGACCTATGATCTTGAAAATCAATACGGTTCTTTTTCTTGTCATAAGGAACAAGTGTATGAAGATCTGATCAGAACTGTTCCCTCTAGGCTGGAAACAAGGATTTTATCCATTTCCAATCTGTGACCTTGACCTTTGGCCCAAGACCTTGAAACCCGATAGGGTTCTTCTTGTCATGAGGAATAAGTGTATGAAGTTTGGTCAAGATGCGATCAAAACTGTGTCCTCTAGGCTGTATGCAAGGATTTTAGCCATTTCCAATCTGTGACCTTGACATATGACCTTGGATATCAATATGGTTCTTCCTCTTTTTAAATGGAATAAATGTATGAAGTTTGGTCAAAATCTGATCAAAACTGCATCCTCTAGGCTGTGAACATCGATTTTTACTACTAACTATTCCATTCTGAGAGCTGACATTTGACTTATGACCAATTAAAACTGCGACCTCTAGGCTGTGTACAAAAAGCACAACACACACATTAACACATGAACAACGGCGTTACTATATCACCCTGCAACTATGTTGGGAGGGGAAAATAATTGTATGGAATTTGGTAAAAATCCGATCAAAACTGAGTCCTCCAGATAGTATACAAGCATTTAAGAAATTACCAATTTGTGGCCTTGACCTTTGGTCTATGACCTTGAAAATCAAAAGGGTTCTTCCTCTTACCATAAGGAATTAGTGTATGGAGTTTGGTAAAGATCTCATCTAAACTAAAATTTCCAATCCGTGACCTTGACCTTTGACATTGACAATCAACAGGGTTCTTCTTGTCATGAGGAATAAAGAGGGACGTGCTGTATACACGGATTTTAGCCATTTCCAATCTGTGACCTTGACTTTAGACCTATGATCTTAAAAATCAATACGCTCTTTTTCTTGTCACAAGGAATACGTGTATGTGTCCTCTGGGCTGTATACAAGAATTTTTAGCCATTTCCCCCCCCCCCCCCCCCCCCTTTGGGATCCGCGCTTGCTATCTTGAAAATATCTGAAAAGGAAGATATAAAACATGATATTAGGAACAAATCTACTGACAAAACAACATCATTGTTATATGCAGAGTGCACCTAACTTAATGATGAAAACTTGTGAATGATTTATTCACCTTGTTTGTACTTTTTCTCATTTTATGATGATTTTTTTTATTATTTGGTACTTCAACACAGAAAAACATAAAAATTGTGGAGAAATGTCTCAAAATACTTCTAATATTCTGAAAAAGTAAGTAAAACGTCACGATCAAAATGTTTTCCCAACAGTTTCTAAACTGCTGGGGTTGTTTCATTAAGAAAAAGGTAAACACCTGGAAATCAATATATAGAATGAACATGAAGTTCAAGAATGATTTTGTATATGGACAATTTCTAAATGTCTGTAATTAAAAGTGCAGGTATTCAGCGGTCAAACATCTAAGTTTTATTTATTTCAATTGGCCTGTTCTTTCAAAACAGTATAGCTCATGTGAACCAAAGTCTTAAAATGAGCTACTGTCATAGTCTAACAGCCGGTGTCCGTCTGTCCGGTCGTCCGTCAGTCAAATGTTCACCTTCTCATATGTATGCAAATCTGCACAGAATTTTACAAAATCTTACAGGAATCAAGTAAACTAGATCTAATACTATGACATTATTATGGTTATATTTCAAATTGGCCCACAGATGAATATTATTGATTTTTTTATGCATAAAATTAATCTAATTGACTGATCAGGTTTGGTAAAATATGACACCTCCATCCCACTTTAACTGTCAGTCCTAAATTAACAAAAAAATTATGATATAAGTCCCCTACCGGCATTAATCTATGTCCTTCAACTCTGCATTGTCCTGTACTTACACCAAAAGGTGAATCCAACATCAAAATAAGTTCTATATGTGTTTTAGAAAAAGGTCTGGAAAACAGGAAAAATTAATGAAATTTGCTATGAGGCCATACCTTTTGTAAGAACAAATAAATCAAACCCAATTTCATCTTATTTTTTATCAGACTATAATGTATCTACAAACCAAAAATCAGCTCAACAGGCATGAAAGACTGGAAACTGAGAAGTTTCATGTAATTTGCTAAGTGCAGGGGCCTTAACTCCTGTAGAAATGGGTCAATAAAATTGAAACACGAACTTGATTTGTATCACACTGAGATACATTCACATACCAAAAATGATTTCAATATCTGCAATACCATGGAAGAAAAGTCCGGGAAAAACTGAGAATTTCATTAAACTTGCTAAGTCCAGGGGCAATAACCTCTTGTAAAAATAGGTCAATCGGAACCAAACTCGAACTTGATCTGTATAAAACTAAGATGTAATCACATATTAAATTTTTTTTTCAATACCTACAACAACAGCCGAGAAAAGTCTGGAAAACTTAGAATTTCATGAAATTTGCTAAGTCCAGGGGCCATATCTCTTGTAAAAAATAGGTCAATTGGAACCAAACTCGAACTTGATCTGTATCACATTGAGATAAACTCACATACCAAAAATTATATCAATATCTGCAACGACAGCGAAAATAAGTCTGGAAAACTAAAGCGTGACAGACAGACAGACAGACGGACAGACAGACAAACGGGGTGGAAACTATAAGTCCCATCCGGCAAGCCGGTAGGGGACTAAAAATTATGGGGAGTATGCATCTGTACAAAGATACCGATAAAATGTGTGGTACGGATGCTTGATCTGACCTATAATTTTCGCTTTAGAGACGAGACAAGGTAAATTGCAACATCTCCGTTCCCAGCATTTTGTTTAGATATGCAGTGCCATTTTGATAACGTATTTTATTTGATTTTTTAAACATAAAAGTGTAAATCTATCACTTTTATGTGTAAATTTTACACAATCATTGCTTTAAATTTTACAATTAAAATGTGTAAAATTTACCACTTTTTTCTGTAAATTTTACACTTTTTTCAGTAAATTTTTGCACATTTATGTGTAAATTTTACACCTTTGTCAGTAAATTTTACATCTTTGTCTGTAAATTTTACACATGATGACATTTATGTGTAAATTTTGCTCCTTTTTCCTGTAAATTTTACACATTTAAATGTGTACATTTTTTTCTGTAAAATTCTCCCCCGAGAAAAATTTTAAAAATTTCAACCCCAAATCCTTGCTTTGTAGATGAAATCTTCACAAACTTGAGACTATTTTTTCATATGAAATTACTCTCAATATTAAGGAACTTCAAAAATGAAGTGTATATAGGTCCATGTAAGAATCAGGCATGGGTGATACATTAAATTCTTTTTTTTTTTTTTGCAAAACACTTTATTTCTGTTTGAGACATATATATGGTGGTACAAGTCAACATACGTCAATTCATTCTCAAGGTAGCGAAGGTGAAGCGAGATATTCACCTCATTTATAAAGGATTATGAAGGGGAAAATGGCGGGAAAATTTCTCTGTACAATTCAACCAAATATAGTGCCCTCATAACTTTTTACACCATCAAAATATGTAGAAAATTCGTTCGGGAAGGGTTTATCTGAGCACATTTCGAAAGAGTAAAGTTTTGCAAAAATGTGAAGGTATTCCATCTGCCTGATTCTTACACGGACCTGTACTTTAAAAGTTGTGACTTGAATCCATCGTTCAAGGTTAAAATCGTCTCATTAATAGACGTGGAAGAAGTTTAGTTAGATTAAGTCAGATGCACAAACGCTGAACACGTCACTTCAAAATCTATCTTATCATTCTGAATTTTTAGAAATAAAATATGGAGGTAAGCAGTTGGTGACATTTTTTATTTGATAACGCCTCGGAATAGATAATACTATAAAAAAATTGATGCCGCTCACTTTTGACGAATCATGTGGGCGCTATTCTTTTTAATTATTTTGTCATCTTTGAATCATATTTACTTGAAGTACCACTGATGAGGATTCATGTCCAAAACATGCATATCAAAAGACTTACCAAATTGAAAAGGAATTGGTATTTTTGCTAAAAATATGTAATTTTAAAGAAGATGGTGATATTTTTAAGTGTAAAATGTAAAACTATGAGAGACAATCTTGTGTACATAGAAAAGCTCATTCTCTTTCTCTCTCTCTCTCTCTGAAAAATTCATGCGATGTGCACGCCATGGCATAGGCAGCTACGCCCCTGTAAAATAAGCATTTTCCAGAGGGAGGATACATTGAATTCATCACCCATGACGAAAGCATGTATGATCCATGATTGAATGATTACCTCAATCAACGCAATCAACTGAGCATGTTGTGATTTCCTAGGATCCCTGACAAGTCACGTGACTTTTTCATTGTCTCCGAGAAGTGATTAGAATTCATGTTTGTACGTGACCAGATCGGACCGGGAGAACAAAGACGTCAGTGAACAAAGATGAAAAAGACGAAGCAAAAGATCTGACTGATAGCGATAGAAGGTAGCTTTATTTATTTTTTATTCTTTTCAAAACTTCACATCTCAAATATTGAATTCAACGTTTTACGAGTTTTTGTCGCGGGCTCGACCTGCAACTGCTCAGGACTTTGAATTTGGCGGGTAAGTTCACGATCTTTTCGGTGTCAAGACCTTATCACGTGTGTAAGTGGATATGCACATTATCCACCATAAGAAGTACTACGTACGCTTTCCATACATAGCAATGGCGTAGCTCTGCTTGAAAAAGTGGAGGGGCACAACATCCCAAAATTTCTAACAAGCAAAAAAAAAAAAAAGGGGGGGGGGGGGGGGGGGGGGGGGTAGGAAGAGAAAGAGATTAAAAAAAAATATTGGGTTTTCATGTTCTGTATGCACAAATTTTAACATTTCTGGTGCAATTCTAAATTTTAAGTACATGAATAAATGGCTGGCGAGCAAAATATTGACTAATCAGAAAATACTGTCTGTGTCCTCTATCATTAACATATACATGTAATGATATTCTATATAGTTTGAGTTAAAGGTATTTTGCAGTTTTTTTTATATCTGTATGACCAAAAATTACGTCAAAAAGTGGGGGGGGGGGCACAAACATACTTATGCCCCCCCACTTTCAAAAGTGGGGGGGCACGTGCCCCCCCTGCCCCCCCTTGTCCTACGCCAGTGTAGAATTACTGGATAGCAAAGCACTATTCCGATCTATAGATTGACTTTGTCCGTCCATCTGTCTGTCCGTCCGTCTGTCCGTCAGCAGTCAAAATTTTGGTTAAAGTTTCTGGTTGAAGCACAGGGGGTTAAAGTTTCTGGTTGAAGCACAGGGGCTATGTATCTATCTATCTATCTTCCAATACTGCCAGACTCCTCAACATCGAGTATTATTGGCAGGGTTTAAAAGCGCGTACTGCGTATATAAAAAGAGGATAGTACAGGCAAGAAAAGAAAAAGATTGAAGAGAAGATAGTGTGTTAGAGACAAGGAAGAAGGATAGGAGGATATTTAGTGAAGTAAAAACATGAGAAGGTTTAAAATACAGTACACAATGTACAGTACACAAAGAGCACAGAATATTTAATACCCCCCATTTTAATACATACAGGCTTTCTACTGTTCCTACTTTTTCCTACTATTTCCTACTTCTCCTACTTTTTTATTTTGATCCTATTTTTTCCTACTTTTTCTTCAAAACCTCCTACTATTCCTACTTTTTCATCTCAAAAGTAAAAAATTATACTTGCATCACTTGTCATCGACATCTGATTCAAAGTTTTTAAAAAATTTCGGGCTCGCTTCGCTCGCCCATTCTGTAAATTTTACATGAAAAATCAATATGTCCTTATTTCTGTCTGTGATTTCCTCAAAGATGAACATTACCAGTCTACAAACATTGCTCACTGTGATTTGTGTGTCATACTTACTGAAAATTGTCGCTAAAAGCGATGGAAAATTTCCTACTTTTTCCCTATTATTTCCTACTTTTTCCTATTTTTCTCCTACTTTTTCTCATTGACTACTCCTACTTTTTTCCTACTTTTTCATCAAGGTAGAGTAGAAAGCCTGTACATATACACTTACGTTTTTTGTGAGTGTATGTATTTCAAAGTTTTAGAACCTGTAATCGTCAAAAATTGGATAAGAGTGTAGAAAATAAACTCTTTATCTAGCATTGCCAAAGTTATTAACTTTCCGCTAATTAAAAAATTTTAGCACCGAAACCCTCCAAAATATGAAGATAATTTATTGTAATATTTCTGGCTCACAATATTTACGACAAAAATGTAAAACCCTGAAGTTACGCATGCACATTACCATGATTACAAATTTGAAATAATAACGACATATATTATTCAACTTAATATAGGGTAATACGGGTACATTTTCACAGATTATGTAGTAGGTAGTTAACAAACTTTCAAACCTTTCCAGATTGATGACAAGAAAGCTTTGTTAGATAAAGCTCACCTTTTAGGACATGAGTTTATTTATAAATATTAGGTTAGTAAATATTGTCAATTCCCAGGGAACGTTTTGTGTTTTCTTTACCCAATAAAACCAAAATGATGAAATAAGATAATATACTCAATTTTCTAGAAGATACAGGTTCTACAACTTTAAAAGTGTTTGTGTGTGAGTGTGTGTGTGTGTGGGGGGGGGGGGGGGGGGGTATTCTGTACTCTTTGTGTACTGTAGCCCCTATGGTTGAAGCAAAATATAAGAAATGTTACGCAGTAGAAACTTATTATTATACATGTACTGATGTAGGTTTCCCATGAGAAGACCTTTCAATATTGACCTAGTGACCTTGACCTTTGACTTTGACCTAGTTATAGATATTGGTTAAAGTTTCTGGTTGAAGCAAAATCAAAGGAACTGTATGCAGTAGAAACTTCGTATTATACATGTAGGTTGCCCATGATAAGACCTTTCAATTTATGTCATAACATTTGACCTAGTGACCTTGACCTTGTACTTTGACCTAGTTAAACATTTTGGTTAAAGTCTCTGGTTGAAGCAAAATCTAAGGAACTGTATGCAGTAGAAACTTTATATTATACATCATGTAGGTTGCGCATGACAAGAATTTTCAATTGATGTCGTAACATTTGACCTAGAGACCTTGACCTTGGACCTCGACCTAGTTAAAGATTTTTGTGAAGTTTCTGGTTCAGTGGTTGAAGCAAAATCTCGAGAACTATACACAGTAGAAACATAATATTATATAGGTAGATTGTCTGTGACAAAACCTTTCAATAGATGCCTCTATTTTTGACCAAGTGACCTTGGACTTTGATCCAGTTACTGACAAAAACTTACTTTGCAATCTTTAGTGGTGTTTTAATACCTCTTGATCTTGTCCCTAGATAGTATTTTATGTTAAGAAGTCTTGAAAGCAGATTTCTTTCATACAGTAAATAAGAGGTTGTTCATATTTCATACTCACTTTCACCACAAAGGGCACTGGATTTTAGCATTGTTACTTAATTTTGACCTTACTGCAGGGCTATATTGCATTTATTTAAAATGAAGCTTTGAAAGCTGATTTCTTTTATACTATCAATGGTGAGCCTTTCACATTCTATACAAGAAGTACTACATTTTGTTACTATGACATTTGACCACTTGACCTTGACCCTACATAGCATTTTAGGTTTAGAACTTTTGAAAGCAGATTTCTTTCATATCGTAAGTAAGAGGCCTTTCATATGTCATACTCACTTTCACCTCAGTTACAATACTACTCTGTCTGTCTGTCCGTTAAACATTTCTTGTGGTTTCAAGTTTTCTGAAACTGTTAATGATGGAAAGTTAATTCTTTTTGCAACATGATGGGTCTATGGTTTAGTTGTGCACCTGATATTTGTTTGAGCCCCTGACACCCAGGGTCTTAGAAAATGGGCATGGTCATTTCTTCCTATATAACTCTGTAATCTTGTGGTCATCATTTCTAAGAAAGCATTAATGATAGAAAGTTGATTCTTCTTGCATCATGATGGGTCTTTGGTCTAGTTGTGCAATTGGTACTTGTTTGAGCCCCTGACCCCCTGGGTCTTAGGAAATGGTAGTGGTCATTTTCTCCTACTGGTATATAACTCTTATGTAACCTTGTGGTCACCATTTCTCAGCTGAAAGTAAAAATGATAAAAAGATAATTCTTTTTGCATCATGGTGGGTCTATGGTCTATTTGTGTACCTGCTATTTTGTTTGAGTACCTGATCCCCACACAGGGTTTTAGAAAATGGGCATGGTCATTTCTTCTTGAGGACTCCACTTAATCTGATACCTGATTGGTATTTTACCCTTTAAAACTATTCAAAATGGCTTGAAAGTATTTATATCAATAAAGTGATGCATATAAGAAAGTCTGAGATATATTCTATTACAATTAAGAGGACTATTTTATTGTACTTCAGTGGAATTTAAAACTCCTGATAATCTGATACTCCTGTTAATCTGATAATGATCTTCCGACAAATCGACTATCAGATTAACAGGAGTCCTCTTTATAACTCTTTGTAAGCTTGTGGTCGTTATTTCTAAGAAAGTATTTATGATAGAAAGTTAATTCTTCTTGCATCATGATGAATCTATGGTCTACATGTAGTTTGAGCCCCTGACCCAGGGTCTTAGGCAATGGGTATGGTCATTTTCTCCTATATACTACAAGTATAACTCTTCGTAACCTTGTGGTCGCCATTTCTCAGAAAGTAAAAATGATAAAAAGAACATTCTTTTTGCCTCATGATGGGTCTTTTTTTGAGTATCTTCAGGGTGTATCGATACTTGGATCCTGAAACAAAATATCGCGATGCATCGATGAATCAGAGTATCGTCCCAGTCCTATCAACAAGGGAAACATTTGCTGATCCAGACAGCTGCGATTTGATTGGTCAAGTATTTGAATATGGTACAAGCCCTCCAATCAGTCTTTGTTAGATATCCATGTTGTTTACCAAATAAAGAGAGCTGAATTTTAATTAGATTGTTACAGATTAGCTTTATCCATAATGACCTAAAAGTTCCAATGAGAGCAATATTTGGCATCAACTTTTTGGTAAGATTGCGAAGCAAAATTGACTTAATGACTGACAATGTCTGTCCGTCCATCAATCTGTCTGTTGATGTTTTGGGCAAAATTTGCATTTACATTCATCCTCAGTAGTAGAATGATAATTGATGCAAGCATTATACTTGACATGTAGAAAGACTTTGTTAAGTACTTTACTCAGTTCTTATGATTTTTGGGACCCTTTAGGCTTTATGATTTGTTAGCTCACTGGGAAAAATGTCATACCCTTGGCAATGGCATCATAGTTGTCTATTGACAAAACTTTAACCTGGGCTGTATCTCTTGAACTATAAGTGGTAGGGCTTAATATTTCACATGTAGATACTTTGTGATAATACCTTTCATTTGAGACCATGACCTTTGACCTAGTGATCTTGACCTAGGAGTTTTACCTACTTTTCAAAAACCTAAACCTTGGCTGTTTTTCTTGAACTATGAGGGGCAGGACTTTGATATTTCACATGTAGATACCTTGTGATAAGACCTTTCATTTTAAACTTTGACCTCTTGACCTCAGACTTTGACCTACTTTTCAAAAACTTTAACATGGGTTGTAAAAAACTTGAACGATAAGGGATAGGGCTTGATATTTCATATGTAAATTCTTTGTAATGAGACCTTTCATTTGAGACCATGTGCTTTGACCTAGTGACCTTGACCCTGGACTTGAGCCTTCTTTTCAAAATTTTCAACAGTAGCTATACCTCTTCTCTACTATAAGGGGTTAGGTTTTGATATTTCACATGTAGATCAAGATACCATATGAGGAGAACTTTCATCTGAGACCATGACCTTTGTGACCAAATGAGTCGAATGACCTTGACCTTGAACTCTTACCTTCTTTTGAAAATTTAGTTTGCATGGTCTTCATCTCTTTAACTACATGTATAAGGGAAAGGAATTTTATATTTCATGCATATATTTATCATAATCAAGACCTTAAACATTATGACCAATATCGTAGTGACATTGACCTCAACCTTTAACCTACTTTTTGGATACTTATACTCTGGCTGTATTGTAAGCTCTCTAAGGGACAGGACTAATATTGGATGCATAGTCTCTTCATGACAATACTTTTTGGATTTTAGAAGTCATTTGTTTTTTGACAAAAACCTGCTACCGCTAGCTATGTAATTTTTGATTACCCTATCTTTAAAAGATTTCTCAAATTTATTTTATTTTCAATTTACTTATTAGTTTATATATCATTTTGTTTAAAGGCCTGGATATACCTCATCCTAGGTAGTTGATCAGTGGACTGGTGGATCTAAAGGGGCTACAGGGGTGGAGTACAGAGATGGGTCATGTATGAAACCATTTAAGGCTCAGGCATGGTGTTTGTGTGGGGGGCTGAATTCAGCCCCCCATGCAAATATCATGGGGAACCGAGGATGAGCAGGAGGACCGAAGTCAGTGGTGGATCTAAAGGATCTACAGGGGTGGAGTACAGAGACGCGTCATGTATCAAAGCATTTAAGGCTCAGGAGGACCGAAGTCAGCAGACCAGACTAAAAACAGTTTTAGCTGCACTTTGAAAGGTATAATAAATAGTCTTAAGAACAATATTCTATTGAATTCTGTAAATGTATTGTATTATAATGCTAATCTATAGGTCATGCAAATGGATTTTCAGGGTTGAGGGTCAAAGGTCAGGGTCATTATGGACCCTACTTTTAAAACTTCCTGACAGCATTAACCTCAAAGCAATCATATCACTATTTGTGGTATGGTTTGATAATTGTAATGAGTACAATTAGGGCTGCAATGGTACACTGTGCTCACGATATGATATGTATCACAATATTTACGTTTGGTACGATTTGTATCATAATTCTTTAATTTTTCACCTAAAAGATGAAATCAGACTTAATATTAGGCTTTGGGCCATCTTGAATTGTATTTGCTTTTGGTATAAAAGAAAACCAATAAGAGAGCAATACTATGAAGTGTTAATCCCCTTGATTTAATAACTTTAATGTCTTTATATAAGTTCATTAAAATACATAATCTATGCTCCTTTGTTTAAAAATGTCTTCAGTTGTGTTTTAATTGAATTGAAAAAGCTTGACGTTGCTAACCGTGGATTGAACTGCGGTTAACTGGTTTACTCCACAGTAAATCTGCTCCATCTCGACCGGTAACTCTGCCATTGCGAGCACGTGTTGTATTTCATTTTGAATTATAGTGAAAACGTTTCGCACTGAGATCATTTTGCGTCAAAGAAACTTCAACAGCGACAATCGATTCTCAAAACCAGTATGGATAGTCAACAACTTTAACATTTCATTGACAATAGTGGCTACATCGGCGACTGTCATTGTAACAACACTAAAGTTGACCTTGAATGATTTCGGTCATTTCAGCTTACATATGATCACTATAAATCTGGAGGCTGATTTGTTTATTATCTTTCAGGATCAGAATTTCACACAGCAGCTATTGATTCCATGCCGAAGGAAGACTTTATGGTGTCTCCTTTTGATCTTAAAGGTAAATATGTTTTTATATTTCTTAGAAATTTGAACATTAGTTTTAGGATATATTTACTGCACCCAGCTGATCCGATATGTATCACGATACCTGATATCCGATACGATATATATCAGGATACTAAGTTGATTAATAAAATCTTCTTAAAAGCTATTTGATAGTCTTTATATTCATCACATAAGTATTTTTATGCCCCTGTAATCAAAGGTTCGGGGGCATATAATTTTTGGTCTGTCTGTCTGTTTGTCCGCAAAATTTTTAACCTTGGCCATAACTTAAGAATGGTAAGTGATAGGGCTTTCATATTTCACATGTGTATTCCTTGTGACAAGACCTTTCCATGGATACCAAAAATTTTGACCTTGTGACCTTGTCCTTGGAGTTTTATCTACATTTGAAAAAAATTAATCTTGGCCATAACTTTCAAATGGTAAGCAATAGGGCTTTCATATTTCACATGTGCATTCCTTGTGACAAGACCTTTCCATGGATACCAAAATGTTTGACCTTGACCTTGGAGTTTGACCTACTTTTGAAAACTTTTAACTTGGCCATACCTTTTGAATGGTAGGTGATATGGCTTTAATATTTCACATGTGTATTCCTTGCGTCAAGACCTTTCAATGAATACCAAAATTAAATTTGACCTTGTGACCTCGTCCTTGGAGTTTGACCTACTTTCGAAAAACTTTAACCTTGGCCATAATTTCTGAATGGTAAGTGATAGGGCTTTTATAATTCACATGTGTTTTCTTTGTGACAAGACCTTTTCGTGGATACCAAAATTATTTACCTCTTGAACTTGACCTTGGTGTTTGACCTAATTTCGAAAATTTAAACTTTAGCCATAACTTTTGAATGCTAATCGATATGGCTTTTATATTTCACATATGAATTCCTTGTGGCAAGACTTTTCCATGATACCAAATTTGACCGTGTGACCTTGCCCTCAAAATGTGAAACTACTTTTCAGCTGTTTTACTGGTAAAGATGCCAACGGGGGCATTCGTGTTTCACAAACACAGGTTTTATTTTTTTATTCAACATGTCATATTTATTCAATACTAGCTTTTGGCTAGAATAAAGATGAAAAAAATAAATAGAAGAAACTAAAAACAAAATAATTTAAAATAAGAATTAGAAGTTACAATGTATGGAAAAATCGTTTGAAAAATCAATGGTTCTTAACATTTTGTCATGTTATATCTATATGTAAAATGTAAAAAAGTTGGATTTAAACCAATGAGTGCTTGAAAATCCAGAAAAATTGAAACACATAATTTTTTTGTAAATTTTAACTTGGGTATTATCGGGTTGTATCGATACTTGGATTATGGAAAAAAATTCGCGATGAATCCTCCCAGCCGTAATTTTAGGATATATTTGAGAGAACGCCTATGTGACTCTGTCTGTTTTTATCATGCCCTCGGAATCAAAGATTCGGGGGCATACAGTTTTTGGCCTGTCCATCCGTTTGTCTGAAAAACTTTTCTTGTGATAAGACCTTTCCATTCAGATACCCACATTTTTTACTTTGTGACCTTGACCTTACTACTTTACAAAATCTTTAACATGAGGCATAAGTTTTAATTGGTAAGTGATAAGGCTTTGATATTTCACATGCGTATTCCTCGTGAAAAGACCTTTACACCAACGTTTTTAACCTCATGACCTTGACCTTTCACCTTTAGAAAATGCTGTAATTACTGACAAAGATCCCATCGGGGTTATTCATGATTCATGAACACAGATTTTATTTGTATTTAATTTATTGGTATGGAAAGTTATTATATAATTCACCTTTCAGAGACAAATGGTATTAGGACAGATGACGTATTACCTGTGTAGAGTCAGGGAGTACAGATTCCAGTAGAGTCAGGGAGTACAGATTCCACTGGGAGAGCCAGGGAAGACAGATTCCAGTAGAGTCAGGGAGTACAGATTCCAGTAGAGTCAGGGAGGACAGATTCCAGTTTGGCTATAATGCATGAGTACAACTCCACAATTGACATGAGGTTATATATTTCAATCATTTATATGAATTCTTATTTTAGATTGGAACTCTTTTAAAAGGGATGAAAGTTTAGAATGGTCAATGGTCACTTTAATCTACAGGGATTTTTTTAGGGTCTGTAGGGGGCCGAAATTTGGCCCCATTCGCAACGCCAAAAAGTGGTACTTTTTCCCAATTTTAGACCTAAAAATTCCCAGTTCAATCTTTTCTCCAAAACAAGAAATTCATTTCCAATTTACATATCATTGACTGAAAGGAAACAAAAGTGCATATATATAGAACAAACATATTGTGTTAGTTTATCTCGAGGAGGGATTCAAAATATTAATAATTGATATGATAAGGGATAATTTGCATGAATATATCTTTTAGTTGTTTGAAATTTATTTCCCAATTTAGGTTGAAATGTTGCAAAATTCCCAATGTCATCGGCCCAGGCCCCTGAGATCAGGGGCTAGAAAAAACCCGGATCTATCATTCACTCTTGTAAAAATTCACTCAATTTGTCTGTCTGCATGACTTGTGTTATTTAAGCTATAGCTGAAGTTTTCAACATTTTCGTATCAACTTTTCTTCTTTCAATATAAATGAGGACATTTTTAGCTCACCTCGAAAAAGTGGAGCTATTGCGTCGGCGTGCCACCCTATAGGTTAAGCAAAACGGGACACGTCCATTCCCGCCAAACTTTAAGTCCTTCATCAACCAAACTAGCATCTAAGGATGCTTACAACAATGTATGGTACGGAGGCTGCATCTGACCTACATTTCATGCTTGAGTGAGCAGTTAGGTAAAATGGGACAGGTTCATTCCCGCCTTACTGTAAGTCCTACACCAACCAAACTTGCATAGATAATGCATCTGAGAATGCTTACAGTAATGCATGGTATGGAGGCTGTATCTGACCTTAATTTCATGTTTGTGTGAGCAGGTTAGGTAAAATGGGACAGGTCCATGTATCAAACCATGTAAGGCTCAGGAGGACCAAAGTCAACAGACCAGACTGAAAACAGTTTTAGCTGCACTTTAAAAGGTATAATAAATATTCTAATTCATTCTGTTTGTTTCACACATTCTGATTGGTCCACAGCATTTCCACAAGCATGTATAACGACGATATACATGTCACCAACCGATTCACTTTATTACTTTAAAATGTGCTCCTACTAAACTTGCAGGTTTATACAAGCTTTTGCGCAATTTGTTCTTTTAACGTCATCATTCTCTGTGATGTTTAGATCAAATGACGGCATCATGTGACGCATAGATAAAGTTATGAGCTTCTAAACAGCGTTCTTCATGTATAAACAACATTGCAAGTTAGTTCTTTTAAAACGCTCCACGCTTATTTATAGAATAACTGTCTTTTGGAATGTGATAATACTGTGATAACCTACAATGGATCCAGGAATTATGAGAAACATAATTCCTGGATCCATTGTAGGTTATCACAGTATAATCACATTCCAAAAGGCAGTTATTCATATATTTACATTCCAGTTTTTGACGCTTAAATGACGTTGTAATACGAATAAAACTCCGTTGCTAAGGCTATGTTACTACGTACTGTCAAAGTTCAAATCAAGCCAAGGTACTGTGACGTCATAGTTCAAACCACGCCACGGTTATACTCCTATAATCACAGTGTAAATTCTATACAAATGAATGGGCATATGTAAATATTAGGCCATATAAAATTGATTGGTTGTTTCTTAGATACTGCTGCGCACTCTAAATTGCCGCTGACGAGACATTTTATTGTAACTGCAGAAAAAAATAAATGCGAAGGAAGGTACATTGTGCCTCTAAGTTATCCAAACGGTATCTTATGATCGATCACGACACATTCAGTAGTTACGGTTACGCTAGGCAACTTTATTCACGCGCCTTCAGTTAATATTTGAATAGCTATTGTGAACGTATATAGCTACTGACCACGTGCCGACACGTGTCGTGGACTCTTAAAAGGCCAATTCGCGTGTTTAAAACATTTAGTATACTTTCAATTATGTAAATCTTAATACCGGACAATACCTATTACTTAAAAGTATAAGTCTATAATAAATGATAATGATGTTGACTGTGTAAAAAGTAAACACAGACCACTGATGACCGCTAAGAGCAACGTAGTTGAAAGATCCTTACATTTACGGATAAAAGAAAGCACTTCGTTCGATTTCTAATGCAATTAGATTCCACTTCATCTAGACTTGGCTTCCAAAGACAATATGTGCCAAGATTTTGACCTAATAAATGGACCCAGCGAAGATGCGAGGGGTCATAATTAGCAGGAAAACGCCAATCGAGACACCAGGATTTAATTCGAACTTGTTTAAACAAAAACAGACATCGACTCTCTAACTTGACGCTACTCGCAGCATTTAAAAGGCGGCATACATGATGGAAAACTTGTCTGTGATTGACTATGTCTCTCCATTCACAGGAGGAAGTTTTAAAAAGTAAACTTATGTAAAGGAGAGTGGAGACTGTCATGAATTTCATTGTACAATTATATTGACTGACAGTTCAAAGATAATTAACTATGAAGAATTTTCTATGAAGGAAAACAAGGGGGGTTGTTATGGCAAGGCACAAAATTTATTTCATTCCAGGTTAAGAAAGTTGTTGAGTTGATTTGCAATTCATTTGGATAGAAAACGACTATTTCCCATTTTTCTAAGTAAATAAAATGTTGTAAAAATCCTCTACACATACAAAAATAATAAAAAGAAAAAACCCAGAGTATATTATAAAACAGTTAGCTTTACATGAATTATGGGAGTACCCTTGATTAAAAATAAAAACCCTACCTACCTTGTCACCCAATTATCTGAGAAACAACTATTTATTTTACATGGCCTTATTGTTCAAAGTTTGATTTCTCGCAATTGAGATAAACAGGGAGCAGATTTTAGATGCATTTTAGATTTTGTTGTTCGTCCTCCTTATGTCACATAAATTAGAATTAGATAAGCGTACTGTGTTTTGTGGTTCCGACAGGTAGAGCAAGGAACCATATTTAGCCGGTGACCGTATGTCGCCGTTTCATTGTTAATTGCATGCTTCTCCTTTGTTATTGGCATTGGTTGTAAAGTTTATTTTTCTATATCCTATCAGATATGACTGTAGCAGTCAAAAGAAACATTTAACGGGGATAATTTCTTAGAAGTAGAAGTGGCGAAAGAATTCAAAAAAACAAAATCATAATTTTGTCCGTTTTGTGTGCAAATAGGATACTTATCAACAAAAATGGCGAAATATGGTCACCCCCGAAACATGGAAACAAAATATTTTGACGTTTTTTAAGAAACAGTAAACTGGGGAAAATAAATTATTTTTGTAGTATTTCGATCGAGAATGGAGTTAAACTATATTTAAGCAATACCAATCATTGAATTTGCCTCCAAGTATGGAAAATTTCTTGAAAATATACGAAAAATGTGGTGAAATATGGTCACTTGCTCTATATGTTGGATATACTTTTGGAAACATGTTATACACTGCCATCCATAAATAATTATACAAACAAGCAAATCATTCTAAATTCTTGATAAATTTATCCTAATTTTTCCATTCTGAACTTAACGTATCCATTGTACAAATGGAAATCTCGTGGACGTCTCGTCCATTTAAACAGTATTAAAATTATCTCGGTAAACTTCGGCAGTGTCTCGATAGTTTCCGTGGATTGAGCGAAGGTTGGCATGTCGACCTTTGATGATAGACATCAATTTTATACCTTGTATAAGGTATATTTTGGTAAAAGTATTCAATAATTCTAACTATATAATACACTTGAAATTTATTTGTACAACGGATACCTTAAAAGAATAATAATAATTGGCTTCACATAAATTTAAATTATGAATTGTGATAACAAAAATGTAAAAAGATTCTTTTTTCATCTGTACAATTTTTTTTTTTCAAAAATGGTCATTTTTATATAAAAAAGAATAAAAATTCAAAAAATGCAAATATTTGGGTCAAGTTTGTTACAAATGATTTCTATAAGGTTCATCTTCAGAGTTATACAGCAATAGATTCGAAATTGTTCAGTTTCTAACAGCAACATGAACAGAAATGGTGTATATATATGGATGGCAGTGTACTATTACTTAAAGATACTGTAATGACTTTGCTGAAATTCTTGTGTAATAACAATTTTGCTTTCAAACTTTACAGTTAAGTTAACCTTGAATGATTTCAGTCATTTTCTGCTTACATATGATCACTATAAATCTGAAGGCTGATTTGTTTATTATCTTTCAGGATCAGAATTTCACTCAGCAGCTATTTATTCCATGCTGAAAGAAGACTTTATGGTGTCTCCTTCTGATCTTATAGGTAAATATGTTTTTATATTTCTTAGAAAATGTGAACATTATAAGTTTTAGGATATATTTTAGAGAAGCCTATGTGACTCTGTCTCTCAGTCATACTGTTTGTTTAACTTTAAGCTCATATCTAACCTGATAATATATGTGCCAAAATAAAGAACTCAAACATGAGATGCTGGAATCCATTGTCCTATAGGAATGACTTATTATGTGTATCTGTCTGTTGATACATGTGTCCAACAATTAATTTTCTATAAAACAAAATCTTAAGTTTCAAAGTTTGAATTTTGCCTTCATTGGCCGGATTGCAAAGCAATTCCGGTCTATAGATTGACGGTGTCCGTCTGTCCGTCTGCCGTCAACATTTTGGTTAAAGTTTCTGGTTGAGGCAAAATCTAAGGAACTATATGCAGTAGAAACTTTATATTATACATGAAGGTTGCCCATGACAAGACCTTTCAATTTATGCCGTAACATTTGACCTAGTGACCTTGACCTTGGACTTTGACCTAGTTAAAGATTTTGGTTAAAGTTCCTGGTTTAAGCAAAATCTATGGAACTGTATGCAGTAGAAACTTTATATTATACATATAGGTTGCCCATGACAAGACCTTTCAATTTATGCCATAACATTGGACCTAGTGACCTTGACCTTGGACTTTGACCTCGTTAAAGATTTTGGTTAAAGTTTCTGGTTTAAGCAAAATCTAAGGAACTGTATGCAGTAGAAACCTTATATTATACATTTAGGTTGCCCATGATGAGACCTTTCAATTTATGCCGTAACATTGGACCTAGTGACCTTGACCTTGGACTTTGACCTAGTTAAAGATTTTGGTTAAAGTTTCTGGTTTAAGCAAAATCTAAGGAACTGTATGCAGTAGAAACCTTATATTATACATTTAGGTTGCCCATGACGAGACCTTTCAATTTATGTCGTAACATTTGACCTAGTGACTTTGACCTTGGACTTTGACCTAGTTAATGATTTTGGTTAATATTCCTGGTTTAAGCAAAATCTAAGGAACTGTATGCAGTAGAAACTTTATATTATACATGTAGGTTGCCCATGATGAGACCTTTCAATTTATGCCGTAACATTTGACCCAGTGACCTTGACCTTGAACTTAGACCTAGTTAAAGATTTTGGTTAAAGTTCTTGGTTTAAGCAAAATCTAAGGAACTGTATGCAGTAGAAACATTATATTATACATGAAGCATGCCCATGACAAGACCTTTCAATTTATGCCGTAACATTGGACCTAGTGACCTTGACCTTGGACTTTGACCTAGTTAAAGACTTTGGTTAAAGTTCCTGGTTTAAGCAAAATCTAAGGAACTGTATACAGTAGAAACTTTATATTATACATGTAGGTTGCCTCTGACAAGACCTCTCAATGTATGGTGTAATATTTGACTTAGTGACCTTGACCCAGTTGGTGACAAAAACTTACTTTGCAATCCGGCCATACCGTCTTTAGCGGTGTTTTATTTTAATTTATTTTCATATTTGGTTATATTTTGATTTGACCTTTTGAGTGGTCTTATCAAGGCCATTCTTAAGATCCAGGCTTCAATACTTTTACATATGGTAATGAAACACATATTTTTAAGGGTATTTTAAAGTTTTGATAAAATTTGAATTTCAATTTTTTGTTTACTTAGTTTTTGGCCGGATTGCAAAGCAATTCCGGTCTATAGATTGACGATGTCCGTCCGTCCGTCTGTCTGTCTGTCTGTCCGTCCGTCTGTCCGTCCGTCCGTCTGCCGTCAACATTTTGGTTAAGGTTTCTGGTTGAGGCAAAATCTAAGGAACTATATGCAGTAGAAACTTTATATTATACATGAAGCATGCCCATGACAAGACCTTTCAATTTATGCCATAACATTTGACCTAGTGACCTTGACCTTGGACTTTGACCTAGTTAAAGACTTTGGTTAAAGTTCCTGGTTTAAGCAAAATCTAAGGAACTGTATACAGTAGAAACTTTATATTATACATGTAGGTTGCCTCTGACAAGACCTCTCAATGTATGGTGTAATATTTGACTTAGTGACCTTGACCCAGTTGGTGACAAAAACTTACTTTGCAATCCGGCCATACCGTCTTTAGCGGTGTTTTATTTTAATTTATTTTCATATTTGGTTATATTTTGATTTGACCTTTTGAGTGGTCTTATCAAGGCCATTCTTAAGATCCAGGCTTCAATACTTATACATATGGTAATGAAACACATATTTTTAAGGGTATTTTAAAGTTTTGATAAAATTTGAATTTGAATTTTTTGTTTACTTAGTTTTTGGCCGGATTGCAAAGCAATTCCGGTCTATAGATTGACGATGTCTGTCCGTCCATCTGTCTGTCTGTCTGTCCGTCCGTCTGTCCGTCCGTCCGTCTGCCGTCAACATTTTGGTTAAGGTTTCTGGTTGAGGCAAAATCTAAGGAACTATATGCAGTAGAAACTTTATATTATACATGAAGCATGCCCATGACAAGACCTTTCAATTTATGCCATAACATTTGACCTAGTGACCTTGACCTTGGACTTTGACCTATTTAAACATTTTGGTTAAAGTTTCTGGTTGAGGCAAAATCTAAGTAACTATATGCAGTAGAAACTTTATATTATACATGAAGCTTGCCTATGACAAGACCTTTCAATTTATGCCGTAACATTTGACCTAGTGACCTTGACCTTGGACTTTGACCTAGTTAAAGATTTTGGTTAAAGTTTCTGGTTGAGGCAAAATCTAAGTAACTATATGCAGTAGAAACTTTATATTATACATGAAGCTTGCCCATGACAAGACCTTTCAAATTATGCCGTAACATTTGACCTAGTGACCTTGACCTTGGACTTTGACCTAGTTAAAGATTTTGGTTAAAGTTTCTGGTTGAGGCAAAATCTAAGTAACTATATGCAGTAGAAACTTTATATTATACATGAAGCTTGCCCATGACAAGACCTTTCAAATTATGCCGTAACATTTGACCTAGTGACCTTGACCTTGGACTTTGACCTAGTTAAAGATTTTGGTTAAAGTTTCTGGTTGAGGCAAATTTAAGTAACTATATGCAGTAGAAACTTTATATTATACATGAAGCTTGCCCATGACAAGACCTTTCAATTTATGCTGTAACATTTGACCTAGTGACCTTGACCTTTGACTTCGACCTACTCAAAGATTTTGATTAAAGTTCCTGGTTTAAGCAAAATCTATGGTACTGTATGCAGTAGAAACTTTATATTATTAATGAAGCTCGCCCATGACAAGACCTTTCAATTTATGCCGTAACATTTGACCTAGTGACCTTGACCTTGGACTTTGACCTAGTTAAGGATTTTGGTTACAGTTCCTGGTTTAAGCAAAATCTATGGAACTGTATGCAGTAGAAACTTTATTTTATACATGTAGGTTGCCTCTGACAAAACCTTTCAATTTATGCTGTATTATTTGACCTATTGACCTTGACCCAGTTGGTGACAAAAACTTACTTTGCAATCCGGCCATACCATCTTTAGCGGTGTTTTATTACATTTATTATAACACATTTTAGTATACTCAACAAAAAGGAGACCACCATAGATTGTAATAGAGCAGAGCAAAGATGTAAGATGGCAGTCAGTGAGTGAGAACAAAGTTTCAGGGTTGAATTACAAGGACACATGAACTCATTCGAACACTTGTCAGGAAGATCAAGCAAAGTAAAGATTTTAATAAATACAGCTGCAGGAAGATCAGCTTGCAGAACTTACATGGTTGAAGAAATGGCTCGCTGACCACAGACTGACCACCTCATTAAAGAATAATAACACAGATTGAAGAAGACAGAGGCAACATGTATACACTAGAACAGCTAGTAGAACAGCTAGATAGAGGAAGGCAGGAACAGCTAGTAGAACATATATAGAGGAATGCAAGAACAGCTAGTTACGAACATAAATGGAGGAAGGCAGGAACATCTAGCAGAACATGCAAGGAGGAAGTCAGAAACAGCTAGTAGATGTTACAGGAAGACAGGAGCAGTAAGCTGACCATACATGGAGGAAGGCAGGGACCTATCAGTATATAGATGGAGGAGGAGGCCACAATACTACTATATCCAAATAGTAAGTTGAAACAATAAAGTAGATATCATTTATTTAGGTGGATATCTGAATGAAATTGAATCATATTTGAACTGTATTAATAGGCATCCTTCTTCAGACTTGCATCTATAGCTGAGATAAAATGGCTACTTTACAAATAATGAATTTAACGTGCCTATTGTATTTTTGGTATGAATGAATGCTTCAAAGTTTTTATAGCATTTGTAGTTTTTAAATTGCATACCTGTCAACTCTTCCTCTTTTGGAAGGAGACTCCCTCTTTTTGACCTCATCTCCCTCCTTGGCATTTCTCCTTCAAGGGAGACCAAAATCTCCCCTCTTTTTTACCCAGTCTCCCTCTTTTGGCATATTTACCAAACTAGAATAACTCTAAGTAGTGACATTCAGAGCATTTAATGAGAAATTGCATGAAAAAATGCAAAACAGATTTATATAGAATGCAATAAATTATCAATACATGTTTCTTTGTTTATAAATGTTTTTGCTTTGAAATGTCAGCACAATGAAATTATTTGAAAACTGGTTTTGCACAAAATGTTGTGATTCATTAAAAATGTAACAAAATGGGGTTACGCACAATCTTCCTCTTTTTCAATTGCCAAGAAAGGAGATTTCCCTCTTTTAAAGATTTCAAAGTTGACAGATATGAAATTAATAATATATAACAGATATATAATTTGGCTTCCATATTTCATAATTATGTATTCCTTATAACATAAACTTTCTATCGGAACGAAATTTTTAAACTTTGACCTTGGAGTTTGACCAATTTTTGTGACAAATGCCTAAAATTCAGACCTGCCTACTTTTACGATTTTGGCATAATTTTTATGATTTTTATGCCCCCGTAATCAGGGGCATATAGTTTTTGGTCCGTCCTTCCGTCTGTCTGTCTGTTTCTCTGTTTGTCCGCAAAAACTTTAACCTTGGCCATAACTTTTAAATCGTAAGTGATAGGGCTTTCATGTTTCACATGTGTATTCTTTGTGAGAAGACCTTTCCATGGATACCAAAATTTTTGACCTTGTGACCTTTACCTTGGAGTTTGACCTATTTTTGAAAAACTTTAACCTTGGCCATAACTTTTGAATGGCAAGTGATACGGCTTTCATATTTCACATGTGTATTCCTTGTGACAAGACCTTTGTATGGATACCAAAATTTTTGACCTTTTGACCTTGACCTTGGGGTTTGACCTACTTTTGAAAAACTTTAACCTTGGCCATAACTTTTGAATGGTAAATGATAGGGCTTTCATATTTCACATGTGTTTTCCTTGTGACAAGACCTTTCCATGGATACAAAAATTTTTGACTTTGTGACCTTGACCTCGGAACTTGACCTACTTTTGAAAAACTTTAACCTTGGCCATAACTTTTGAATTGTAAGTGATAGGGTTTTCATATTGCACATATGTATTCCTTGTGACAAGACCTTTCCATGGATTCCAAAATTTTTGATCTTGTGACCTTGACCTTGAAGTTTGACCTACTTTTGAAAAACTTCAACCTTGGCCATAACTTTTGCATGGTATGTGATATGGCTTTCATATTGCACATGTGTATTCTTTGTGACAAGACCTTTCTATGGATACCAAAAGTTTTGGCCATGTGACCTTGACCTTGCAGTTTGAACTACTTTTGAAAAGCTTTGACCTTGGCCATAACTTTTGAATGGTAAGGGATAGGGCTTTGATATTTCACATGAGTTTTCCTTGCTACAAGACCTTTGCATGGATACCAAAATTTTTTACCTTTTGACTAGTGATGGGTCGATTATCGATTATAATCGATTAGCGGCGTGAAGAAGTCACCCGATTTCGATGATCGATTTGAAAACAAATAATCGATAGCGTGAAAATAAAGAAGGGGGGGGGGGGGGGGCACTGCCACTGAGGGAGAAGAGGAAATTCTGTCCGTTTGTATTAAACTATTTCTAATAATTTCTCTACTAATGCATTGTTTTTATAAATAGATAGAGTAACAGAAGCTAGCAGCATGAAATTAGAGAGAATAAATCATTAATTGATTTAATATATTACAACCCGGACTTATGCATACTTCCGACAGACCGACGGTAGCAGTACTCATTTTTTATGGTAAACTGACTTTATTATTTGATTGAGAAAGGTTGAACATAATACTGTTTCATGTTACTGTTTATATTGACAGATACTTTGCAAATACTAGTTTGACCCTCCCCCTTTCCATTCCACAAGGAACACAGCTGAAAATGAAGACGTTTTTGAATACTTTTCATGCATTTTAAAAACGAAACAATGGAAATGGTATAGAGGTATTTTCATACACCCTTGATTACTTTGATTAAGTTTATTCAAGATTAATTAACTCACACGACCACGTATACCTGCACTGTGTGTCAGTAAGATATAAAATGTATGTTTATTTGGATGAAAAATGGTAAATTTGAGTAGAATGTCATGAACCGATTATAATCGGTAAAATCGCATCGGATACACTAACCGATTCTAACCGATTATCGATTATGATTCTGAACCGATTTCCCATCACTACTTTTGACCTTGACCTCAGAGTTTTACCTACTTTGGAAAAACTTTAACCTTGGTCATACCTTTTGAATGGTAAGTGATATGGCTTTCATATTTCACATGTGTATTCCTTTTGACAAGACCTTTCCGTGGATACCAAAATTTTTTACCCTGTGACCTTGACCTCAAAATGTGAACTACTTTTCAGCTGTTTTACTGACAAAGATGCCAATGGGGGCATTCGTGTTTCACAAACACGTTTTTTATTGACCTTAAATTATGCCCTACGCTTTTGCTATTTATGCCACAGAACTATATTTTAGGCAAATTGACTTTTGTCGACATTTTGAGCCCTTTATTTAACAAATGTTTTCCATATCTTTTTGTCAAACAAATAAGTTTTTAAATTTTTTTTTCTCAAAATTGCATCAGTGGTTTATATTACGCTTTAGCCATCAAAATTACACTTCTTTAACTAAATATTAAAACTAATTAATGGTGAGATACAGGTAGGGAGGTCTGAAATTTTGTCATTCTTTCCTTGTTATTTTGTAGTTTTAACCCGATTTATTCAAAGCCCTTTTAGAATTCAGAATTTATTTATTTATTTTAGGTAGCTGATACTGAAATAATGTGGATGTAAAAAATGTGGGCAACATAGCTTTCCTTGACCAAAGTAAATGACATGGGCAAAAAATTCTGCCATACAGTGAAGTTAATTTGATCCAGTCTCTGAAGAGGAAATGGACTCTGCCAATAGAAAAAAGTGCTCCTGGTAGTGTGCAATTGTCTGTCTTATCGTCAAAAGACAGACAAACAAACGACTGCCTGTCTCGTCTTTAGACAGGTGAAGTCGTATTCTCTTCTCGGCAGGATTTTGGATTTTCGGAGTGCAAGACAAAAGGCAAGTTAGTCTTTATTTCTCTGTAGTCTTTGTGTTTTTTGGTTTCCAAGACCTGGCAGTGGTTACCGGGATTGATTCTGAGTGACCTTCACACTTGACCTTGATCAACATGAGACACTTTCCTTTCATCATGGGATGAAGAAATGCCAATTTCAGCCATTTCAGAACCTGCAGCACAGACCACAACTTGCAAGGAATATCCTCTTATAGAGTTACCCCTTGATCTTAATGGTAGGTTGATCTATGGTGAGTGGTGGAGTGGGAAAGGGAGGCAAATGTTGCAATCAATCAGTAATAGGGCTTCAAATGAGGAGTGTAGATTAGGCAGACATTGAAGTAGCTCAGATAAGGTATTCCTATTAGCTTGATCCAAGGTCTTACAAGACTGAACTTGGTTACATTTAGGTCTGTTTTTTATTTTTTCATTTTTTTTTTCCTTTTCCAGGTGGGTCATTTTGGGGTAAGACTTGGTGTGGTGTGCTGGGTAGACTGATGTAAACAGGCCCAGTTAAGGTTTTGGATTATAAGCTATAGAAACATCCTGCCTGAGCTGTCTCAATGACTCTCTGATCTATAGATTTCTTGTTTGAAGTTTTGTTACTAGTTGATTACAACATTTTATGAACTTTTCAATTCCATTATACTCATCACAGATTGATTGAAATTAAGATCAAGGGGTAACTCTGTAAGAGGATGTTCCTTGCAAGATGTGGTTTGTACTGTAAATTCTGAAATGGCTGATTTTGGTGTTCCTTCATCCTATGGTGAGAGGAAAGTGTCTCTTGTTGATCAAGGTCAAATGTGAAGGTCATTCTGAGTCTTTCTGCTGGTCCATTGCCTGTTCTTGTTTTAGTAACACAAAGATTATGGAGGGTAAAGTAACTTTCTTTACTTTTGGCTTAATCAAAGAAATTCCACGATTCTGTTGTGAGGGGAAGCTGCCTTCCATGAAGTCCTCCAGTCCCCAGTGTCCTCATTCATTATATGACAATCAGTTCTTGACACCTGTAATAAGATGATGAATGACTTAAAAAGATGGTTTACTCTAATTAGGATATTAAAGAAGCACAACTATAATGCTTAGAAACCAGTGAAAAATTTGAGCCTATGGAGGACATTCAGAAAGTAAAGCAGAAACGAGTGCTATGAGAAATCAGTGATAAAATTCAGCTTACTGAGAACAGAAAATATAGCAGAAATGCCTAGAGTAATCAGTGATAATGTGAAGTTAACTAGAGAAACTAGTGATAAAATTCAGCCAATGGAGGAAAAACATAATTATATAAGAAAGGAGTACGTAGATAAATCAGTGATAAAATTCAGCCTATGGAGGACAGAAAGTGAAATAGAAAGAAATACTTAGACTGAAACCAGTGATATAATTCAGTCTATGGAGGACAGAAAATGAAATAGAAAGAAATACTTAGACTGAAACCAGTGATATAATTCAGCCTATGGAGGACAGAAAGTGAAATAGAAAGTAATACTTAGACTGAAACCAGTGATATAATTCAGCCTATGGAAGACAGAAAATAAACCAGAATTAGTAATTAAAGAAGCCAGTGATCAAATTCTGAGCCATTGAGCAGACAGAAAGTAATTTAAAACAGAAGGAGAAAAATCAGTCACTATGATAAAATTAACCCTAAAGTGTAGAGGACACAGAGTTAACTAGAATGGAATACTTGTGATCAAACTGAGCTCTTGAAGGACAGAAAGTAAAGTAGAAAGAATTCAGTTTATGGAGGACAAAGGAGTTCCTAGAGAAACCAGCCAATGGAGGACAGAGAATAAAGTAGAAAGGAGTACCTAGTCTAAGAGTAAAACTGCAAAGCACTGAAAGATTTCATCAAAAGAAAACCTGAAGGTTAGCAGAATTTGGAATACATTTTTAGCAAACATCAAATTTAAGTCACAACATACTTCATTGCTGAAATTTTGTATAGAGCATAACTATTTTTGTGTCGCCTGCGAAGCATAGCGACACTTAGGGATCACTTTGTCCGTCTGTCTGTCCGTCCGTCCGTCCGTCCGTCTGTCCGTCTGTCTGTCTGTCTGTCACACTTTGGGTGTCACAGCCCATAACTTTTGATTGGTAGATGATAGGGCTTTGATATTTCACATGTGTATTCCTTGTGACAAGACCTTGCTACACATACCATAATTTTTGACCTAGTGACCTTGACCTACATATTTGACCTACTTTTCAAAAAAATTAAGAATGGATATATCTTTTGATTGGTAGATGATAGGGCTTTGATATTTCACATGTGCAATCCTTGTGGCAAGACCTTTCTACACATACCATTATTTGTGACCTTGTGACCTTGACCTAGATATTTGACCTACTTTTGAAAAAAAGATAAGATTCGCTATATCTTGATTGGTAAGTGATAGGGCTTTGATATTTCACATGTGCAATCCTTGTGACAAGACCTTTCTACACAGACCATAATTTTTGACCTTGTGACCTTGACCTAGATATTTGACCTACTTTTGAAAAAAGATAAGATTAGCTATATCTTTTGAAGTAAGTGATAGGGCTTCGATATTTCACATGTGTATTCCTTCTGAAAAGACCTTTCTACACAGACCATTAAATTTGGCCTTTTGACCTTGATCTAGATATTTGACCTACTTTTCAAGAAAAGTAATATTGGCTATATCTTTTGATTGGTAGCTGATAGGGCTTTGATATTTCACATGTATTTTCCTTGTATCAATGCCATTCTACACATACCATTATTTTTTTACCTTTTGACCTTGACCTACGTATTTGACCTACTTTTCAAAAAAATTAAGAATGGATATATCTTTTGATTGGTAAGTGATAGGGCTTTGGTATTTCACATGTGTATTCCTTGTGACAAGACCTTTCTACACAGACCATAAAATTTGACCTTTAGACCTTGATCTAGATATTTGACCTAGACCTACTTTTCAAGAATTTTGATCCACTTTCTAGAATAATAATCAAACCGCTTCGCAGGCGACACAAGCATTCCTTGGATTGCTATTTTTGTCCTAGTGACCTAGACCTATCTAAGATTCGCTATATCTTTTGATTGGTAAGTAATAGGGCTTTGATATTTCACATGTTTATTCCTTGTAACAACGCCTTTCAACACTTATCATAATTTTTTTACCTTTTGACCTTGACCTACATATTTGACCTTCTTTTCAAAAAAATTAAGATTGTATATAACTTTTGATTGGTAAGTGATAGGGCTTTGATATTTCACATGTGTATTCCTTGTGACAAGACCTTCCTACAAATACCATAATTTTTTACCTTGTGACCTTGACCTACATATTTGACCTACTTTTCAAAAAAATTAAGAATGGATATATCTTTTGATTGGTAGGTGATAGGGCTTTGATATTTCACATGTATTTTCCTTGCAACAATGCCATTCTACACATACCATAATTTTTTACCTTTTGACCTTGACCTAGCTATTTGACCTTCTTTTCTAAGAAATTAAGGTTGTATATATCTTTTAATTGGTTGGTGATAGGTGTTTAATATTTCTTATGATGAGACCTTTTTGTTACCAATTTTATCGTAGTGACCTTGACCTAGATGATTGACACTCTTTTCTGAAAATTTGAGAATGACCATATCTTTTAATTTGTTATTAAGAGGTCTGATATTTCAAATGAATATCATTTGACAAGACTATTCTACTGATACCAATAATTTTGATCCACTTTCTAGAATAATAATCAAACCGCTTCGCAGGCGACACAAGCATTCCTTGGATTGCTATTTTTCTTTGTATGGATTTCTATTACAATTGATTACCTGTCACCAAAGGATGTTTCATAATCTTGAATCAAGTTTAAATATTAAAAGGCTAAGGTCACAATAGATTGTTACTAATGTGAAACCTTTAATTGTCATTCTTCCCATTAAAAAATGGATATATTTCAATAATACTGTAAAATCAATTTATTTTCATGGGTTTAAAATTTCGTGATTTTTTGGCTGAAACTGTTTTCATTGACATTTAATTTCGTTGATTTCTGACTTTCAAAAATATTTTTTGATTAAATAAGAGAAGATGATTTTGATAAAATGAAAGAAATAAGACATCATACATCTGTAAAGCTTATATGTCACGGTAGCAGTATGTATTGCAAGTAATTTTATTATTTTTAGCTCGCCGGGACGAATGTCCGGAGAGCTATTGTCATACCCCCGGCGTCGGCGTCTGCGTCTGCGTGCGCGTGCACAAAAACTTTAACCTTGCTTATAACTTTTAAACCAATACAGATTGGGCTTTCATATTTCACATGTGCATTCCTTGTGACAAGACCTTTCCATGGATACCAAAATTTTTGACCTTGTGACCTTGACCTTGGAGATTGACCTACTTTTGAAAAACTTTAACCTTGGCCATATTTTTGGAATGGTAAGTGATAGGGCTTTGATATTTCACATGTGTATTCCTTGTGACAAGACCTTTCCATGGATACCAAAATTTTTGACCTTGTGACCTTGACCTTGGAGATTGACCTACTTTTGAAAAACTTTAACCTTGGCCATATTTTTGGAATGGTAAGTGATAGGGCTTTGATATTTCACATGTGTATTCCTTGTGACAAGACCTTTCCATGGATACCAAAATTTTTGACCTTGTGACCTCGACCTTGGAGATTGACCTACTTTTGAAAAACTTTAACCTTGGCCATATTTTTGGAATGGTAAGTGATAGGGCTTTGATATTTCACATGTGTATTCCTTGTGACAAGACCTTTCCATGGATACCAAAATTTTTGACCTTGTGACCTTGACCTTGGAGATGATTGACCTACTTTTGAAAAACTTTAACCTTGGCCATATTTTTGGAATGGTAAGTGATAGGGCTTTGATATTTCACATGTGTATTCCTTGTGACAAGACGTTTCCATGGATACCAAAATTTTTGACCTTGTGACCTTGACCTTGGAGATGATTGACCTACTTTTGAAAAACTTTAACCTTGGCCATATTTTTTGAATGGTTAGTGATAGGGCTTTGATATTTCACATGTGCATTCCTTGTGATAAGACCTTTTTTATTGTTGTTGTTGCAATTTACATATGGTTGCCACCGGCGAGCTATGTTGTCATTCTGACAAGTCTGGTTATCCAACAACGTGATCCTTAAAACTACTGTTGATGATAATAAACGATTGATTAAACAATATCGACAGAACATATCGAAATATTTCTTTGTCGAGTTTCCGTTCTCATAATAGAATACTTAGCAACTATCAAATAAACATCTGGAAATCTAATATATATATGAAAATGAATTCTTATTGTGTAAGAATGGATAAAACTCCCTCCCCCGAGCTCTCACCCGCCCTAACAATCTGGCTTTATGAATATCTTCGTAATTTGATTGCTTGTCCGAGCATTGTCGGATTATATGCAATGTTTTACGTCTTGCGGGTGATAACACTCAAACAGTCACGTGTTTGGCCTTCTAATTGTTTGTTTGGCTTTGACTGTAATTAGATAGTTTGGCTTCATAGCTAATGAACTTTCAAGTTTAACAATTCTAGCGTGTCCATGCAATATATGTATGTGAATTTCTTTGAAGAGATTGCTCTCCACTTGTTATGAAGCATTTGAGATTTCTAAAGGCAAAAAGACGTTAATTAAAAATGATCATTTCTAAAACGGATCATGTCATTTTATCATGTTTATACAGACAATGAGAGTGAGAAACATTTATTGTCAACTTCTCTCAGTAATGTACGACACTGTTAATAAAATCTCAATTACATATTTATATCTCTTAAAGCAAATTTTCGTCATGGATTTAATTTCGTTGTTTTTTTTCCTATTGACCTTGACCTTGACGCATGAAAATAATAAAAATAAGTCCCCAACGAAAATTTATGATTTTACAGTATTTCACAGAATTGTAACTCGAGAGCCAATAGTCGGCTAATGGGTGTTATGATATTGAGACAAGGTCATTTGTAAAAGGTCAAGGCCACGTAGACATTTTGTGTAAAACCTTATGTGAGAATATTCATTGTGAAAAATTATAGTTCAAATATATTTTTGTTAAAATAATTCTGTATGCATAGTCTTTATGAATAATTTTTGGCCGGATTGCGAAGTCTGTCTGTCCGTCCGTCCGTCCGTCCGTCAACATTTTGATTAAAGTGTTGCGTTTTAGACTGCTTGAGGACAACTTGAAACTTGACATGGTGATAGACCATGATGTGACAAATCAAACACAGCAACAAAATTTCACCTATTGACCTTGACCTTGGAGTTTGACCTACTTTTGAAAAACTCTAACCTTGGCCATAGCTTTTGAATGGTAAGTGAAAGGGCTCTCATATTTCACTTGTGTATTTCTTGGGACAAGACCTTTCCATGGATACCAAATTTATTTACCTTGTGACCTCGACCTTGGAGTTTGACCTACTTTTAAAAATATTTCTAGGCTATATCTTATGAGCTATGGAGGCTATGACTTTGAAACTTCACATGCAGAATCCTTATGACCAGAACTGAATACCATGACTTTTGACCTAGTGACCTTGACATTGACCTTTGACTTACCTTTAAACTATAAGAGGTAGGGTTTTGATATTTCACTTGTGGAGTCCTCATGACCAGACCTCCCATTTGATATCATGACTTTTCATCAAATTACTTTGATATTGACCTTTGACCTACTTTTAAAGTATAAAAGTTAGGGTTGTGATATCTTTCATTTGATATCATGACTTTTGACCTAGGGACCTTTACATTGACCTTTGACCTACTTTTTAACTATAAAAGGTAGGGTTTTTATATTTCACATGTAAAATCTTCATGATCAGACCATTCATTTGATATCATGACTTTTGACCAAATGACCTTGACATTAACCTTTGACCTACTTTTGAACTATAAGGGGTAGGGCTTGATATTTTACATTTAGAATCCTCATGACCATAGCTTTTTTTATTTCGTAACAGTATTAATGACCTTTGCAGGCCTTGAAACTCATGAAAATCTTTGGTTGTCATTCGGGCAACCTGCTTTGAATATCAGGTTGCCTGAAACCATTTTTACTTGCCCGAAATTGAACTGAAAAACTAGGCTGTCATTCTTTATTTCCGCTAATTTGAACATTTTACATAAATTCCATTTCTTTTTGTCCCCCGCTTTTGCGAAAGCGCGGGGACATTAAAACCAGTTCGTCCGTCGGTCTGTCCGTCAGTCACAAAAACTTTAACCTTGTGCATAACTTTTGAATGGTAAGTGATAGGGCTTTGATATTTCACATGTGTACTCCTTGTGACAAGACCTTTCCATGGATACCAAAATTTTTGACCTTGTGACCTTGACCTTGGACTTTGACCTACTTATTAGAAACTTTAACCTTGACCATAACTTTTGAATGGAAAGTGATAGGGCTTTGATATTTCACATGTGTATTCCTTGTGACAAGACCTTTGCATGGATACCAAAATTTTTGACCTTGTGACCTTGACCTTGGACTTTTACCTACTTATTAAAAACTTTAACCTTGACCATAACTTTTGAATAGAAAGTGATAGGGCTTTGATTTTTCACATGTGTATTCCTTGTGACAAGACCTTTGCATGGATACCAAAATTTTTGATCTTGTGACCTTGACCTTGGACTTTGACCTACTTATTAAAAACTTTAACCTTGACCATAACTTTTAAATGGAAAGTGATAGGGCTTTGATATTTCACATGTGTATTCCTTGTGACAAGACCTTTGCATGGATATCAAAATTTTTGACCTTGTGACCTTGACCTTTGAGTTCGACCTACTTTTAAAAAAACTATAACCTTGTCCAGAACTTTTTAATGGCAAATGATAGGGCTTTCACATTTCACATGTGTATTCCTTGTGATGAGACCTTTCTGTTGTTAACAACATTCTGACCTTGTCCATGGAGGTTGACCCACATTTAAAAACTTCAACCTCGACCATTAGTTTTTGATGGTAATTTAAATCATAGGTCTTAAATATTTCACATGTGCATACCTTTTCATAAGCCCTGTCCCTTGGAAACAAAACAAAAGTTTTTTTTTCCTTTTGACCTTTTCTTGGAGTTAATCTTTCATATTTAGAATGTTGATAATATATGAAATGTCTGTAAGCATTTCTTTAAAGACAAACACCCAAAAGCGGGGGACCACAATTCCTTGAATTTGATTTTTCAACAAATTCCTCATTTAGCTCATCAGAGTCATATTCAGAGGCATCTGTTTGATATGTACCTAGGGCAATGAGGGCGCATCACCTTCATTGTCTCTAAAGTCCAGCCAAGGCCGATTCGTTTTACAGGACTCTTTGAGCAACCTTGGTTTCCTATGACTTTCAAAGTCCCTTTTTGTTTTCTTTTTAGGTGGTTCAACAAGTGACTAAGGTCCAGTGTAAGAAAGGGAGCACAAAGAGTACACTTGTCAAGTAGAAATAGAGCCAATGACTTTGAATTCTTGCTGGGTGTCAAGATGAAGATTTTGTCAACAAAGCCATTTGAATTTGGAGGAAGGAGAAATGCAAGCACTCTGAATGGTTAGTTAACCTCATTATCATAATCATGACATCAAACGGATTCTGTAAGCTCTGCATTTTGTTAAAATATTTTGTATACCATTGTCATCCTGTAAAGGCTTCTGTTAATGGAAATATTTTTGATGGTTAATAATTGTTTGTATCTTTGGATTTTTATGTCAAAGATTTGGGGGCATATAGTCTGTTAGTTCATGGCAAGATTTGGGGGCATATAGTCTGTTAGTTCATGGCAAGTACTTTTAACATAAGGCATAGCTATTGAATGGTAGGTGATAAAACTTTCATATTTCACATGTATATTGATTTCCTTGTGACAAGACCTTTCCATTAAGGTATTAGGGGTATAATAAGAATATTGTCAAAAAGCTATGAATTATGTACTTCCATATCTTCTATATTTTTAGATATTTGATAATTTTTTATGCCCCTGTAATCGAAGATTCGTGCATATAGTTTTTGGTCTGTCTGTCTGTTTGTCCGCAAAAACTTTAACCTTGGCCATAACTTTTGAATGGTAAGTGATAGGGCTTTCATATTTCACATGTGTATTCCTTGTGACAAGACCTTTCCATGGATACCAAAATTTTTGACCTTGTGACCATGACCATTGGAGTTTCACCTACTTGTGAAAAACTTTAAACTTGGACATAACTTTTGAATGGTAGGCTATAGGGCTTTCATATTTCACATGTGTAATTTTTGTGACAAGACCTATCCATGGATACCAAAATTTTTGACCTTGTGACCTTGACCTTGGAGTTTGACCTACTTTTGAAAAACTTTAAACTTGGACATAACTTTCGAATGGTAAGTGATAGGGCTTTCATATTTATGTCTCCCCCCCAACGGGGAGGAGACATATTGGTTTTGCCTTCGTCGTCCGTCTGTCTGTCCGTCTGTCACACATCGTGTCCGGGCTATATCTCCTGAACCGTTTGCCCGATCACTTTCATATTTTAAAATGTTGTTGCTTATGACCCGAAGGTTTTACATCACCTTGACCCAAGGTCATGTGACCAAGGTCAAGGTCACTTAGTGCATTTTTAAAGAAATTATGAATACATTCCTGTCTGGGCTATATCTCTTGAACCGTTTACCGGATCACTTTCATATTTTAGTATGTTGTTGCTTACAACCCAAAGATTTCACATCACCTTGACCCAAGGTCATGTGACCAAGGTCAAGGTCACTTGGTGCATTTTTAAAGAAATTATGAATACATTCCTGTCCGGGCTATATCTCTTGAACCGTTTACCGGATCACTTTCATATTTTAGTATGTTATTGCTTATGACCCAAAGATTTCACATCACCTTGACCAAAGGTCATGTGACCAAGGTCAAGGTCACTTAGTGAATTTTTAATGAAATTATGCATACATTCATGTCCAAGCTAGATCTCTTGAACCGTTTGCCCGATCACTTTCATATTTTAGTATGTTGTTGCTTATGACCCGAAGGTTTTGCATCACATTGACCCAAGGTCATGTGACCAAGGTCAAGGTCATGTAGTACAATTTTAATGAAATTGTACATGCATTCCTGTTCGGGCTATATCTCTTGAACCGTTTGCACGATCGCTTTATATTTTAGTATGTTGTTGCTTATGACCCGAAGGTACACATCACGTTGACTCAAGATCATGTGACCAAGGTCAAGGTCAATTAGTATACATGTATTTTAAATGAAATTGTATTTGTTATGTGTATTATGTCCAGGCTTAATCTTTTGAACTGTAATCGGATCACGTCATATTTTAGTATGATGGTGCTGATGACCCAAAGGTTTCACACCACCTTGATCCAAGGTCATATTACTAAGGTCAAGGTCAAATATTACATTTCTTAATGAAACTGTAAATACTATTGAGTCTGGACTATATCTGTGGAATCGTATACTGGATCGCTCTGACACTTTAGAATGCTGTTGCTCAGGATTGGAAGATTTCTTATCATCTTGACCCAAGGTCATGTGCCCAAGGTCAAGATCATTTAGTTCTTTTTAATGAAATTGTACGTACTAATCTTGTCTGGGCTATATCTGCTGAACCCTTCTTACAATTGTTTTCATATTTTAATACGTTGTTTCTCAGGACTACATGTTTCTTATTACATTGTCCCAAGGTCACATGATTAAGGTCACTTCTTACTTTGGTAATGAAATTGTATATGCTAATTATGTCCAGGCTGAAATTGTTATGCTTATCATGTTTAGGCTTTATATTTTGAATCGTGTATCCAATCACTGATTCAGTTTTTTGTTGCCCATGATCCATACAATGTATTTTTCAGATCACCTATATCCAAGGTCATGTGACCAAAGTCAATTTCACTAAATATGAAATTGTATATGCTAATCATGTTTGAGCTTTACCTCAAACAATACAATGAATCACTTTCATGTTTGAGTATGATGTTGCCCATGACTCAAAGGTTTCACATCATCTTGGCCCAAGGTCAAAGTAACTTAGAGGGGAGACATCTGTTTTTTTCTGAAAAACATTTGATTTAATTCACATGTGTATTCCTTGTGACAAGACCTATCCATGGATACCAAAATTTTTGACCTTGTGACCTTGACCTTGGATTTTGATCTACTTTTGAAAAACTTTTACCATAGGCATAACTTTTGAATGGTAAGTGATAGGGCTTTCATATTTCACATGTACATTCCTTGTGACAAGACCTTTCCATGGCAACCAACATTTTTGACCTTGTGACCTTGACCTTGGAGTTTGACCTAATTTCGAAAACTTTAACCTGGACTATATCTCCTGTACTATAAGGGGTAGGACTTTCATATTTCACATGTAGATACCTTATGACGAGACCTTTCATTTGAGCCCACAACTTATGACCTTGACCTTGGACTTTGACCTACTTTTCAAAAATTTTAATCTGTGCTATATCTCTTCAACCATCAGGGGTAGGGCTTTCATATTTCATAAGTAGATACCTTGTGATGAGACCTTTCATTTGAGACCATGACTTTTGACCTAGTGACCTTGGACTTTGACCTACTTTTTAACCTATGCTACATCTCTTCAACAATAAGGGGTAGGGCTTTCATATTTCACAAGTAGATACCTTGTGACGGGACCTTTCATTTGAGACCATGACCTTTGACCTAGAGACCTTGACTTGAACTTTGACCTTATTTTCAAAAACTTTAACCAGGGCTATATCTCTTGCACTATAAGGGGTAGGGCTTTGATATTTCACATGTAGATTCCTTGTGATGGGACCTTTCATTTGAGTCAATGAACTTTGACCCAGTGACCTTGACCTTGGACTTTGATCTAAACCATCAACCTTCTATTTAATCACTCATACTTTGGCTGTATCTTTAGCTCTTTAAGGGATGAGACTAATATTAGATGCATAGAATCCTCATAACAATACTTTTTGTATTTTGGAAGTTATTTGATTTTTGACAAAAACCTGCTACGGCGACCTATGTAATCTTTGATTACTCTATTTTTTTCATTTAGTATGCTGTTGCTTATGACCCAAGGTCACGGTGGCTTAGTACATTTTAAATGAAATTGTACATGTTAATCATATCCAGGCTATATCTTTTTAACTGTGTATCCAAATACTAACATTTCAGTTTTTTGTTGCTCATGATCCATAGGTTTCAGATCATGTATATCCAAGGTCATTTTATCAAGGTCATTCAATTTGCTTATAATGAATTTTTATATGCTTATCGTGTTTGGGATGTATCACTTAACCAGACATTTCATTTGAGACCTTTGACCTAGGAGTTTGACCATTTAAAAAACTTGAACCTGGGCTTTATCTCATGAACTATAAAAGGTAAGGCTTTTATACTCAACATGTTGATTCCTCCTGGCCAGACCTTTGGCCTAGCAACCTTGACCTTGGAGTTTGTCCTTCTTTAATGAAACCTTACCCTGGCCATTTTATTGCCATTTTACTATCAAAACCTACATAGCGAGCAATGTTGTCTTCCAACAAGTCTTATTAATGATGAGTGATAGGGCTTTCATATTTCAATCACTCAACAAATATGGCTGCCATGGGTTCTGATTGGCTTAAGCAATTTCAACATTTCCGAAACTGATGAACAGAATTTCTCAAAACCTTACATGATTTGCAAGGACTCGTGCAAGTTCCTCTACCAAATCGTCCAAGATAATTCTTTTGTCTGCAAATTTGGTGAGCTATATGGCCACTGTGGGTCTTTTGCTTCCAATTAGCAGATTAATTTTACAGTTCTGATGAAAGATACAATTTAGGTGGGAAAATCAGATAACCTAAAGTATATAGTTTTCTTTCTTTTCTACATTTAAAACCAAATTGTAGATTAAAGACCTACAGATCTCAAATTCTCAATCCACAATTGTTTTTTCAGTTACAATTTCCATCAGAACACAGAGGCAGAAACCACACTGAGCATAGCGGTATAGCTTCATCAGATCGCAGAGGCAGAACCCAAACTTGTCAGCGGTATAGCTTCATCAGATCACAGAGGCAGAACCCAAACTTGTCAGCAGTATAGCATCATCTGATCATAGAGGCAGAACCCAAACTTGTCAGCAGTATAGCATCATCAGATCACAGAGGCAGAACCCAAACTTGTCAGCAGTATAGCTTCATCTGATCATAGAGGCAGAACCGAAACTTGTCAGAGGTATAGCATCATCAGATCACAGAGGCAGAACCCACACTTGTCAGCGGTATAGCTTCATCTGATCATAGAGGCAGAGCCCAAACTTGTCAGCGGTATAGCATCATCAGATCACAGAGGCAGAACCCAAACTTGTCAGCGGTATAGCTTTATCTGATCATAGAGGCAGAACCCAAACTTGTCAGCAGTAGAGCATCATCAGATCACAGAGGCAGAACCCAAACTTGTCAGCGGTATAGCTTCATCTGATCATAGAGGCAGAACCCAAACTTGTCAGCGGTATAGCATCATCAGATCACAGAGGCAGAACCCAAACTTGTCAGCGGTATAGCATCATCAGATCACAGAGGCAGAACCCAAACTTGTCAGCGGTATAGCTTTATCTGATCATAGAGGCAGAACCCAAACTTGTCAGCAGTAGAGCATCATCAGATCACAGAGGTAGAGCCCATACTTGTCAGTGGTATAGCTTCATCTGATCTCAGAGGCAGAACCCAAATTTGTCAGCGGTATAGCATCATCAGATCACAGAGGCAGAACCCAAACTTGTCAGCGGTTTAGCATCATCAGATCACAGATGCAGAACCCAAACTTGTCAGCGGTGTAGCATCATCAGATCACAGAGGCAGAACCCACACTGAGAATAGCGGTACAGCATAGAGTTGGTGCTCACACTTGTTATGAACAGCTAAGCTGCAGTCAAAGAAACCACTCATTAATAAGGACAACAAATTAATACTATTGGAAATATAGAAAGGTATGTTATTTTCAAGAATGCAGCTTTCCAATTGAGAAGAAAATTGAACTAACAAAATTATTTACTCTCTTTTTTTCTAAACTTTTCCAAATTTTTTCCCAAAAATCCTTATAGCATGAATTTCAAAATATTTTCATTTTTGTTTTCATCTTCATCAGATAACAGAGGCAAAACGCACACTGAGCATAGTGGTATAGCTTCATCAGATTACAGAGGCAATACCGACATTGAGCATATCAATATAGCTTCATCAGTTCACAGAGACGAAACCCATATTGAGCATGAAGGAAGGCAGAAACAGGTAGAAGAACATAAATGGAAGAAGTCAATGGCAGTTGGTAGAAAAAAAGTTGTAAGAGAGCAGGTACTGCCAGTAGAACATTAATGAATTCATTAGATGGAAAAAAAAAAGTTAGATGACAGCTATCAAAACATATGTGGAGGAAGGCAGGGACAGCTTATTATTGGAGGAAGGCAGGGACAGCTAGCAGAACATAGAGGAAGGAAGGGACAGTTAGTAGAAGATAGATAGATGAAGGTAAAGACAGATAGCAGAAGTCAGAAAGAGGAAGGCAGGGACAGCTAGCAGAAGATTAAATAGAGGAAGTCTGGGTCAGCTAGCAGAAGAAAGAGGGAGGCAGGGACAGCTAGCAGAACGCAGGGACAGCTAGTAGAAGTTAGAGGAAGGCATGGACAGCTTGTAGAAGTTAGTGGAAGGCATGGACAGCTAGTAGAAGTTAGAGGAAGGCATGGACAGCAAGTAGAAGTTAGAGGAAGGCATGGACAGCAAGCAGACACATGGACAGCTAGTAGAAGTTAGTGGAAGGCATGGACAACTAGTAGAAGTTAGAGGAAGGCATGGACAGCTAGTAGAAGTTAGAGGAAGGCATGGACAGCTAGTAGAAGTTAGCAGAAGGCTTGGACAGCTAGTAGAAGTAAGAGGAAGGCAGGAACAGCTAGTAGAAGTTAGCGGAAGGCATGGACAGCTAGTAGAAGTTAGCGGAAGGCATGGACAGCTAGTAGAAGTTAGAGGAAGTCAGAGACAGCTAATTTATGGAGGAAGGCAGGAACAGCTAGTAGAAGTTAGAGGAAGACAGGAACAGCTAGTAGAAGTTAGAGGAAGGCATGGACAGCTAGTAGAAGTTAGAGGAAGGCAGGAACAGCTAGTAGAAGTTAGAGGAAGACATGGACAACTAGTAGAAGTTAGAGGAAGGCATGGTCAACTAGTAGAAGTTAGAGGAAGGCATGGACAACTAGTAGAAGTTAGAGGAAGGCATGGCCAGCTAGTAGAAGTTAGAGGAAGTCAGAGACAGCTAATTTATGGAGGAAGGCATGGACAATCCTATCAGTATATAGATGGAGGAGGAGGTGGCCAGATTACCAAGTTTTTAATGGTAAGTTGAAAAATAGAGTAGATATCTTTTATTTAGGTGGATATCTGACTGAAATTGAATAATATTCCAACTGTATTAGTAGGCATACTTCTTCAGACTTGCATCTATAGCTCAGATCAAGCGAGTACTTTGCAAACACCATATAACCAGTAATTTTCGCAGGTATCAAATTTCACGATTTTATGGTAAAATAAGGTGTCTTTCGGGAGTACAATTTTATGCAATTCTTAAATTACAAACAAATATGTGCATATGATTTCACTGCTTTTTAGCTCACCGGGACGAAAAAGTCCGGAGAGCTAATGCCATACCATCGGCGTTGTCATCGTCCGTAGACAAAACTTTAACCTAGGCTATATCTCTTGAAATATAAGGAGTAGGGCTTTGATATTTCACATGTAGATACCTTGTGACAAGACCTTTCATTTGAGACCATGACCTTTGACCTAGTGACCATGACCTTGGACTTTGACCTACTTTTCAAAAACTTTAACCTGGGCTATATCTCTTGAACTATAAGGAGAAGGGCTTTGAAATTTCACATGTAGATACCTTGTGACAACACCTTTCATTTGATACCATGACCTTTGACCTAGTGACCTTGGACTTTGACCTACTTTTTAAAAACTTTTACCTGGGCTATATCTCTTGAACTATAAGGGGTAGGGCTTTGGTATTTCACATGTAGATACCTTGTGACAACACCTTTCATTTGAGACCATGACCTTTGACCTAGTTACCTTGACCTTGGACTTTGACCTACTTTTTAAAAACTTTAACCTGGGCTATATCTCTTGAACTATAAGGGGTAGGGCTTTGGTATTTCACATGTAGATACCTTGTGACAACACCTTTCATTTGAGACCATGACCTTTGACCTAGTGACCTTGACCTTGGACTTTGACCTACTTTTTGAAAACTTTAACCTGGTTTCTGACAAAAACCTGTATAGGCGAGCTATGTAATCTTTGATTACCCTATGTTTACCTTCTGTTATTGAAATTTTAGTTATTTCTGTCATAAGAAATTACTCGATTTACTACTCTTTATGTGTAATCAAGATATTGTGAAGAATGACATATGTACAAGAAGAACAAAATGTCATTATTTGCTTGTTATTCATAATTTTAACTTCATTTGTTCAAAGCTCTTTTTAAAGTTAGAATATTTTATTGAATACTATTTTTAGCCGAGATGAAAAACTCGGCTTTTAATTTGATATGAGACGGGCTGGTGGGCAGTTTGTCTGGGCGGGCGTCAACAATTGGTTTCCGGACTATCTGTCAACTATGATATATGCTAGAACAATGAAACTTCATACACTTACTCCCCATGAGTCAAGGATGAACCCTATTGATTTTACAGTCAAAGGTCAAGGTCATAGGACTCTGATTATTAAATATGGTTTCCGGACAATACAAGAGTCTGTATTGCACCTAATATGATCATGAAACTTGCCAGATATGTTTTCGGTGAATCAGGGATGAGTCCTATTGATTTTGGGATCAATAGGTAAAAAGTCAAGGTCATAGGACTCAGATGATTGAAAATGTTTTCTGGACCATACAAGAGCCTGTATTGCTTCTATGATTATGAAACTTACTAAAAATATTTCCCATGAATCAAGGATTGAACCCTATTGAATTTGGGGCCCAAAGGTCAAGGTCATATGACTCAGATTATTGAAAATGGTTTTCTGACCATATTAGAGCCAGAATAGTACCTATGATCATGAAACTTTCAGAGATGTTTCCAATAAATCAAGGATGATCCCTTATTGAGTTTGGCATCCAAAGGTCAAGGTCATATGACTCAGGTGATTGAAAATGGTTTTCGGACCTTATTTAAGAGCCTGTATTGTATCCTATGAGCATGAAACTTGCCAGAAATTTACCCAATAAATCAATTATGATCCCTATTAAGTAAAGGGTCATAGGTCAAGGTCATGGGATTCAGATGATTGAAAATGGTTTTCAGACCATATTAGAGACTGTATTATACCTATGATCATGAAACTTGCCAGAAATTTTCCCAATAAATCAATTATGATCCCAATTGAGTTTTAGGGTCATAGGTCAAGGTCATGGGATTCAGATGATTGAAAATGGTTTCCAGACCATATTAGAGCCTGTATTGCACCCATGATTATTGAACTTGCTAGAAATGTTTCCCGTGAATCAATGATGGTCCCTATTGAGTTTTTGGTCCAAAGGTCAAGGTCATAGGACTCCGATGATTGAAAATGGTTTCGAGACCATATTAGAGCCTGTATTGCACCTATTATCATGGAACTTGTCAGAAATGTTTCCCACGAATCAAGGATGACTCCTGATGATTTTAGGGTCAAAAGGTCAAAGGTCAAACTCATAGGACTCTGATGAATGAAAATGGTTTCTGAATCATATATGAAGGAGTATCAACCTGAAATGTGCCAGTAATGTTTCCATCTGCCGAGATCATATTCAATTCATGTACATTGCAAGTCTGCATATTCATACTTGCATTCCTGTTTTGCAACTCAGCACTTTGCATCTTTGATTTATAAAAAGCTTATTGAATTCTATTTTAGGTAGTTGATACTGAAAGGTTGATGCAGAAGCTCTATACATAGAACCAGAGATAAAACCCTTTTTGTGTACCAGACAAGAGGACTCCGTAATTGCTGTGAAAATTGTGGGCAACATTATAGAATTCCACCAAAGAACAATGGGCAGAGAATTCTTTACTGCAATAGACGGGCATATAATTCCGCCATACAGTGAAGTTAATTTGATCCAGTCTCTGAAGATGCAATGGATTGTGCCTATAGAAAACAGTGCTCCTAGTAGTGTGCAATTGTCTGTCTTATCGTCAAAAGACATACAAACGACTGCCTGTCTCGTCTTTAGACAGGTGAAGTCGTATTCTCTTCTCGGCAGAATTTTGGATTTTCGGAGTGCAAGACAAAAGGCAAGTTAGTCTTTATTTCTCTGTAGTCTTTGTGTTTTTTGGTTTCCAAGACCTGGCAGTGGTTACCGAGATTGATTCTGAGTGACCTTCACACTTGACCTTGATCAACATGAGACACTTTCCTTTCATCATGGGATGAAGAAATGCCAATTTCAACCATTTCAGAACCTGCAGCACAGACCACAACTTGCAAGGAATATCCTCTTATAGAGTTACCCCTTGATCTTAATGGTAGGTTGATCTATGGTGAGTGGTGGATTGGGAAAGGGAGGCAAATGTTGCAATCAATCAGTAATAGGGCTTCAAATGAGGAATGTAGATTAGGCAGACATTGAAGCAGCTCAGATAGGGTGTTCCTATTAGCTTGATCCAAGGTCTTACAAGACTGAACTTGGTTACATTTAGGTCTGTTTTTTATTTTTTCATTTTTTTCCTTTTCCAGGTGGGTCATTTTGGGGTAAGACTTGGTGTGGTGTGCTGGGTAGACTGATGTAAACAGGCCCAGTTAAGGTTTTGGATTATAGGCTGTAGAAGCATTCTGCCTGAGCTGTCTCAATGCCTCTCTGATCTATAGATTTCTTGTTTGAAGTTTTGTTACTAGTTGATTACAACATTTGATGAACTTTTCAGTTCCATTATACTCATCACAGATTAATTGAAATCAAGATCAAGGGATAACTCTGTAAGAGGATGTTCCTTGCAAGATGTGGTTTGTACTGTAAATTCTGAAATGGCTGATTTTGGTGTTCCTTCATCCTATGGTGAGAGGAAAATGTCTCTTGTTGATCAAGGTAAATGTGAAGGTCATTCTGAGTCTTTCTGCTGGTCCATTACCTGGTCTTGTTTTAGTAACACAAAGATTATGGAGGGTAAAGTAACTTTCTTTACTTTTGGCTTAATCAAAGAAATTCCATGATTCTGTTGTGAGGGGAATCTGCCTTCCATGAAGTCCTCCAGTCCTCCATTGTCCTCATTCATTACATAACAATCAGTTCTTGACACCTGTAATAAGATGAAGATGGCTTACTCAAATTAGGATATCAAAGGTGCCTAACTTATGCAAGAAACCAGCGAAAAATTTCAGCCTATGGAGGACATTCAGCAAGTAAAGCAGAAAGAGCGCTAAGAGAAATCAGTGATAAAATTCACCCACCTAGAGTAACTAGTGATAAAATTCACCCACCTAGAGAAACTAGTGATAAATTCAGCCTATGGAGGACATTTGGAAAGTAAAATAGAAAAGATGTGCACAGAAAACTAGTTATATAATTAGAAAAGATATGCCTAGAGATACCAGTGATAAAATATAGCCTATATGGAGGGCAGAAAGTAATGTAGAAAGAAGAGCCTTAAGTGATAAGTGATAAAATTCAGCCCATAGAGGACATAAAGTAATCCAAAATTGAACCGAATGTCTAGAAAAATCACTGTTATAAAAATCAGCTTATGGAGGACACAAAGTGAATTAGAAAGGAGTACTTGTAATCAATATGAGCTTATGAAGGACAGAAAGTACAGTAGGAAGAAGTGCCTAAGGACATTGAGTACATAAGAATTCCTAGAGAAACCAGCCAATGGAGAACAGAAAGAAAAATAGAAAGGAGTGCCTAGTCTAAGAGTAATACTGCAAAGAACTAGAAGATTTTATCAAAAGAAAACCAAGGTTTGCAGAATTTTGGATATAATTATGATATTCATTTTAAAGCCCCTGTCACACCTATGCGTTCTGGCAAGGCGTTCGTACTACGACCAACAAAATCGTACAGAACGTGGCATGGACATAGTGAGGACGTGGGGAACGTAGTAAGAACTCACTGATACGTATTAAGATCGTAATAAGGATGCCGACAAACGTGCCCATACGCTGAGCCACCACGACCATTTTGAACTGTTCTAAACAGTCGTAGTGAGAACGCGCTGATGACAGAACATGTTAAATACTACATGTACTTGCGAACGTATTGAGAACTTCATTGACGTATTAGAAATGTGTTGCGAACGTAGTATTGTTGTAGTATGGACTGCTAAAGCTTTTACAAATAATCATATGGAGATCGTCACGTCTCTGCCGTCCTTATCACGTTCTCGGTTTTAGGGCTCGAAAAAGTCAAAGTAGACCTCGTCCAAACAATTCATCCCTTGAGTGTGTCATGATCGTAGCATGAACGCAGTAAGGACTTCGAGAACGTAGAATAAATGCAGTACTGTCATAACACAGATGCCTTCGTGGTAGTGTGAACTTGGGGCGGGTCGTAGTGGGAACTTGACTAGACATATTAAAGACGGGAAGGACTCACTGCTAATGTGTTACGGACGCTGAAGGTCGTGTTGCACACATAATGTTTGTCAATTATTGTTTTGGAGAGCCCTTCTGAGTGAGAAATGCCACGTTCTCACTACGTTCATGAAAAATTTTAAGGACTTCAAGGACGCAGTAAGAATGTCTTCAGAGAACATGTAGGTGTGACAGGGGCTTTAGCAAGCAATTGGTTTTAATAATACCGTATAACCAGAAATTTTCGCGAGTATCAAATTTCGCGATTTTATGGTAAAATAGGGTGTCTTTATTTTTGCGAGTACAATTTTTCGTGATTCCTGAATAACAAATAAATGTGTTCATGTGATGTTACTGTTTTGTACCTTTCATTATTTCAGTTTAAGTAAGTTCTATCATAAGAATACATTCAATTCGATCCTCGTTACGTTTAATCAGAAAAAGTGAAGAATGACACATTTACCAGTCAGGGGTGCTACTTCAACAAGTAATTAATAAATTACTTCTACAAGTAATTATCAAATGTACCCATGATTTCACATAAAAAGTTAAATAATGTCTTATTTCCTATGGCAAGTAAGAAAGTACAGCAGTAGAAGGCAAGAGCACTTCCATTATTTTCAAAAGGAAATAACTTTCTCAGAAGAAACTGTTTGAGTTAAGAAAGATAGCCGAAATTGTAGCCGAATTTCACTTAAAAAGTTGCAAATTTGTGCAAGTTTGTAACCTTGTAGATTTTTAAACAGAATTTTCATCTCAATAGCAATAATTTTTCCTGTAAATTAAGACTTTCCTTTTCAAAATAAACTTTAAATATAATTTACGATAATTACTTAAAGCTTTACTCCTTTCATTTAAAGATAAGCCCCTTTCAATAAATATTACTTAAATAAGTAATTTTAAGGGAATGGTTTTACCTTGATATTTCTGTTACTGAAGCAATTATTACTGATATGAGTAGCCCTTACAACAATTAAAAGCTTGAGAACTTTAAATGTGTATGCTACAATCATTACAAACCATCCATTGCCTTACTTTTTATGTATATTACTTGTATAAGTAATATGTTGCATGGACATCGCAAGTAAATCAGTTACTTTTAAAAGTAATTATTTTAGAAGGCAGAATTAGAAAGTTACTTAAAAAGGTAATTTTTTGAATTACTTGTTTAAGTAGCACCCCTGACTGTTTACAATATGAACAGTTATAACAATTTATTATGTACCTTATCAAACACAATTTTTCGCGAGAATAATTTTTCGCGATTCCAAATCACTCGCGAATATAGCGAAAATTAGTATCTCGCGAAAATTTCTGGTTATACGGTATTTTCATAAGATTGTTTCTTAGTATCCATAGTTGTCATGACTTTGAACAAAGGTCAAGGTCACAATTGACTTCATTGTTAAAGCTTTTTCTGGGGCACAACTTTTTATTATGCCCCCGTAATCGAAGATTCGGGGGCATATAGTTTTTGTCCTGTCCATTTGTCTGTTTGTCCAAAAAACTTTAACCTTGGCCATAACTTTTGAATGGTAAGGGATAGGGCTTTGATATTTCACATGTGCATTTCTTGTGGCAAGACCTTTCCATGGATACCAAAATTTTTGGCCATGTGACCTTGACCTTGCAGTTTGAACTACTTTTGAAAAGCTTTGACCTTGGCCATAACTTTTGAATGGTAAGGGATAGGGCTTTGATATTTCACATGAGTTTTCCTTGCTACAAGACCTTTCCATGGATACCAAAATTTGTGACCTTGACCTTGCAGTTTGATCATTTTACATTTTTTACTGAAAAAGATGCCGATGGGGGCATTTGTGTTTCACAAACACGTTTTTTAATTTGCTCTGCGTGGATTTCAATAATATTTTACAAAGTTGTTGGTCAAGGTCACTGAAAATAGTCAAAAAAACTTGTATACAACCTAGAGGACACAGTTTTGATTGGATCTTTACCAAACTTCATCAAAATGTTCATTCACTTATTCCTTTTAGCAATTGATTTTCAAGGTCAACTAGGGATTTCATATTCAATATGTGTATTCCTTGTGACAAGACCTTTCTGTTAATATGATTAATACTGAAATTATTAACCTTGACCTTTGACCTACTTTTGAAAAAATATAACTCATCATCAAAATTGAGATACTTTACAGAGAATGGTATTTATAGTAACAAAGATGCCAGTAGGGGCATTCATGTTTCACAAACTCAGTTTTATTGAACAAGTTGAAAATAATACTTTCATAGTTAGAGTACTTCATCAATTTTGTATGTTGATAATTTCACTTCAATGATGAATAAAAAATATTATTGATTATTTGCAGGAAGCCTTCTGAAGAGGTGATCAAGGCTGATATTGAGATAAAGCTGATATTGAGATAGAACCTGAGATGAAAGACAACACAATGGTAATTTAATATAATTAATCTTATAGAATAGGGCTGGGACGATACTACACCAAGTTGATCCGATACGTGTCACGATATCTGATACAATATGTATTGCGATACTAAGTTGATAAAACCTTCTCAAAAAGCTATTTGATAGTATTCATATTCGTCATATGAGTAGCTGTTTTTACTAAACATTTCATTTTTATTCAACACTAGATTTCTGTCTAGAATAAAGATTAAAGAAAAATAAACGGTTTGTTATTTGACTTAGGAAGAAATGAAATACAAAATAATTTAAAATAACAATAAGAAGTCATGGAAAATTCTTATTAAAAAATCAATGGTTCTTATCATTTTGTCATGTTTATAATTATATGTAAACTGAAGAAAGTTGGATTTAAACTTGAGTACTTGAATATATGGAAAATTCAAACATATTTTTTTTTTGTAAATTATAACTTAGGTATCTTCGTAGTATGGATACTTATTTCTGAATTTGTGATTAACCTTGATAAAACTTTTCATTTGAGACCTTGACTTTTGACCTAGTGGCCTTGACCGTGAAGTTTGAACTATAGTTTTCAGAAACATAAATCTCTCCTATATTTTTTTATTAGCTCACCTGTCCGTCCGGCGTAAACTTTTAATATTTTCGACATCTCCTCTGCAACCACTGCAGAGAATTTCATGAAACATTACAGGAAGCAAGTACTCAAGGTCCTCTACCAAGTTTAGGTTTTTCATGCTGATCTGTCAACAAATTTGGCCACCGAGGGCTCTGATTGGCTGACACATTTTCGACATCTCCTCTGCAACCGATGCACAGAATTTCATGAAACCTTACAGGAAGCAAGTACTTAAGTCCTCTACCAAGTTTATGTTTTTCGTGCCGATCGGTCAACAAATATGGCTGCCGAGGGCTCTGATTGGCTGACACCTTTTCGACATCTCCTCTGCAACCGCTTAACAGAACTTCATGAAACCTTACAGGAAGCAAGTACTCAAGGTCCTCTACCAAGTTTGTGATTTTTGTGCTGATCGTTTAACAAATATGGCCACCGAGGACTCTGATTGGCTGACACACTTTTGACTTCTCTGCAACCGCTGCACAGAATTTCATGAAACCTTACAGGAAGCAAGTACTCAAGGTCCTCTACCAAGTTTGTGTTTTTTCATATCGACCGGTAAAAAAATATGGCCGCCCAGGGCTCTTATTGGATGACACGTTTTCAACATCTTCTCTGAAACTGCTACACAGAATTTTACGAAACCATACAGGAAGCAAGTACTCAAGGTCCTCTACCAAATTGTCCACTATAATTCTTTTGTGTGCAACTCAGGTGAGTGATGTGGCCCCCTTGGGCCTCTTGTTATGCTCCCCGAAAAATTTTGGGGGCTTAATTATAGTCACTTCTGTTGCTGTCTGTCTGTCTGAGCTTGTATCTCCTAAATCCTTCAGTATATTTTCATCATATTCAAACAAATGTTCATTAGGTCACTTTCAGGCTATATATAGAGGTTTTTTCTGCTTAAACATTTGATAAATTCTTTTAAATTCTTTTTCTTTACAAACATTCTGAAATTCTGACTGAAATTGAGCAAATGCATATATTCTTTTCAGAAAATATGTTACAGTTTTTGATATTAAAATTCATTGGATTGATGAGAAATTGTGTGCCAAAAATATATTTAAAAAAGGAGGGGGGGGGGAGGGTGCAACACATAACTTCTAAAGGTTTTGAAAGTAAACAATATACTTACAGATGAAGGCAATTATTCATGATAATTTCTAAAAGGTCAAATTAAGACACTAAGTAGACTTCCAGTATCTTCTGTGCTCCGGGAGCATCCATTCTTAGCTTTACACATTTTGTTTTATTCAATTTTAACGACTTTTCTACTAGACTATCTGGAGAAATCAGTGTTTCACTTACACATTATTATGCAAATGATACTATGATTTAATTGTATTTCTATGAATATCTGCCTATCAATCTCATTAAACTTTTCTCTTGCAGGAATCCAGTTGTAGCATAAACAATACATGTACTAGAGATGAAGACTGTAACAGCTAGAAATGGTGCAGAGAAACCTAGCATCACTCAAAACTTCACACACTCGGCAAGGACACACTGAGCTACTGTCACTGGTTGTATGGCACGATCAATGGGGCTGAAGTATAATGGCTGGAGTAGGCTAAGTAAGGACACACTGAGCTACTGTCACTGGTTGTATGGCTGGATCAATGGGGACTGCAGTATAATGGCTGGAGTAGGTTCAGTAAGGACACACTGAGCTACTGTCATTGGGTGTATGGCTGGATCAATGGGGACTGCAGTATAATGGCTGGAGTAGGCTCAGTAAGGACACACTGAGCTACTGTCACTGGTTGTATGGCTGGATCAATGGGGACTGCAGTATAATGGCTGGAGTAGGCTCAGTAAGGACACACTGAGCTACTGTCATTGGTTGTATGGCTGGATCAATGGGGACTGCAGTATAATGACTGGAGTAGGCTCAGTAAGGACACACTGAGCTACTGTCACTGGTTGTATGGCTGGATCAATGGGGACTGCAGTATAATGGCTGGAATAGGCTCAGTAAGGACACACTGAGCTACTGTCACTGGTTGTATGGCTGGATCAATGGGGACTGCAGTATGACTGGAGTAGTCTCAGTAAGGACACACTGAGCTACTTTCATTGGTTGTATGGCTGGATCAATGGGGACTGCAGTATATTGACTGGAGTAGGCTCAGTAAGGACACACTGAGCTACTGTCACTGGCTGGATCAATGGGGACTGCAGTATAATGACTGGAGTAGGCTCAGTAAGGACACACTGAGCTACTGTCACTGGTTGGACCAATGGGGACTGCAGTATATTGACTGGAGTAGGCTCAGTAAGGACACACTGAGCTACTTTCACTGGTTGTATGGCTGGATCAATGGGGACTGCAGTATAATGACTGGAGTAGGCTCAGTAAGGACACACTGAGCTACTGTCACTGGTTGTATGGATGGATCAATGGGGACTGCAGTATATTGACTGGAGTAGGCTCAGTAAGGACACACTGAGCTACTTTCACTGGTTGTATGGTTGGATCAATGGGGACTGCAGTATATTGACTGGAGTAGGCTCAGTAAGGACACACTGAGCTACTTTCACTGGTTGTATGGCTGGATCAATGGGGCCTGCAGTATAATGACTGGAGTAGGCTCAGTAAGGACACACTGAGCTACTGTCACTGGTTGTATGGCTGGACCAATGGGGACTGCAGTATATTGACTGGAGTAGGCACAGTAAGGACACACTGAGCTACTGTCACTGGTTGTATGGCTGGATCAATGGGGACTGCAGTATAATGACTGGAGTAGGCTTAGTAAGGACACACTGAGCTACTAGCACTGGTTGTATGGTTGGATCAATGGGGACTGCAGTATATTGACTGGAGTAGGCTCAGTAAGGACACACTGAGCTACTGTCATTGGTTGTATGGCTGGATCAATGGGGACTGCAGTATAATGACTGGAGTAGGCTCAGTAAGGACACACTGAGCTACTGTCACTGATTTTATGGCTGGATCAATGGGGACTGCAGTATAATGACTGGAGTAGGCTCAGTAAGGACACACTAAGCTACTGTCACTGGTTGTATGGCTGGATCAATGGGGACTGCAATATAATGGCTGGAGTAGGCTCAGTAAGGACACACTGAGCTACTGTCATTGGTTGTATGGCTGGATCAATGGGGACTGCAGTATAATGGCTGGAGTAGGCTCAGTAAGGACACACTGAGCTACTGTCATTGGTTGTATGGCTGGATCAATGGGGACTGCAGTATAATGGCTGGAGTAGGCTCAGTATGGACACACTGAGCTACTGTCACTGGTTGTATGGTTGGATCAATGGGGACTGCAGAGTAGCAATGTTCAAGGTAAGGAGATGTAATAAAGATTTAGAAAAAGGTATTTTGCTTTTTTATTTTCATCTCTATTTTGCTTTTAATTTTCATATTACTATATAAAGAGCTGAATGTTTTCAAATTTTCAAATATTTGTATTATAGCTACTATTACTGGTTGTATGGCTGGATCAATGGGGACTGCAGTTTTAGGGCCGGAGTAGGCTCAGTAAGGACACACTGAGCTACTGTCACTGGTTGTATGGCTGGATCAATAGGGACTGCGGTTTTATGGCCGGAGTAGGCTCGGTAATGACACACTGAACTACTGTCACTGGTGTTATGGCTGGATCAATGGGGACTGCAGTATAATTACTGGAGTAGGCTCAGTAAGGACACACTGAGCTACTGTCACTGGTTGTATGGCTGGATCAATGGGGACTGCAGAGTGAAGGCTGGAATTGATTCAGTAAGGACACACTGAGCTACTGTCATTGGTTGTATGGCTGGATCAATGGGAACTACTGTATAATCCTTAGAGTAGGCTCAGCAAGAATACACAGAGCTACATTCACTAGTCGCAAGGACTGCAGAGTAATTATGTTCAAGGTAGGGAGATTCAATTAAGATTTAAAAATGTCTATTTGCTTTTCCATTTTTTTACGAGCCGTGACGAATGTCTGGGGAGCTAATGTCATCACCTGAGTGGTTACCTGAACAAAACTTTAACCTGGGCTATATCTCATGAAGTAGAAGGGGTAGGGCTTTGATATTTTACATGTTGATACCTCATCCCCAGACCTTTCATTTGGGACCTTGAGCTTTGACCTAGTGACCTTGAAGTTTGACCAACTTTTAAAAAATAAGGGGTAGGGATTTGATATTTCACATGTGCATTCCTCATGACAAGACCTTTCACTTAAGACCTTGACCTATTGACCTTGACCTTAAAGTTTGACCTACTTTTAAACAAACTTTAATCTGGGCTATATCTCATGTACTACAAAGGATATGGCTTTGGTATTTTACGTGCAATATCCTCATGACCAGACTTTTCAGTTTAGACCTTGATGTTTGACCTTGTGACCTACTTTTTTTTTTTTTTTTTTTTTTTTTAGTATATCTTTGAGTTTGACTTACTTTGAAAAAAAATTAACCTGGGTTATATCTCATGTACTATAAGGGGTAGGGTTTTGATATATTACTTGTAGATTCATTAAGACCAGAGCTTTCATTTGATTCAATGACTATAGACCTAATGACCTTGACCTGACCTTTGACGTACTTTTAAACTATAAGATTGATATTTCGCATATAGATTTCTCATGACAAGAGCTTTCATTTGATACCATGCCTTTTGTCATAGTGACCTTGACATTTGATACTTTTGAACTATAAGGAATAGGGCTTTGATATTTCACTCATAGATTCCTCATGGCCAGAACCTTCATTCAATACCATGACCTCTCACCTAGTGACCTTGACTTTTGATCAACCTTTATAACACTTCAACCTTGATTCGGATATTTTACATGTAAATTCTCGTGACCTGAGTTTTCATTTGATATCATGACTTTTGACCATGTGACTTTGACCTTCTTTAGAACTATAAGGGGTAGGGGTTTGATATATCACATTAAGAATCCTTATAATCATAGCTTTTATTTTATATCATGACTTTTGACTGAGTGACCTTGACCTTTATTTTTTATGAAATTGCCATTTTACTATGAAAAAAATCTGCACGGCGAGTGATATTGTCTTCTGACAAGTATTATTATAAGCAGTTTCCTCATTGTACGTTAAGATTAAAATTGTCATTCAGTGCCTCTTTGCTGAAGATATAAGATTAGCAACGTACTTTTATGTTGGCATTTATGTGAGAAAGTATGATCAAGAGGCTCTGAGATACATTTAGTACAATTCTTCTTTCAGATGAAAAGCAGCTGTGACAAGAGAGTTTTGATCAACAATCCACCTTTTGTACCGTAGGAAGTTTCATGGAGAGAGTACGATGAAATAGACTAAATATTAATGATAGACAGTTCTGAAGAGAAGTGAAGAATTTGGAAACCAGAGAAGATAATCCATTAGTTTGACCTTGACCTCCAGAATTCACAGTCATCTTTACTATAGAAATTAGATGGTAATTTTTCATTTGTTGTACATAAGTTTATTGTATACTATTTATTGGAGATAATTTTAGTAAGTAGTTACCATATGTTTGAGTCTATAATATGTATAACCTTTTAAGCTGTCATTTCATTCTCCCACCACAATAGTATTTTACCTTGTACTCCCTAATCATTGTATGAAGGGTCCACATTTAAGTTATCTTATCCAGACTTATCTTGATAATTGGGTCTCTACCAGCCTTACACATCCTCCTCTAGCCTGGGTAATTTAAGGGTTATAAAGGGGTTATTGTATCCTGCCTGTACTGTGATTGATGAACAGGGCATGATCTCCTCCAGCCCGGGTAATTTGAGGGTATCCAGCCTGCATCCAGCCATAGTTGTAAGGGTAATGAAGGGCTCGCATCTAGCCCAATTATTCTCTCACAGAACCGCCTTGGTAATCAAAAGGGTATTCAGCCTGTGTAAGGGTAATAAAGGGTTACTGTATCCAGCCTATACTATGATTGATGAACAGGGCATGCCCTCCTCCAGCTCGGGTAATTTAAGGGTATACAGCCTGCATCCAGCCATAGTTGTAAGGGTAGTGAAGGGCTCGCATCTAGCCCAATTTTTCTCCCACAGAACTGCTATCTTTGGGAGATGTGGAGTGGGAAAGGGAGGTAAATGTTAAAATAACTATTGGTAACATTACTTGTAGAGAAGAATCTAAATTGGATAGACTATGGAACAACATAGATGTGATGTCCTGACATCATGATTCAACAACTTGCTTGACTAGGTTTGATTACGTCAGGTCTTTTTCCTTTTTTTTTTCCTTTTTATTTTTTTCTTGGTCTTTTGGGGTAAGGATTTGGTTGTGGTGGTTCATGGTAGACTTATGTAAGCAAGCACAGCCAAACAAGTTTTTGAATCAATCTGCCAGGACCTCTCACATCTAGTTGTTCTATATAGTCTCTCCGATTTATTTTCCTCTAGTCATGTCCTGTTACTAGGTTATTGTAACATAAAGCCAAACTTTCCAATTCCACTGTCACTTCTCCAGCCATAAAACTGAGTTTTTGCACTCTAAAATATCTACATTTATGTCATGCAAATAAAACATTTTTTATAAGTCAAGTGCTCATGTGAATGTATGATCATTAGTTGAAATTGTTTCCCTCCTGATGAATTATGAGCTACCTATTCTAATAGTTTGTATGTTATTGTATACTGTCAGGAATTGAAATTATCCTTTTTCTTATTCTAATTTGGAAAATATTTTGAAACAATTAATGATTAGACTATCAGCAAAAAATAGTTTGACATCAAATGAAAAATTGTATAAATTTTACCTGAAATCATCACAATAACATGAAACAGTAACATAAAATTATCACCACACTATCCTCAAACAGTAACATAAAATTATTATTACATAATCCTCAAATAACATCATGACATCATAACAACACTATCCTCAAACCGTAACATGAAATCATTATTACATAATCCTCAAATAACATCATGACATCATAACAACACTATCCTCAAACAGTAACATGAAATCATCATTACATAATCCTTAAACAGCATAATGACATAACACTACCCTCAAACAGTAACATGAAATCATCATCAAAACAAAACAATAAAATCACTATCTTCAAACAGCAACATACTATCTTCACCACACCATCCAAAAACAGTAACATGAAATCATGTCGCTATCCTCAAACAGTAACATGACATAATCACCACACTATTCTTTACAGTAACAGTAAGTTAAGACCATACTATCCTCGAACAATAACAAAATCATCACACTATTCTCAAAGCGTAACATGAAATCACCATCATATCCTCAAATAGTAGCAATAAATCATAACCACTTTATCCACAGACAGTAACATGAAATTGTCACTCTATCCCCAAACAGTAACATAATCTTCACCACACTTTCACAAACATTAACATGAAATCATCTCACATAATTCTCAAACAGTAATACAAATTCAGCACCATACCATCCTTAAACAGTAACAAGTAATCATCACCATATCTTCAAACAGTAACATAAAATCACCAGCATACTATCCTTAAACCATAGCATAAATCATCTCATTCTCAAACAGTTACTTGAAATCAAAATCATCACCTCTCTTTTCTCAAACAGTATCATGACATAATCCACACTATCCTCGACAGTAACATGAAGTCATCGCCGCACTATCCTCAAACAGTAACTTTAAATCATCACACTATTCTCAAACAGTAACATGAAATCACCATCACACTATCCTAAACAGTAACATGCATTCAATGCTACACTATCCTCAAACAGTAACAAATCATAAACACACTACCCTTAGACAGTAACATGAAATCACCATTACTCTATCCTCAAACAGTAACATACATTCATCACCATGCTATCCTTAAACAGTAAAAAGAAATCATAACCACACTATCCTTAAACAGTAACATGAAATGACCATCACTCTATCCTCAAACAGTAACATACATTCATCACCACACTATCCTTAAGCAGTAACATGAAATGACCTACACTCTATCCTCAAACAGTAAGATACATTCATCACCACATTATCCTCAAACAGTATTATGACATAATCACAGCACTATCCACAAACAGGAACATGAACTCATCTCACTATCCTCAAACAGTAACATAAATTCTTCACCACACTTTCCTTAAACAGTAACAAGAAATCATCATCACACTTTCTTCAAACAGTAACATAAAATCACCAGCAAACTATCCTCAAACCATTACATAAATAATCTCATCCTCAAACTGTAGCATAACATAATAACCTCACTATCCTCAGTGTAATGACATAATCTGCGCTATTCTCGACCCTAACATTAAATAATCACACTATCCTCAAACAGTAACATAAAATTCTAAAGATCACCATCACACTATTCTAAAACAGTAACATACATTCATCACCACGCTATCCCCAAACAGTACCAAGAAATCATAACCACACTATCCTCAAATAGTAACACGAAATTATTTCACTATCCTCAAATAGTAACATACATTCATCACAACACTATCATTAAACAGTAACAAGAAATACTCACACTGCAAACATTAACATAAAATCACCTGCACACTATCCTCATACCATAACATAAATCAATTCATCCTTAAACAGTAACATGAAATCATCACTTCATTATCCTAAGACAGTATCATGACATAATCCACACTATTCTCTACAGTAACAGGAAGTCATCACCACACTATCCTCAAACAGTTACATAAAATCATCAACACACTATCCTCAAACATTACTATAAAAGCATCTCCACACTATCCTTTAACTGTTACACAAAATCATCATACTATCCTAAAACAGTTATACAACATCACCATACTATTCTCAAACAGTAACATAAAGTCATCAACACGCTATCTTCAAACATTAATCATAAGAAAATACTATCACTATCCTCAAAAAGTTACATGAAATCATCACACTATACTCTCCACTATAAGTAACATGAAATCATCACACTATACTCTCCACAAAGAGTAACATGAAATCATCACACTATACTCTCCTCAGAAAGTAAAATGAATACTCTCCACAAAAAGTAACATGAAATCATCACACTATACTCTCCACAAAACGTAACATGAAATCATCAAACTATACTCTCTACAAAAAGTAACATGAAATCACCATCACACTATCCTCCAACAACTACATGAAGATGGCATACCACTATGCTCTAACAGTAAAATGACATTCTACCACTATCATCAATTCATTGTTGTACAGCTACATTTTATCGTCAAACTTTCAAAAGAAATATAGAATCCAGCATTCATTCTACTATTTTTTTTTACCACTTTATGAGGAATCATTCTTCTAATCAAACAATCATTATATTTGCATTTTCTATTTAATATTTTATTAACATGAGCAAGAAATAACTGTTTACATCTTCTTTATATGTAATATTTTTGCTAAATACTTAGATTCCGTATGGAATTAATTTGAGGGAAAGTTAAGAAAGTCCTGAAAATGTGAATGTGCTTTATGCACTGTTTGTAAAGGCATGCAATGTTATGTTTATAATGTTGTGGTTTCTGTTTGCCATATATAGATAAATTGAGCTGATGAAGACCGGTAGTGTGGTTGAAAGCTTCAGTGTTTAAAGTTTTTGTAATATTTTGTTTTACATGAATATTTATTCTTTTTCTAAAAGTTTAAGGTCAAACTTTGTGTGTGACTTTGTTTGTACCTTTATAATACAATGTGATTAATATGCTTTATAATTTTGTTTATTAATTTTGTATTGTTTTTAACTATACATATAACATAATAGTGATGTAAATGGCTGGAGAAGTTTAAGTGTTAAGGTTGAAGATCCATAACCTACAGATTGAACGCAAGTCCAAATTATATAAAATCTAAATTTCTTACAAAAGTTTAATACACTAATTATAACCTAAACGAAATTTCTATAGAGTATTTTAGGAATCATACATATGTTTTTAGGCTTTGTGCATTGAAGTCTAGTTTGGTAATGAATGACTCAGAGTTAATATTTGATTATAGAAATATACTGACGAAAAAAATGAAAGAAAAATGCAAAGGAGTAATTGACTAGAAAAAATCTGAGTACATGTACTTTAAATATTTCAAGTTTTTCACAAACCATAAACTTGGTCAATCATTGTCAAATACAAAACTAAAATTACCTTTGTTTATCAAAATGAATGTGTAATATTTTTCATGGAAAACAAATCAATTTCAGCAAAATAATGAAATTCAATGAAAGTTATGGATTGTCACCTTAAGTTGTTTGTTAGTATCTATATTACATTTTGATAATCATTTCACCCAGTTTCAGAGTTTTTACCCAAGTGGTTTTTATCTGTTTTCCTCTGGGTTTAAAGATTTTCAAATCTCATACATAAAAATAATTGGTATCATTGTGAAATATATAAATAGTACCATATAGAATTCATCCTTGAACACTGTTTTAACCATAATTATATAAATGTTATGCAAAGAGTTGAACATTTTTGTTTTGTTTAATGTCCTAGTTAAGTTTTCTTTGTATCTGAACATGGTTATGATATCTTTTATCTTATACAATAACTGTTGATACATGCTATTTTACATATAATTTCTTTTCAACATTTTCATTCCTTGATTAAATACTTTGTACTTTGTTTATTTAATTGGAAGAAAAGATATCTTGTGTAAAATAAACAATTGAAAAGAGCATTTCGTAGTAATTGATTCATCAGCATGCATCAAATTTGGAGGAGGTGATTGCTAGAACTTTTAGTTTGAATAAGGTCAGAGGTTATAAATGTTAGAGGTCATGTCAGATCTTTTCGTAGTAATTGATTCATCAAATATTCAGGAGGTGATTGCTAGAACAAGTTTGAATGAGGTCAAAGGTATTGAATGATAGAGGTCATGTCAGAGTTAACATCCAAGGTCAAACAATTTTCACAGAAACGGAAAAGGGATTCTGACGTGAAGTTCAGGTCAAGTTCACCAGAAAAGATCCTAAAATATTGACATTTTCAAGAATTTTTTTCCAGACATTGTTGTTATGGAAACTGAAATATATGAGGTAGACCAACAAATCATATAAAGATGAAAGTTGCAATTGTAAGAAAATGTCAAGGTATTGACCTCATTCCAATCAGGAGATATATTTTTGACAATTTTTAACCAAGAGGTCAAGGTTACTTTGTGTGCACTATGTGGATGTGCTGTCGAAACAATATACCATGCTGTCTTCATCTGTTGAGTATTTATGCCTCCTGCAAACAAAGTGGGGAGGATGGTTATAAAGGAATTGCCCTGTTTGTCCATCTGTCTGTCCATCAAACCTTGTCCAGAGCATAACTCCTCCCCCTGTGGCTTTCAATCATATTTCACAGAAACATTTATTAGGACCCAATGGTGTGTCATGACCTTGAACAAAGGTCAAGCTCACAATAGACACCTTTAGTAAAACCTTGTCAGGAGCATAACTCCTCCGCCTGTGGATGGATTTCAATAATATTTCACAGAAATATTCCCTAGGACGTAAGGGTGTTGCATGACCTTGAACCAAGGTCAAAGATCAAGGTCACAGTAGACACCATTGGTAGAACCATGTCCGGAGCATAACTCCTCACCCTGTGGATGGATTTCAATTTATATTTCACAGAAATGTTCCTTAGGACCTATGGGTGTGTCTTGACCTTGAACACAGGTCAAGGTCACAATAGAAATCATTAATAAAATATTGTCCAGAATATAGCTACTACCCCTTTCCTTGGTTTCAATACATTTCACAGAAAAGTTTCTTAGGACCTGATACTCCCGCAGCAATATTCCTTGAAACGATATCTTGGATGTGGATCAAGCGTCTATTGTGAAATTGGCATCGTTATGACATAGTACCCGTAGTTCATAAAGAACATTTATATGAAATATATTGAAATCCATGAACAGGGGGAGGAGTTATGACCCGGACAAGGTTGTGAACATGATGTATATTATGACCTTTGACCTATGTTTCAGATCATGACACACACTAAGGTCCTAAGAAACGTTTCTGTGAAATATTATTGAAATTAAATCAAATGTTTTTCAGAAAAAAAGCAGATGTCTCCCCCTCCCTGTAAGTTACTTTGACCTTGGGCCAAGGTGATGTGAAACCTTTCAGTCATGGGGAACATATCATACTAGTTCTTAGTTCTTCTTAATGAAATTAAAAATTAGTTCTTTTTAATGAAATTGTACATACTTATCTCGTCTCAAAACAGGAAGTACTATGTTATGGCGCTGTCCGTGTGTTCGACCGTCTCCCCGTCCGATGTAATGTTTTCCAGACTTTTTATGCCCCCGGAATCACAGATTCGGGGGCATATAGTTTTTGGCCTGTCCATCTGTTTGTTTGTCCGAAAAACTTTAACATTGGGCATAACTTTTGAATGGAATGTGATAGAGCTTTCATATTTCACATGTGTATTCCTTGCAACAAGACCTTTCCATTGATACCAAAATTTTGACCTCTTGACCTTGACCTTTGACCTACTTTTCAAAAACTTTAACATTAGGCATAACTTTTGATTGGTAAGTGATTGGGCTTTCATATTTCACATGTGTGTTCCTTGTGACAGGACCTTTCCATTGATACCAGACTTTTTGACCTCTTGACTTCGACCTACTTTTCTAAAACTTTAACATTAGGCATAACTTTTGAATTGTAAGTGATAGGGCTTTCATATATAATATGTGTGTTCCTTGTGACAAGACCTTTCCATTGGTACTAATCTTTTTGACCTCGTGACCTTGACCTTGAGCTTTGACCTACTTTTCAAAAACTTTAACATTAGGCATAACTTTTGATTGGTAAGTGATAGGGCTTTTATATTTCACATGTGTGTTCCTTGTGACAAGACCTTTCCATTGATACCAAAAGTTTTGACCTCATGATCTTGACCTTGACCTTTGACCTACTTTTCAAAAACGTTAACATTGGCCATCACTTTTGAATTGTAAGTGATAGGACTTTCATATTTCACATGTGTGTTCCTTGTGACAAGACCTTTCCATTGATACCATAAGTTTTTACCTCCTGACCTTGACCTTGACCTTTGACCTACTTTTCATAAACTTTAACATTGGGCATAACTTTTGAATGGTTAGTGATAGTGCTTTCATATTCCACATGTGTATTCCTTGTGACAAGACCTTTCCATTGATACCAAAATTGTTGACCTTGACCTTTCACATTCTTAACAGAAAATAAAGTTTATACTAACAATGATGATATAGGGGGCATTCGTGTTTCACAAACACAGGCTTTATTTCTGAATCCTTTCAAGATTTTGGATTGAAACTTGACAAATGACTTGATATCAAGCGGCGTAAGATCCAGTTCGAGTTTCGGCAAAATTGACCTATTTTTAGCAGAGTTATGGCCCTTGAATATAGGAATTTTCAACAATTTTACAGTTTTCCGAACTTTTTTTCGCAGCCTTTGCAGCCATTGAGTTGAAATTTGATGTATGCCTTCATAATAGATAGTTACAGATCAAGATTGAGGTTCAGAAAAATTGACATATTTTAAGCAAAGTTATGACCCTTGAACATAGAGATTTTTAACGTTTTTACAGTTTTCCGGACTTTTTCCGCAGCCTTTGCAGCTTTTGAATTGAAACTTTTATGTAAAATATATACTCTTTTTCTGTAAAATCGACACCTTTTATACGGTCACGTTTTGGTATTTGAGGCGCTTTTTAGACCGTAGAAATCAAGAGTTGATCATTGATTTACAATCGTATTGTACAGGTACCCTCCATTCCTGAATGGACAGACGGATGAAACGATATTTACTTTGACTAATGAAAGTTAACCGATGATTCGCTTCGCGGGTATAAATAAATTTAATTGAAGTTAAACTTTAAAATTAGAATTAATTAAATATAATAAAACATATACAAATTTATCATGCCTCGTATTAATTTCAGCCAATGACGTCGCTGTATTACGATCACGTGGTGTCCTACCTTGACACCGAGGTTGGTCACTAAATTTTCAAACGTAAACAATTATACAGAAAACGTTACGAAATGGTTCTCGGCGTGATAAACTCGTTATAGGATTAATTCCTGTCATACTTCCTACTCTAAGTAGGATTCTAAAACAAATTTACAAACCTACTTTGAGTAGGAATTATGACAGGAACAAACCCTACAACTAATAGTAGTAACAGTGGTGGATCCAGCAACGTTCATCCTAAGTGGGGCTTAAATATTGAGTGGCGAACTTTGCCGATTTTAATCGATTGTGCCGGGGGTACATATCAGGAAAGACTACTACGAGGCTTTTTGGCTGAATTTTCAAAATAAGAATTTCTCCAAAAATCCTCATTATTTTTAGCTACAAATGAAGCTATTATGAAGGTGTATACCAAGTTTCAATTCCATGGTTCAATAAGCCGGGCTAGAGTTACGATTAGGTGATTTTGTTTAATATTAGCGTATTCTCCTCTCAATCGCGGGTATTCTTGTCTTATCGTGTCACAATCGTGTCATATTCTCCTGCATTCTCCTCTGTTCGCGGAACCGACGCGCGTTATGATCACATTCGGGTGCAATCTTACGGTTGCCAAGGTGGAGGAGAATGAGCCACGTTAGAGCCCCATCAAGAAAGAATCTGACACAAATGTGATGCGAATGCGCCATAAATGAAAAAAAAAAACCAAAAACAAACGCGAATCAGCCACGATCTGGACACGATAGTGACACGATGTTGCCACGATAATGACACAATATTGCCACGATAGTACTACATACACACACGACAGTGACAAGAATCATTATCTCAGAGTTGATGTTAAAGTGTGCGGATCAATATTTTGAAAACTTTGACAATGTCGTTGGTTTATGTGTAGTCATTTGTGTTTTATGTTTTTCTGTGATTTGACGTTCATTGTACTACTGCGTCTCTTTCTGTGCGTGTCATTTTTGTGTTTTACAGTGGGTGTTTTGGGAGGTTGCTGTTGATGCTGCAACTAGGTGTTGTTGGAGATCCCCTCCTTTCTTTCAAAAGAAAACAACCTAGAAAGATGTCAAAGTCAAAAAAGGGTATTGATGCTCCTGGATATGTCAAAACGATTTTGGTTTTGCTCTTGTCACATTCTTGTCATGAATGAGTATCGGGTTAAAGTCGTGTCTCAATCTCCTGCATTCGCCTCAGTGCCTTGTTATCGTGGAAGATTCGTGTAGCATTCTTCTCTATTCTTACCACACTCGCCTCATTATTGTAGCGGAAGCGTAGCATCGCTACTCTATCGTGTGCCTATTGTGCCAAAAATACATACTTATGAGAACAGACAAGTATGTGACATGATTGTTCATTCGCCTCTGATCGTAGCTCAATTCTCCTCTACATTCGGGAAAGTGGAAGCCCGCTCGGCTTCATCATTCTTCAGTGTGGTATCCGAATTCAAAGTTCCTCTGAGCTTTATTGAAAACAAATGAAAGTGCTGGGAGTATAAGGTCAGTCATGAAATAGTAATATACTAAATCTTCTTGGAGTCTTGTGCAAAGGGTGTAAAAATTATGTAAAAATGATGAGCATCTCTGACATCTTTAATATCCACGTGTTTGTTTTTATTTTTCTTTATAAATTGATGTGAAGATCCCCCCCCCTCTGAGTTTTCCATACTTTTGTATCTATACAGGATTTGTAGAAATAGCTGAAACTTCAACGAAACCCAGAGACAGAGTTGTCATGGGATAGAGAAAAATGTCCTGTGTTCATATTGGGAAACAAAAATTCGTCTTATCAATGCAATTGTTGCTTGAGAGGACGCTTGAGAGGACGCAAGTATGGTAAATTGTGTTAATATTGTAAGATTAATAGAAGACAAATTTAGTATTCTTTATTTACATGTTCAATTCTCTAATTACTGAGAAGTATTTTTTGAAGATGACAGAAAGCCATCGTCTTTTTTGAATTGGAATTGTGACCAAATTATAATTGTACTGCTATATTTTCTCCACTACATCATTCACGAAAGAAGAGAGCATCCACAAAAATAGGCGTAAAATTGAAAGTTTACATTTTTTCAACTGCTAGTAGGAATGATTTCCCTTTGTCATGCTTCTCTAAGGCGTTTTCATCTCGTAATAATTAACACCTTCCTTTATTGGGCCTTCGTGGTGTAGTGGTTAAGACACTGGTCAAAGAGCAAAGCACCGTGACCACAGAAGGTCTGACAGGGATTTAGAGATAAAAAACTAAATACTTTTTGTTCGCCTTTTCTTTATTTTGTTAATTTTTTTGGATGAAAATATCGTTATGTATAGGAATTTCAAATTTGCCATTTAGGATTTTAATTCTTTGTTTTGTATATGGCCTTTATCAATTCTAAATCATATATATATTATTTTGCCTTTTTTCCGGAAACTTGTCATTTCATCTAAACATATCACCCAAACTAAAGGAGATCGACATCTTGGCGCCATCCTTCCAGTGTTATTTTGATCGTAGATTTTGTTTGGCTACGCTACTGAATCGACCCTACAGGAAATTTGGAGCCGCGCGCTCTTTGTAAAGCAAATGCACAAATTTAAATTCAAAAAATAAAACCAGAGGGCGCTACTGAAATGAATTTTGGCTGAGTTTGAAAATAACTGCCTGGAAGCATCACTGATAAGGATTTACTATCCGAAACACGTGTCTGTAGCATTAAAACTGGTTTGAAATTTTCTTCAAGGAGGTAAAGAGTTGGAACACAATCGTTTTATATGCAGTAACAATTTAAAGATTTGCTGTTTTGTGTACGTCCTTTATATACGATTTAAGTCAGTGAGAGAAAGTAAAAAAAAAACACAACCGTAGGTAGACTCCATAAATCACAAACAATGTGTATACACATCCATGATAAATACAAAACAAAACATAAATATTGAGGAGATTCTCACAACTGAAATGAATCTAGCGCGGCGACACACAAATTCAAAACATCACATTTAAACCGCGATAACTGCCGCCTTCCAATTGATCAGGGGTTTATGATCATTTTTATTTCGGTAAATAAAATTTTTAAAAGTTGAAATCCAATGATTTCAAAGTTTGCCAAACACAATTATTTATGGAGGAACATGATAAAAAATAGTAGCTGGACACAGTAAATATAGAAGACTTGTGATTTCAACTCATACTCCCTCCCTTTCTTTCTCATAATGAAAGGTGATCCCTGAAAATAAACATTTGCCAAAATTTGAACAATAATATTTTTTGACATTAAAAATATCATTACAATACGAAAAAGTATATCAACCTCTGAATATTTTCTAAAACAAACACAGGTTAAAAATTTCATTATGTTATAAAACAAGAAATTTGATACTAGCGAGTAAAAAACAAATTCCGTCTCGTGAATCGAACCCAGTACCTCCTGTTTAAAAGACAGACACGTTTACCGTTTGAGCTAACTTGGCAACATAATAATTGTTATCAATTTACATATCGGTTCAAACAATGTCAACCAAATGGACTTGTCATGGGATGGGAAACAATCATTTAGCTTATCATCTCCGTCTATCAAAACAATAGTTGCTTGAGAACACACAAGTTTTCATTTTTCAGCAATGTAAATTGTGTTAATATGGTTAGATTGACAGAAGACAAATTTAGTAAACTTTATTTACATGTTCAATTCTCTAATTACTGAGAAGTATTTTTGAGGATGACAGAAAGCCATCGTCATTTTTGAATTGGAATTGTGATCAAATTATAATTGTACTGCTATATTTTCTTCACTACATCATTCACGAAAGAAGAGAACATCCACAAAAATAGGCGTAAAATTGAAAGTTTACATTTTTTCAACTGCTAGTAGGAATGATTTCCCTTTGTCATGCTTCTCTAAGGCGTTTTCATCTCGTAATAATTAACACCTTCCTTTATTGGGCCTTCGTGGTGTAGTGGTTAAGACACTGGTCAAAAAGCAAAGACCGTGACCACAGAAGGTCTGACAGGGATTTAGAGATAAAAAACTAAATACTTTTTGTTCGCCTTTTCTGTATTTTGTTAATTTTTTTGGATGAAAATATCGTTATGTATAGGAATTTCAAATTTGCCATTTAGGATTTTAATTCTTTGTTTTGTATATGGCCTTTATCAATTCTCTATCATATATATATTATTTTGCCTTTTTTTCCGGAAACTTGTCATTTCATCTAAACATATCACCCAAACTAAAGGAGATCGACATCTTGGCGCCATCCTTCCAGTGTTATTTTGATCGTAGATTTTGTTTGGCTACGCTACTGAATCGACCCTACAGGAAATTTGGAGCCGCGCGCTCTTTGTAAAGCAAATGCACAAATTTAAATTCAAAAAATAAAACCAGAGGGCGCTACTGAAATGAATTTTGGCTGAGTTTGAAAATAACTGCCTGGAAGCATCACTGATAAGGATTTACTATCCGAAACACGTGTCTGTAGCATTAAAACTGGTTTGAAATTTTCTTCAAGGAGGTAAAGAGTTGGAACACAATCGTTTTATATGCAGTAACAATTTAAAGATTTGCTGTTTTGTGTACGTCCTTTATATACGATTTAAGTCAGTGAGAGAAAGTAAAAAAAAAAAACACAACCGTAGGTAGACTCCATAAATCACAAACAATGTGTATACACATCCATGATAAATACAAAACAAAACATAAATATTGAGGAGATTCTCACAACTGAAATGAATCTAGCGCGGCGACACACAAATTCAAAACATCACATTTAAACCGCGATAACTGCCGCCTTCCAATTGATCAGGGGTTTATGATCATTTTTATTTCGGTAAATAAATTTTTAAAGTTGAAATCCAATGATTTCAAAGTTTGCCAAACACAATTATTTATGGAGGAACATGATAAAAAATAGTAGCTGGACACAGTAAATATAGAAGACTTGTGATTTCAACTCATACTCCCTCCCTTTCTTTCTCATAATGAAAGGTGATCCCTGAAAATAAACATTTGCCAAAATTTGAACAATAATATTTTTTGACATTAAAAATATCATTACAATACGAAAAAGTATATCAACCTCTGAATATTTTCTAAAACAAACACAGGTTAAAAATTTCATTATGTTATAAAACAAGAAATTTGATACTAGCGAGTAAAAAACAAATTCCGTCTCGTGAATCGAACCCAGTACCTCCTGTTTAAAAGACAGACACGTTTACCGTTTGAGCTAACTTGGCAACATAATAATTGTTATCAATTTACATATCGGTTCAAACAATGTCAACCAAATGGACTTGTCATGGGATGGGAAACAATCATTTAGCTTATCATCTCCGTCTATCAAAACAATAGTTGCTTGAGAACACACAAGTTTTCATTTTTCAGCAATGTAAATTGTGTTAATATGGTTAGATTGACAGAAGACAAATTTAGTAAACTTTATTTACATGTTCAATTCTCTAATTACTGAGAAGTATTTTTGAGGATGACAGAAAGCCATCGTCATTTTTGAATTGGAATTGTGATCAAATTATAATTGTACTGCTATATTTTCTTCACTACATCATTCACGAAAGAAGAGAACATCCACAAAAATAGGCGTAAAATTGAAAGTTTACATTTTTTCAACTGCTAGTAGGAATGATTTCCCTTTGTCATGCTTCTCTAAGGCGTTTTCATCTCGTAATAATTAACACCTTCCTTTATTGGGCCTTCGTGGTGTAGTGGTTAAGACACTGGTCAAAAAGCAAAGACCGTGACCACAGAAGGTCTGACAGGGATTTAGAGATAAAAAACTAAATACTTTTTGTTCGCCTTTTCTGTATTTTGTTAATTTTTTTGGATGAAAATATCGTTATGTATAGGAATTTCAAATTTGCCATTTAGGATTTTAATTCTTTGTTTTGTATATGGCCTTTATCAATTCTCTATCATATATATATTATTTTGCCTTTTTTTCCGGAAACTTGTCATTTCATCTAAACATATCACCCAAACTAAAGGAGATCGACATCTTGGCGCCATCCTTCCAGTGTTATTTTGATCGTAGATTTTGTTTGGCTACGCTACTGAATCGACCCTACAGGAAATTTGGAGCCGCGCGCTCTTTGTAAAGCAAATGCACAAATTTAAATTCAAAAAATAAAACCAGAGGGCGCTACTGAAATGAATTTTGGCTGAGTTTGAAAATAACTGCCTGGAAGCATCACTGATAAGGATTTACTATCCGAAACACGTGTCTGTAGCATTAAAACTGGTTTGAAATTTTCTTCAAGGAGGTAAAGAGTTGGAACACAATCGTTTTATATGCAGTAACAATTTAAAGATTTGCTGTTTTGTGTACGTCCTTTATATACGATTTAAGTCAGTGAGAGAAAGTAAAAAAAAAAACCACAACCGTAGGTAGACTCCATAAATCACAAACAATGTGTATACACATCCATGATAAATACAAAACAAAACATAAATATTGAGGAGATTCTCACAACTGAAATGAATCTAGCGCGGCGACACACAAATTCAAAACATCACATTTAAACCGCGATAACTGCCGCCTTCCAATTGATCAGGGGTTTATGATCATTTTTATTTCGGTAAATAAATTTTTAAAGTTGAAATCCAATGATTTCAAAGTTTGCCAAACACAATTATTTATGGAGGAACATGATAAAAAATAGTAGCTGGACACAGTAAATATAGAAGACTTGTGATTTCAACTCATACTCCCTCCCTTTCTTTCTCATAATGAAAGGTGATCCCTGAAAATAAACATTTGCCAAAATTTGAACAATAATATTTTTTGACATTAAAAATATCATTACAATACGAAAAAGTATATCAACCTCTGAATATTTTCTAAAACAAACACAGGTTAAAAATTTCATTATGTTATAAAACAAGAAATTTGATACTAGCGAGTAAAAAACAAATTCCGTCTCGTGAATCGAACCCAGTACCTCCTGTTTAAAAGACAGACACGTTTACCGTTTGAGCTAACTTGGCAACATAATAACTGTTATCAATTTACATATCGGTTCAAACAATGTCCGTCTATCAAAACAATAGTTGCTTGAGAACACACAAGTTTTCATTTTTCAGCAATGTAAATTGTGTTAATATGGTTAGATTGACAGAAGACAAATTTAGTAAACTTTATTTACATGTTCAATTCTCTAATTACTGAGAAGTATTTTTGAGGATGACAGAAAGCCATCGTCATTTTTGAATTGGAATTGTGATCAAATTATAATTGTACTGCTATATTTTCTTCACTACATCATTCACGAAAGAAGAGAACATCCACAAAAATAGGCGTAAAATTGAAAGTTTACATTTTTTCAACTGCTAGTAGGAATGATTTCCCTTTGTCATGCTTCTCTAAGGCGTTTTCATCTCGTAATAATTAACACCTTCCTTTATTGGGCCTTCGTGGTGTAGTGGTTAAGACACTGGTCAAAAAGCAAAGACCGTGACCACAGAAGGTTGTTGGTTCGAGTCTGACAGGGATTTAGAGATAAAAAGCTAAATACTTTTTTTTCGCCTTTTCTGTATTTTGTTAATTTTTTTGGATGAAAATATCGTTATGTATAAGAATTTCAAATTTGCCATTTAGGATTTTAATTCTTTGTTTTGTATATGGCCTTTATCAATTCTAAATCATATATATATTATTTTGCCTTTTTTCCGGAAACTTGTCATTTCATCTAAACATATCACCCAAACTAAATGAGATCGACATCTTGGCGCCATCCTTCCAGTGTTATTTTGATCGTAGATTTTGTTTGGCTACGCTACTGAATCGACCCTACAGGAAATTTGGAGCCGCGCGCTCATTGTAAAGTAAATGCACAAATTTAAATTCAAAAAATAAAACCAGAGGGCGCTACTGAAATGAATTTTGGCTGAGTCTGAAAATAACTGCCTGGAAGCATCACTGATAAGGATTTACTATCCGAAACACGTGTCTGTAGCATTAAAACTGGTTTGAAATTTTCTTCAAGGAGGTAAAGAGTTGGAACACAATCGTTTTATATGCAGTAGCAATTTAAAGATTTACTGTTTTGTGTACGTCCTTTATATACGATTTAAGTCAGTGAGAGAAAGTAAAAAAAACACAACCGTAAATAGACTCCATAAATCACAAACAATGTGTAAACACATCCATGATAAATACAAAACAAAACATAAATATTGAGAAGATTCTCAATAGTGACAACAACGGGTAGATGGCGCAACTGAAATGAATCTAGCGCGGCGACACACAAATTCAAAACATCACATTTAAACCGCGATAACTGCCTTCCAATTGATCAGGGGTTTATGATCATTTTTATTTCGGTAAATAAAAATTTTAAAAGTTGAAATCCAATGATTTCAAAGTTTGCCAAACACAATTATTTCTGGAGGAACATGATAAAAAATAGTAGCTGGACACAGTAAATATAGAAGACTTGTGATTTCAACTCATACTCCCTCCCTTTCTTTCTCATAATGAAAGGTGATCCCTGAAAATAAACATTTGCCAAAATTTGAACAATAATATTTTTTGACATTAAAAATATCATTACAATACGAAAAAGTATATCAACCTCTGAATATTTTCTAAAACAAACACAGGTTAAAAATTTCATTATGTTATAAAACAAGAAATTTGATACTAGCGAGTAAAAAACAAATTCCGTCTCGTGAATCGAACCCAGTACCTCCTGTTTAAAAGACAGACACGTTTACCGTTTGAGCTAACTTGGCAACATAATAACTGTTATCAATTTACATATCGGTTCAAACAATGTCCGTCTATCAAAACAATAGTTGCTTGAGAACACACAAGTTTTCATTTTTCAGCAATGTAAATTGTGTTAATATGGTTAGATTGACAGAAGACAAATTTAGTAAACTTTATTTACATGTTCAATTCTCTAATTACTGAGAAGTATTTTTGAGGATGACAGAAAGCCATCGTCATTTTTGAATTGGAATTGTGATCAAATTATAATTGTACTGCTATATTTTCTTCACTACATCATTCACGAAAGAAGAGAACATCCACAAAAATAGGCGTAAAATTGAAAGTTTACATTTTTTCAACTGCTAGTAGGAATGATTTCCCTTTGTCATGCTTCTCTAAGGCGTTTTCATCTCGTAATAATTAACACCTTCCTTTATTGGGCCTTCGTGGTGTAGTGGTTAAGACACTGGTCAAAAAGCAAAGACCGTGACCACAGAAGGTTGTTGGTTCGAGTCTGACAGGGATTTAGAGATAAAAAGCTAAATACTTTTTTTTCGCCTTTTCTGTATTTTGTTAATTTTTTTGGATGAAAATATCGTTATGTATAAGAATTTCAAATTTGCCATTTAGGATTTTAATTCTTTGTTTTGTATATGGCCTTTATCAATTCTAAATCATATATATATTATTTTGCCTTTTTTCCGGAAACTTGTCATTTCATCTAAACATATCACCCAAACTAAATGAGATCGACATCTTGGCGCCATCCTTCCAGTGTTATTTTGATCGTAGATTTTGTTTGGCTACGCTACTGAATCGACCCTACAGGAAATTTGGAGCCGCGCGCTCATTGTAAAGTAAATGCACAAATTTAAATTCAAAAAATAAAACCAGAGGGCGCTACTGAAATGAATTTTGGCTGAGTCTGAAAATAACTGCCTGGAAGCATCACTGATAAGGATTTACTATCCGAAACACGTGTCTGTAGCATTAAAACTGGTTTGAAATTTTCTTCAAGGAGGTAAAGAGTTGGAACACAATCGTTTTATATGCAGTAGCAATTTAAAGATTTACTGTTTTGTGTACGTCCTTTATATACGATTTAAGTCAGTGAGAGAAAGTAAAAAAAACACAACCGTAAATAGACTCCATAAATCACAAACAATGTGTAAACACATCCATGATAAATACAAAACAAAACATAAATATTGAGAAGATTCTCAATAGTGACAACAACGAGTAGATGGCGCAACTGAAATGAATCTAGCGCGGCGACACACAAATTCAAAACATCACATTTAAACCGCGATAACTGCCTTCCAATTGATCAGGGGTTTATGATCATTTTTATTTCGGTAAATAAAAATTTTAAAAGTTGAAATCCAATGATTTCAAAGTTTGCCAAACACAATTATTTCTGGAGGAACATGATAAAAAATAGTAGCTGGACACAGTAAATATAGAAGACTTGTGATTTCAACTCATACTCCCTCCCTTTCTTTCTCATAATGAAAGGTGATCCCTGAAAATAAACATTTGCCAAAATTTGAACAATAATATTTTTTGACATTAAAAATATCATTACAATACGAAAAAGTATATCAACCTCTGAATATTTTCTAAAACAAACACAGGTTAAAAATTTCATTATGTTATAAAACAAGAAATTTGATACTAGCGAGTAAAAAACAAATTCCGTCTCGTGAATCGAACCCAGTACCTCCTGTTTAAAAGACAGACACGTTTACCGTTTGAGCTAACTTGGCAACATAATAACCGTTATCAATTTACATATCGGTTCAAACAATGTCCGTCTATCAAAACAATAGTTGCTTGAGAACACACAAGTTTTCATTTTTCAGCAATGTAAATTGTGTTAATATGGTTAGATTGACAGAAGACAAATTTAGTAAACTTTATTTACATGTTCAATTCTCTAATTACTGAGAAGTATTTTTGAGGATGACAGAAAGCCATCGTCATTTTTGAATTGGAATTGTGATCAAATTATAATTGTACTGCTATATTTTCTTCACTACATCATTCACGAAAGAAGAGAACATCCACAAAAATAGGCGTAAAATTGAAAGTTTACATTTTTTCAACTGCTAGTAGGAATGATTTCCCTTTGTCATGCTTCTCTAAGGCGTTTTCATCTCGTAATAATTAACACCTTCCTTTATTGGGCCTTCGTGGTGTAGTGGTTAAGACACTGGTCAAAAAGCAAAGACCGTGGCCACAGAAGGTTGTTGGTTCGAGTCTGACAGGGATTTAGAGATAAAAAACTAAATACTTTTTTTTCGCCTTTTCTGTATTTTGTTAATTTTTTTGGATGAAAATATCGTTATGTATAAGAATTTCAAATTTGCCATTTAGGATTTTAATTCTTTGTTTTGTATATGGCCTTTATCAATTCTAAATCATATATATATTATTTTGCCTTTTTTCCGGAAACTTGTCATTTCATCTAAACATATCACCCAAACTAAATGAGATCGACATCTTGGCGCCATCCTTCCAGTGTTATTTTGATCGTAGATTTTGTTTGGCTACGCTACTGAATCGACCCTACAGGAAATTTGGAGCCGCGCGCTCATTGTAAAGTAAATGCACAAATTTAAATTCAAAAAATAAAACCAGAGGGCGCTACTGAAATGAATTTTGGCTGAGTCTGAAAATAACTGCCTGGAAGCATCACTGATAAGGATTTACTATCCGAAACACGTGTCTGTAGCATTAAAACTGGTTTGAAATTTTCTTCAAGGAGGTAAAGAGTTGGAACACAATCGTTTTATATGCAGTAGCAATTTAAAGATTTACTGTTTTGTGTACGTCCTTTATATACGATTTAAGTCAGTGAGAGAAAGTAAAAAAAAACACAACCGTAAATAGACTCCATAAATCACAAACAATGTGTAAACACATCCATGATAAATACAAAACAAAACATAAATATTGAGAAGATTCTCAATAGTGACAACAACGGGTAGATGGCGCAACTGAAATGAATCTAGCGCGGCGACACACAAATTCAAAACATCACATTTAAACCGCGATAACTGCCTTCCAATTGATCAGGGGTTTATGATCATTTTTATTTCGGTAAATAAAAATTTTAAAAGTTGAAATCCAATGATTTCAAAGTTTGCCAAACACAATTATTTCTGGAGGAACATGATAAAAAATAGTAGCTGGACACAGTAAATATAGAAGACTTGTGATTTCAACTCATAATCCCTCCCTTTCTTTCTCATAATGAAAGGTGATCCCTGAAGATAAACATTTGCCAAAATTTGAACAATAATATTTTTTGACATTAAAAATATCATTACAATACGAAAAAATATATCAACCTCTGAATATTTTCTAAAACAAACACAGGTTGAAAATTTCATTATGTTATAAAACAAGAAATTTGATACTAGCGAGTAAAAAACAAATTCCTTCTCGTGAATCGAACCCAGTACCTCCTGTTTAAAAGACAGACACGTTTACCGTTTGAGCTAACTTGGCAACATAATAACTGTTATCAATTTACATATCTGTTCAAACAATGTCCGTCTATCAAAACAATAGTTGCTTGAGAACACTCAAATTTTCATTTTTCAGCAATGTAAATTGTGTTAATATGGTTAGATTGACAGAAGACAAATTTAGTAAACTTTATTTACATGTTCAATTCTCTAATTACTGAGAAGTATTTTTGAGGATGACAGAAAGCCATCGTCATTTTTGAATTGGAATTGTGATCAAATTATAATTGTACTGCTATATTTTCTTCACTACATCATTCACGAAAGAAGAGAACATCCACAAAAATAGGCGTAAAATTGAAAGTTTACATTTTTCAACTGCTAGTAGGAATGATTTCCCTTTGTCATGCTTCTCTAAGGCGTTTTCATCTCTTAATAATTAACACCTTCCTTTATTGGGCCTTCGTGGTGTAGTGGTTAAGACACTGGTCAAAAAACAAAGACCGTGACCACAGAAGGTTGTTGGTTCGAGTCTGACAGGGATTTAGAGATAAAAAAACTAAATACTTTTTTTTCGCCTTTTCTGTATTTTGTTAATTCTTTTGGATGAAAATATCGTTATGTATAAGAATTTCAAATTTGCCATTTAGGATTTTAATTCTTTGTTTTGTAGATGGCCTTTATCAATTCTAAATCATATATATATTATTTTGCCTTTTTTTCCGGAAACTTGTCATTTCATCTAAACATATCACCCAAACTAAATGAGATCGACATCTTGGCGCCATCCTTCCAGTGTTATTTTGATCGTAGATTTTGTTTGGCTACGCTACTGAATCGACCCTACAGGAAATTTGGAGCCGCGCGCTCATTGTAAAGTAAATGCACAAATTTAAATTCAAAAAATAAAACCAGAGGGCGCTACTGAAATGAATTTTGGCTGAGTCTGAAAATAACTGCCTGGAAGCATCACTGATAAGGATTTACTATCCGAAACACGTGTCTGTAGCATTAAAACTGGTTTGAAATTTTCTTCAAGGAGGTAAAGAGTTGGAACACAATCGTTTTATATGCAGTAGCAATTTAAAGATTTACTGTTTTGTGTACGTCCTTTATATACGATTTAAGTCAGTGAGAGAAAGTAAAAAAACACAACCGTAAATAGACTCCATAAATCACAAACAATGTGTAAACACATCCATGATAAATACAAAACAAAACATAAATATTGAGAAGATTCTCAATATTGACAACAACGGGTAGATGGCGCAACTGAAATGAATCTAGCGCGGCGACACACAAATTCAAAACATCACATTTAAACCGCGATAACTGCCTTCCAATTGATCAGGGGTTTATGATCATTTTTATTTCGGTAAATAAAATTTTTAAAGTTGAAATCCAATGATTTCAAAGTTTGCCAAACACAATTATTTCTGAAGGAACATGATAAAAAATAGTAGCTGGACACAGTAAATATAGAAGACTTGTGATTTCAACTCATACTCCCTCCCTTTCTTTCTCATAATGAAAGGTGATCCCTGAAAATAAACATTTGCCAAAATTTGAACAATAATATTTTTTGACATTAAAAATATCATTACAATACGAAAAAGTATATCAACCTCTGAATATTTTCTAAAACAAACACAGGTTAAAAATTTCATTATGTTATAAAACAAGAAATTTGATACTAGCGAGTAAAAAACAAATTCCTTCTCGTGAATCGAACCCAGTACCTCCTGTTTAAAAGACAGACACGTTTACCGTTTGAGCTAACTTGGCAACATAATAACTGTTATCAATTTACATATCGGTTCAAACAATGTCCGTCTATCAAAACAATAGTTGCTTGAGAACACACAAGTTTTCATTTTTCAGCAATGTAAATTGTGTTAATATGGTTAGATTGACAGAAGACAAATTTAGTAAACTTTATTTACATGTTCAATTCTCTAATTACTGAGAAGTATTTTTGAGGATGACAGAAAGCCATCGTCATTTTTGAATTGGAATTGTGATCAAATTATAATTGTACTGCTATATTTTCTTCACTACATCATTCACGAAAGAAGAGAACATCCACAAAAATAGGCGTAAAATTGAAAGTTTACATTTTTTCAACTGCTAGTAGGAATGATTTCCCTTTGTCATGCTTCTCTAAGGCGTTTTCATCTCTTAATAATTAACACCTTCCTTTATTGGGCCTTCGTGGTGTAGTGGTTAAGACACTGGTCAAAAAGCAAAGACCGTGACCACAGAAGGTTGTTGGTTCGAGTCTGACAGGGATTTAGAGATAAAAAACTAAATACTTTTTTTTCGCCTTTTCTGTATTTTGTTAATTCTTTTGGATGAAAATATCGTTATGTATAAGAATTTCAAATTTGCCATTTAGGATTTTAATTCTTTGTTTTGTATATGGCCTTTATCAATTCTAAATCATATATATATTATTTTGCCTTTTTTTCCGGAAACTTGTCATTTCATCTAAACATATCACCCAAACTAAATGAGATCGACATCTTGGCGCCATCCTTCCAGTGTTATTTTGATCGTAGATTTTGTTTGGCTACGCTACTGAATCGACCCTACAGGAAATTTGGAGCCGCGCGCTCATTGTAAAGTAAATGCACAAATTTAAATTCAAAAAATAAAACCAGAGGGCGCTACTGAAATGAATTTTGGCTGAGTCTGAAAATAACTGCCTGGAAGCATCACTGATAAGGATTTACTATCCGAAACACGTGTCTGTAGCATTAAAACTGGTTTGAAATTTTCTTCAAGGAGGTAAAGAGTTGGAACACAATCGTTTTATATGCAGTAGCAATTTAAAGATTTACTGTTTTGTGTACGTCCTTTATATACGATTTAAGTCAGTGAGAGAAAGTAAAAAAAACACAACCGTAAATAGACTCCATAAATCACAAACAATGTGTAAACACATCCATGATAAATACAAAACAAAACATAAATATTGAGAAGATTCTCAATATTGACAACAACGGGTAGATGGCGCAACTGAAATGAATCTAGCGCGGCGACACACAAATTCAAAACATCACATTTAAACCGCGATAACTGCCTTCCAATTGATCAGGGGTTTATGATCATTTTTATTTCGGTAAATAAAATTTTTAAAGTTGAAATCCAATGATTTCAAAGTTTGCCAAACACAATTATTTCTGAAGGAACATGATAAAAAATAGTAGCTGGACACAGTAAATATAGAAGACTTGTGATTTCAACTCATACTCCCTCCCTTTCTTTCTCATAATGAAAGGTGATCCCTGAAAATAAACATTTGCCAAAATTTGAACAATAATATTTTTTGACATTAAAAATATCATTACAATACGAAAAAGTATATCAACCTCTGAATATTTTCTAAAACAAACACAGGTTAAAAATTTCATTATGTTATAAAACAAGAAATTTGATACTAGCGAGTAAAAAACAAATTCCGTCTCGTGAATCGAACCCAGTACCTCCTGTTTAAAAGACAGACACGTTTACCGTTTGAGCTAACTTGGCAACATAATAACTGCTATCAATTTACATATCGGTTCAAACAATGTCCGTCTATCAAAACAATAGTTGCTTGAGAACACACAAGTTTTCATTTTTCAGCAATGTAAATTGTGTTAATATGGTTAGATTGACAGAAGACAAATTTAGTAAACTTTATTTACATGTTCAATTCTCTAATTACTGAGAAGTATTTTTGAGGATGACAGAAAGCCATCGTCATTTTTGAATTGGAATTGTGATCAAATTATAACTGTACTGCTATATTTTCTTCACTACATTATTCACGAAAGAAGAGAACATCCACAAAAATAGGCGTAAAATTGAAAGTTTACATTTTTTCAACTGCTAGTAGGAATGATTTCCCTTTGTCATGCTTCTCTAAGGCGTTTTCATCTCGTAATGATTAACACCTTCCTGTATTGGGCCTTCGTGGTGTAGTGGTTAAGACACTGGTCAAAAAGCAAAGACCGTGACCACAGAAGGTTGTTGGTTCGAGTCTGACAGGGATTTAGAGATAAAAAACTAAATACTTTTTTTTCGCCTTTTCTGTATTTTGTTAATTTTTTTGGATGAAAATATCGTTATGTATAAGAATTTCAAATTTGCCATTTAGGATTTTAATTCTTTGTTTTGTATATGGCCTTTATCAATTCTAAATCATATATATATCATTTTGCCTTTTTTTCCGGAAACTTGTCATTTCATCTAAACATATCACCCAAACTAAATGAGATCGACATCTTGGCGCCATCCTTCCAGTGTTATTTTGATCGTAGATTTTGTTTGGCTACGCTACTGAATCGACCCTACAGGAAATTTGGAGCCGCGCGCTCATTGTAAAGTAAATGCACAAATTTAAATTCAAAAAATAAAACCAGAGGGCGCTACTGAAATGAATTTTGGCTGAGTCTGAAAATAACTGCCTGGAAGCATCACTGATAAGGATTTACTATCCGAAACACGTGTCTGTAGCATTAAAACTGGTTTGAAATTTTCTTCAAGGAGGTAAAGAGTTGGAACACAATCGTTTTATATGCAGTAGCAATTTAAAGATTTACTGTTTTGTGTACGTCCTTTATATACGATTTAAGTCAGTGAGAGAAAGTAAAAAAAACACAACCGTAAATAGACTCCATAAATCACAAACAATGTGTAAACACATCCATGATAAATACAAAACAAAACATAAATATTGAGAAGATTCTCAATAGTGACAACAACGGGTAGATGGCGCAACTGAAATGAATCTAGCGCGGCGACACACAAATTCAAAACATCACATTTAAACCGCGATAACTGCCGCCTTCCAATTGATCAGGGGTTTATGATCATTTTTATTTCGGTAAAGAAAAATTTTAAAAGTTGAAATCCAATGATTTCAAAGTTTGCCAAACACAATTATTTCTGAAGAAACATGATAAAAAATAGTAGCTGGACACAGTAAATATAGAAGACTTGTGATTTCAACTCATACTCCCTCCCTTTCTTTCTCATAATGAAAGGTGATCCCTGAAAATAAACATTTGCCAAAATTTGAACAATAATATCTTTTGACATTAAAAATATCATTACAATACGAAAAAGTATATCAACCTCTGAATATTTTCTAAAACAAACACAGGTTAAAAATTTCATTATGTTATAAAACAAGAAATTTGATACTAGCGAGTAAAAAACAAATTCCGTCTCGTGAATCGAACCCAGTACCTCCTGTTTAAAAGACAGACACGTTTACCGTTTGAGCTAACTTGGCAACATAATAACTGCTATCAATTTACATATCGGTTCAAACAATGTCCGTCTATCAAAACAATAGTTGCTTGAGAACACACAAGTTTTCATTTTTCAGCAATGTAAATTGTGTTAATATGGTTAGATTGACAGAAGACAAATTTAGTAAACTTTATTTACATGTTCAATTCTCTAATTACTGAGAAGTATTTTTGAGGATGACAGAAAGCCATCGTCATTTTTGAATTGGAATTGTGATCAAATTATAACTGTACTGCTATATTTTCTTCACTACATTATTCACGAAAGAAGAGAACATCCACAAAAATAGGCGTAAAATTGAAAGTTTACATTTTTTCAACTGCTAGTAGGAATGATTTCCCTTTGTCATGCTTCTCTAAGGCGTTTTCATCTCGTAATGATTAACAACTTCCTTTATTGGGCCTTCGTGGTGTAGTGGTTAAGACACTGGTCAAAAAGCAAAGACCGTGACCACAGAAGGTTGTTGGTTCGAGTCTGACAGGGATTTAGAGATAAAAAACTAAATACTTTTTTTTCGCCTTTTCTGTATTTTGTTAATTCTTTTGGATGAAAATATCGTTATGTATAAGAATTTCAAATTTGCCATTTAGGATTTTAATTCTTTGTTTTGTATATGGCCTTTATCAATTCTAAATCATATATATATCATTTTGCCTTTTTTTCCGGAAACTTGTCATTTCATCTAAACATATCACCCAAACTAAATGAGATCGACATCTTGGCGCCATCCTTCCAGTGTTATTTTGATCGTAGATTTTGTTTGGCTACGCTACTGAATCGACCCTACAGGAAATTTGGAGCCGCGCGCTCATTGTAAAGTAAATGCACAAATTTAAATTCAAAAAATAAAACCAGAGGGCGCTACTGAAATGAATTTTGGCTGAGTCTGAAAATAACTGATTGGAAGCATCACTGATAAGGATTTACTATCCGAAACACGTGTCTGTAGCATTAAAACTGGTTTGAAATTTTCTTCAAGGAGGTAAAGAGTTGGAACACAATCGTTTTATATGCAGTAACAATTTAAAGATTTGCTGTTTTGTGTACGTCCTTTATATACGATTTAAGTCAGTGAGAGAAAGTAAAAAAAACACACAACCGTAAATAGACTCCATAAATCACAAACAATGTGTAAACACATCCATGATAAATACAAAACAAAACATAAATATTGAGAAGATTCTCAATAGTGACAACAACGGGTAGATGGCGCAACTGAAATGAATCTAGCGCGGCGACACACAAATTCAAAACATCACATTTAAACCGCGATAACTGCCTTCCAATTGATCAGGGGTTTATGATCATTTTTATTTCGGTAAATAAAAATTTTAAAAGTTGAAATCCAATGATTTCAAAGTTTGCCAAACACAATTATTTCTGGAGGAACATGATAAAAAATAGTAGCTGGACACAGTAAATATAGAAGACTTGTGATTTCAACTCATAATCCCTCCCTTTCTTTCTCATAATGAAAGGTGATCCCTGAAGATAAACATTTGCCAAAATTTGAACAATAATATTTTTTGACATTAAAAATATCATGACAATAAGAAAAAGTATATCAACCTCTGAATATTTTCTAAAACAAACACAGGTTAAAAGATTCATTATGTTATAAAACAAGAAATTTGATACTAGCGAGTAAAAAACAAATTCCGTCTCGTGAATCGAACCCAGTACCTCCTGTTTTAAAGACAGACACGTTTATACCGTTTGAGCTAACTTGGCAACATGACATCTGTTATCAATTTACATATCGGTTCAAACAATGTCAACCAAATAAGAGATGGACTTGTCATGGGATGGGAAACAATCATTTAGCTTATCATCTCCGTCTATCAAAACAATAGTTGCTTGAGAACACACAAGTTTTCATTTTTAAGCAATGTAAATTGTGTTAATATGGTTAGATTGACAGAAGACAAATTTAGTAAACTTTATTTACATGTTCAATTTTCTAATTACTGAGAAGTATTTTTGAGGATGACAGAAAGCCATCGTCAATTTTGAATTGGAATTGTGATCAAATTATAATTGTACTGCTATATTTTCTCCACTACATCATTCACGAAAGAAGAGAACATCCACAAAAAAAGGCGTAAAATTGAAAGTTTACATTTTTTTCAACTGCTAGTAGGAATGATTTCCCTTTGTCATGCTTCTCTAAGGCGTTATCATCTCGTAATAATTAACACCTTCCTTTACTGGGCCTTCGTGGTGTAGTGGTTAAGACACTGGTCAAAGAAGGAAAGACCGTGACCACAGAAAGAAAAGGTTAATGGTTTGAATCTGGCAGGGTAGCAGACTTAACAACACATATATTTTTTTTTCGCCTTTTCTGTATTTTGTTAATTTTTTTGGATGAAAATATCGTTATGTATAAGAATTTCAAATTTGCCATTTAGGATTTTAATTCTTTGTTTTGTATATGGCCTTTATCAATTCTAAATCATATATATATTTTGCTTTTTTTCGGAAACTTGTCATTTCATCTAAACATATCACCCAAACTAAATGAGGTCGACATCTTAGCGCCATTCTTCCAGTGTTATTTTGATCGTAGATTTAGTTTGGCTACGCTACTGAATCGACCCTACAGGAGATTTGGAGCCGCGCGCTCTTTGTAAAGTAAATGCACAAATTTAAATTCAATAAATAAAATGAGAGGGCGCTACTGAAATGAATTTTGGTTGATACTGAAAATAACTTTGCCGTGAAGCATCACTGATTAGGATTTACTAACCGAAACACGTGTCTGTAGCATTAAAACTGGTTTGAAATTTTCTTCAAGGAGGTAAAGAGTTGGAACACAAACGTTTTATATGCAGTAACAATTTAAAGATTTGCTGTTTTGTGTACGTCCTTTATATACGATTTAAGTCAGTGAGAGAAAGTAAAAAAAAAAAACACAACCGTAGGTAGACTCCATAAATCACAAACAATGTGTATACACATCCATGATAAATACAAAACAAAACATAAATATTGAGGAGATTCTCAATAGTGACAACAACGGGTAGATGGCGCAACTGAAATGAATCTAGCGCGGCGACACACAAATTCAAAACATCACATTTAAACCGCGATAACTGCCGCCTTCCAATTGATCAGGGGTTTATGATCATTTTTATTTCGGTATATAAAATTTTTAAAGTTGAAATCCAATGATTTCAAAGTTTGCCAAACACAATTATTTCTGGAGGAACATGATAAAAAATAGTAGCTGGACACAGTAAATATAGAAGACTTGTGATTTCAATTCATAATCCCTCCCTTTCTTTCTCATAATGAAAGGTGATCCCTGAAGATAAACATTTGCCAAAATTTGAACAATAATATTTTTTGACATTAAAAATATCATGACAATAAGAAAAAGTATATCAACCTCTGAATATTTTCTAAAACAAACACAGGTTAAAAGATTCATTATGTTATAAAACAAGAAATTTGATACTAGCGAGTAAAAAACAAATTCCGTCTCATGAATCGAACCCAGTACCTCCTGTTTTAAAGACAGACACGTTTATACCGTTTGAGCTAACTTGGCAACATGACAACTGTTATCAATTTACATATCGGTTCAAACAATGTCAACCAAATAAGAGATGGACTTGTCATGGGATGGGAAACAATCATTTAGCTTATCATCTCCGTCTATCAAAACAATAGTTGCCTGAGAACACACAAGCTTTCATTTTTCAGCAATGTAAATTGTGTTAATATGGTTAGATTGACAGAAGACAAATTTAGTAAACTTTATTTACATGTTCAATTTTCTAATTACTGAGAAGTATTTTTGAGGATGACAGAAAGCCATCGTCAATTTTGAATTGGAATTGTGATCAAATTATAATTGTACTGCTATATTTTCTCCACTACATCATTCACGAAAGAAGAGAACATCCACAAAAAAAGGCGTAAAATTGAAAGTTTACATTTTTTTTCAACTGCTAGTAGGAATGATTTCCCTTTGTCATGCTTCTCTAAGGCGTTATCATCTCGTAATAATTAACACCTTCCTTTACTGGGCCTTCGTGGTGTAGTGGTTAAGACACTGGTCAAAGAAGCAAAGACCGTGACCACAGAAAGAAAAGGTTAATGGTTCGAATCTGGCAGGGTAGCAGACTTAACAACTCATATATTTTTTTTTTCGCCTTTTCTGTATTTTGTTAATTTTTTTGGATGAAAATATCGTTATGTATAAGAATTTCAAATTTGCCATTTAGGATTTTAATTCTTTGTTTTGTATATGGCCTTTATCAATTCTAAATCATATATATATTTTGCTTTTTTTCGGAAACTTGTCATTTCATCTAAACATATCACCCAAACTAAAGGAGGTCGACATCTTAGCGCCATTCTTCCAGTGTTATTTTGATCGTAGATTTAGTTTGGCTACGCTACTGAATCGACCCTACAGGAGATTTGGAGCCGCGCGCTCTTTGTAAAGTAAATGCACAAATTTAAATTCAATAAATAAAACGAGAGGGCGCTACTGAAATGAATTTTGGTTGATACTGAAAATAACTTTGCCGTGAAGCATCACTGATTAGGATTTACTAACCGAAACACGTGTCTGTAGCATTAAAACTGGTTTGAAATTTTCTTCAAGGAGGTAAAGAGTTGGAACACAAACGTTTTATATGCAGTAACAATTTAAAGATTTGCTGTTTTGTGTACGTCCTTTATATACGATTTAAGTCAGTGAGAGAAAGTAAAAAAAAAAACACAACCGTAGGTAGACTCCATAAATCACAAACAATGTGTATACACATCCATGATAAATACAAAACAAAACATAAATATTGAGGAGATTCTCAATAGTGACAACAACGGATAGATGGCGCAACTGAAATGAATCTAGCGCGGCGACACACAAATTCAAAACATCACATTTAAACCGCGATAACTGCCGCCTTCCAATTGATCAGGGGTTTATGATCATTTTTATTTCGGTAAATAAAATTTTTAAAGTTGAAATCCAATGATTTCAAAGTTTGCCAAACACAATTATTTCTGGAGGAACATGATAAAAAATAGTAGCTGGACACAGTAAATATAGAAGACTTGTGATTTCAACTCATAATCCCTCCCTTTCTTTCTCATAATGAAAGGTGATCCCTGAAGATAAACATTTGCCAAAATTTGAACAATAATATTTTTTGACATTAAAAATATCATGACAATAAGAAAAAGTATATCAACCTCTGAATATTTTCTAAAACAAACACATGTTAAAAGATTCATTATGTTATAAAACAAGAAATTTGATACTAGCGAGTAAAAAACAAATTCCGTCTCATGAATCGAACCCAGTACCTCCTGTTTTAAAGACAGACACGTTTATACCGTTTGAGCTAACTTGGCAACATGACAACTGTTATCAATTTACATATCGGTTCAAACAATGTCAACCAAATAAGAGATGGACTTGTCATGGGATGGGAAACAATCATTTAGCTTATCATCTCCGTCTATCAAAACAATAGTTGCTTGAGAACACACAAGTTTTCATTTTTCAGCAATGTAAATTGTGTTAATATGGTTAGATTGACAGAAGACAAATTTAGTAAACTTTATTTACATGTTCAATTTTCTAATTACTGAGAAGTATTTTTGAGGATGACAGAAAGCCATCGTCAATTTTGAATTGGAATTGTGATCAAATTATAATTGTACTGCTATATTTTCTCCACTACATCATTCACGAAAGAAGAGAACATCCACAAAAAAAGGCGTAAAATTGAAAGTCTACATTTTTTTTCAACTGCTAGTAGGAATGATTTCCCTTTGTCATGCTTCTCTAAGGCATTATCATCTCGTAATAATTAACACCTTCCTTTACTGGGCCTTCGTGGTGTAGTGGTTAAGACACTGGTCAAAGAAGCAAAGACCGTGACCACAGAAAGAAAAGGTTAATGGTTCGAATCTGGCAGGGTAGCAGACTTAACAACTCATATTTTTTTTTTTCGCCTTTTCTGTATTTTGTTAATTTTTTTGGATGAAAATATCGTTATGTATAAGAATTTCAAATTTGCCATTTAGGATTTTAATTCTTTGTTTTGTATATGGCCTTTATCAATTCTAAATCATATATATATTTTGCTTTTTTTCGGAAACTTGTCATTTCATCTAAACATATCACCCAAACTAAAGGAGGTCGACATCTTAGCGCCATTCTTCCAGTGTTATTTTGATCGTAGATTTAGTTTGGCTACGCTACTGAATCGACCCTACAGGAGATTTGGAGCCGCGCGCTCTTTGTAAAGTAAATGCACAAATTTAAATTCAATAAATAAAACGAGAGGGCGCTACTGAAATGAATTTTGGTTGATACTGAAAATAACTTTGCCGTGAAGCATCACTGATTAGGATTTACTAACCGAAACACGTGTCTGTAGCATTAAAACTGGTTTGAAATTTTCTTCAAGGAGGTAAAGAGTTGGAACACAAACGTTTTATATGCAGTAACAATTTAAAGATTTGCTGTTTTTGTGTACGTCCTTTATATACGATTTAAGTCAGTGAGAGAAAGTAAAAAAAAAAACACAACCGTAGGTAGACTCCATAAATCACAAACAATGTGTATACACATCCATGATAAATACAAAACAAAACATAAATATTGAGGAGATTCTCAATAGTGACAACAATGGATAGATGGCGCAACTGAAATGAATCTAGCGCGGCGACACACAAATTCAAAACATCACATTTAAACCGCGATAACTGCCGCCTTCCAATTGATCAGGGGTTTATGATCATTTTTATTTCGGTAAATAAAATTTTTAAAGTTGAAATCCAATGATTTCAAAGTTTGCCAAACACAATTATTTCTGGAGGAACATGATAAAAAATAGTAGCTGGACACAGTAAATATAGAAGACTTGTGATTTCAACTCATAATCCCTCCCTTTCTTTCTCATAATGAAAGGTGATCCCTGAAGATAAACATTTGCCAAAATTTGAACAATAATATTTTTTGACATTAAAAATATCATGACAATAAGAAAAAGTATATCAACCTCTGAATATTTTCTAAAACAAACACATGTTAAAAGATTCATTATGTTATAAAACAAGAAATTTGATACTAGCGAGTAAAAAACAAATTCCGTCTCATGAATCGAACCCAGTACCTCCTGTTTTAAAGACAGACACGTTTATACCGTTTGAGCTAACTTGGCAACATGACAACTGTTATCAATTTACATATCGGTTCAAACAATGTCAACCAAATAAGAGATGGACTTGTCATGGGATGGGAAACAATCATTTAGCTTATCATCTCCGTCTATCAAAACAATAGTTGCTTGAGAACACACAAGTTTTCATTTTTCAGCAATGTAAATTGTGTTAATATGGTTAGATTGACAGAAGACAAATTTAGTAAACTTTATTTACATGTTCAATTTTCTAATTACTGAGAAATATTTTTGAGGATGACAGAAAGCCATCGTCAATTTTGAATTGGAATTGTGATCAAATTATAATTGTACTGCTATATTTTCTCCACTACATCATTCACGAAAGAAGAGAACATCCACAAAAAAAGGCGTAAAATTGAAAGTCTACATTTTTTTTCAACTGCTAGTAGGAATGATTTCCCTTTGTCATGCTTCTCTAAGGCGTTATCATCTCGTAATAATTAACACCTTCCTTTACTTGGCCTTCGTGGTGTAGTGGTTAAGACACTGGTCAAAGAAGCAAAGACCGTGACCACAGAAAGAAAAGGTTAATGGTTCGAATCTGGCAGGGTAGCAGACTTAACAACTCATATATTTTTTTTTTCGCCTTTTCTGTATTTTGTTAATTTTTTTGGATGAAAATATCGTTATGTATAAGAATTTCAAATTTGCCATTTAGGATTTTAATTCTTTGTTTTGTATATGGCCTTTATCAATTCTAAGTCATATATATATATTTTGCTTTTTTTCGGAAACTTGTCATTTCATCTACACATATCACCCAAACTAAAGGAGGTCGACATCTTAGCGCCATTCTTCCAGTGTTATTTTGATCGTAGATTTAGTTTGGCTACGCTACTGAATCGACCCTACAGGAGATTTGGAGCCGCGCGCTCTTTGTAAAGTAAATGCACAAATTTAAATTCAATAAATAAAACGAGAGGGCGCTACTGAAATGAATTTTGGTTGATACTGAAAATAACTTTGCCGTGAAGCATCACTGATTAGGATTTACTAACCGAAACACGTGTCTGTAGCATTAAAACTGGTTTGAAATTTTCTTCAAGGAGGTAAAGAGTTGGAACACAAACGTTTTATATGCAGTAACAATTTAAAGATTTGCTGTTTTGTGTACGTCCTTTATATACGATTTAAGTCAGTGAGAGAAAGTAAAAAAAAAAACACAACCGTAGGTAGACTCCATAAATCACAAACAATGTGTATACACATCCATGATAAATACAAAACAAAACATAAATATTGAGGAGATTCTCAATAGTGACAACAACGGATAGATGGCGCAACTGAAATGAATCTAGCGCGGCGACACACAAATTCAAAACATCACATTTAAACCGCGATAACTGCCGCCTTCCAATTGATCAGGGGTTTATGATCATTTTTATTTCGGTAAATAAAATTTTTAAAGTTGAAATCCAATGATTTCAAAGTTTGCCAAACACAATTATTTCTGGAGGAACATGATAAAAAATAGTAGCTGGACACAGTAAATATAGAAGACTTGTGATTTCAACTCATAATCCCTCCCTTTCTTTCTCATAATGAAAGGTGATCCCTGAAGATAAACATTTGCCAAAATTTGAACAATAATATTTTTTGACATTAAAAATATCATGACAATAAGAAAAAGTATATCAACCTCTGAATATTTTCTAAAACAAACACATGTTAAAAGATTCATTATGTTATAAAACAAGAAATTTGATACTAGCGAGTAAAAAACAAATTCCGTCTCATGAATCGAACCCAGTACCTCCTGTTTTAAAGACAGACACGTTTATACCGTTTGAGCTAACTTGGCAACATGACAACTGTTATCAATTTACATATCGGTTCAAACAATGTCAACCAAATAAGAGATGGACTTGTCATGGGATGGGAAACAATCATTTAGCTTATCATCTCCGTCTATCAAAACAATAGTTGCTTGAGAACACACAAGTTTTCATTTTTCAGCAATGTAAATTGTGTTAATATGGTTAGATTGACAGAAGACAAATTTAGTAAACTTTATTTACATGTTCAATTTTCTAATTACTGAGAAATATTTTTGAGGATGACAGAAAGCCATCGTCAATTTTGAATTGGAATTGTGATCAAATTATAATTGTACTGCTATATTTTCTCCACTACATCATTCACGAAAGAAGAGAACATCCACAAAAAAAGGCGTAAAATTGAAAGTCTACATTTTTTTTCAACTGCTAGTAGGAATGATTTCCCTTTGTCATGCTTCTCTAAGGCGTTATCATCTCGTAATAATTAACACCTTCCTTTACTTGGCCTTCGTGGTGTAGTGGTTAAGACACTGGTCAAAGAAGCAAAGACCGTGACCACAGAAAGAAAAGGTTAATGGTTCGAATCTGGCAGGGTAGCAGACTTAACAACTCATATATTTTTTTTTTCGCCTTTTCTGTATTTTGTTAATTTTTTTGGATGAAAATATCGTTATGTATAAGAATTTCAAATTTGCCATTTAGGATTTTAATTCTTTGTTTTGTATATGGCCTTTATCAATTCTAAGTCATATATATATATTTTGCTTTTTTTCGGAAACTTGTCATTTCATCTACACATATCACCCAAACTAAAGGAGGTCGACATCTTAGCGCCATTCTTCCAGTGTTATTTTGATCGTAGATTTAGTTTGGCTACGCTACTGAATCGACCCTACAGGAGATTTGGAGCCGCGCGCTCTTTGTAAAGTAAATGCACAAATTTAAATTCAATAAATAAAACGAGAGGGCGCTACTGAAATGAATTTTGGTTGATACTGAAAATAACTTTGCCGTGAAGCATCACTGATTAGGATTTACTAACCGAAACACGTGTCTGTAGCATTAAAACTGGTTTGAAATTTTCTTCAAGGAGGTAAAGAGTTGGAACACAAACGTTTTATATGCAGTAACAATTTAAAGATTTGCTGTTTTGTGTACGTCCTTTATATACGATTTAAGTCAGTGAGAGAAAGTAAAAAAAAAAACACAACCGTAGGTAGACTCCATAAATCACAAACAATGTGTATACACATCCATGATAAATACAAAACAAAACATAAATATTGAGGAGATTCTCAATAGTGACAACAACGGATAGATGGCGCAACTGAAATGAATCTAGCGCGGCGACACACAAATTCAAAACATCACATTTAAACCGCGATAACTGCCGCCTTCCAATTGATCAGGGGTTTATGATCATTTTTATTTCGGTAAATAAAATTTTTAAAGTTGAAATCCAATGATTTCAAAGTTTGCCAAACACAATTATTTCTGGAGGAACATGATAAAAAATAGTAGCTGGACACAGTAAATATAGAAGACTTGTGATTTCAACTCATAATCCCTCCCTTTCTTTCTCATAATGAAAGGTGATCCCTGAAGATAAACATTTGCCAAAATTTGAACAATAATATTTTTTGACATTAAAAATATCATGACAATAAGAAAAAGTATATCAACCTCTGAATATTTTCTAAAACAAACACATGTTAAAAGATTCATTATGTTATAAAACAAGAAATTTGATACTAGCGAGTAAAAACAAATTCCGTCTCGTGAATCGAACCCAGTACCTCCTGTTTTAAAGACAGACACGTTTATACCGTTTGAGCTAACTTGGCAACATGACAACTGTTATCAATTTACATATCGGTTCAAACAATGTCAACCAAATAAGAGATGGACTTGTCATGGGATGGGAAACAATCATTTAGCTTATCATCTCCGTCTATCAAAACAATAGTTGCTTGAGAACACACAAGTTTTCATTTTTCAGCAATGTAAATTGTGTTAATATGGTTAGATTGACAGAAGACAAATTTAGTAAACTTTATTTACATGTTCAATTTTCTAATTACTGAGAAGTATTTTTGAGGATGACAGAAAGCCATCGTCAATTTTGAATTGGAATTGTGATCAAATTATAATTGTACTGCTATATTTTCTCCACTACATCATTCACGAAAGAAGAGAACATCCACAAAAAAAGGCGTAAAATTGAAAGTCTACATTTTTTTTCAACTGCTAGTAGGAATGATTTCCCTTTGTCATGCTTCTCTAAGGCGTTATCATCTCGTAATAATTAACACCTACCTTTACTTGGCCTTCGTGGTGTAGTGGTTAAGACACTGGTCAAAGAAGCAAAGACCGTGACCACAGAAAGAAAAGGTTAATGGTTCGAATCTGGCAGGGTAGCAGACTTAACAACTCATATATTTTTTTTTTCGCCTTTTCTGTATTTTGTTAATTTTTTTGGATGAAAATATCGTTATGTATATGAATTTCAAATTTGCCATTTAGGATTTTAATTCTTTGTTTTGTATATGGCCTTTATCAATTCTAAATCATATATATATATTTTGCTTTTTTTCGGAAACTTGTCATTTCATCTACACATATCACCCAAACTAAAGGAGGTCGACATCTTAGCGCCATTCTTCCAGTGTTATTTTGATCGTAGATTTAGTTTGGCTACGCTACTGAATCGACCCTACAGGAGATTTGGAGCCGCGCGCTCTTTGTAAAGTAAATGCACAAATTTAAATTCAATAAATAAAACGAGAGGGCGCTACTGAAATGAATTTTGGTTGATACTGAAAATAACTTTGCCGTGAAGCATCACTGATTAGGATTTACTAACCGAAACACGTGTCTGTAGCATTAAAACTGGTTTGAAATTTTCTTCAAGGAGGTAAAGAGTTGGAACACAAACGTTTTATATGCAGTAACAATTTAAAGATTTGCTGTTTTGTGTACGTCCTTTATATACGATTTAAGTCAGTGAGAGAAAGTAAAAAAAAAACACAACCGTAGGTAGACTCCATAAATCACAAACAATGTGTATACACATCCATGATAAATACAAAACAAAACATAAATATTGAGGAGATTCTCAATAGTGACAACAACGGATAGATGGCGCAACTGAAATGAATCTAGCGCGGCGACACACAAATTCAAAACATCACATTTAAACCGCGATAACTGCCGCCTTCCAATTGATCAGGGGTTTATGATCATTTTTATTTCGGTAAATAAAATTTTTAAAGTTGAAATCCAATGATTTCAAAGTTTGCCAAACACAATTATTTCTGGAGGAACATGATAAAAAATAGTAGCTGGACACAGTAAATATAGAAGACTTGTGATTTCAACTCATAATCCCTCCCTTTCTTTCTCATAATGAAAGGTGATCCCTGAAGATAAACATTTGCCAAAATTTGAACAATAATATTTTTTGACATTAAAAATATCATGACAATAAGAAAAAGTATATCAACCTCTGAATATTTTCTAAAACAAACACATGTTAAAAGATTCATTATGTTATAAAACAAGAAATTTGATACTAGCGAGTAAAAACAAATTCCGTCTCGTGAATCGAACCCAGTACCTCCTGTTTTAAAGACAGACACGTTTTTACCGTTTGAGCTAACTTGGCAACATGACAACTGTTATCAATTTACATATCGGTTCAAACAATGTCAACCAAATAAGAGATGGACTTGTCATGGGATGGGAAACAATCATTTAGCTTATCATCTCCGTCTATCAAAACAATAGTTGCTTGAGAACACACAAGTTTTCATTTTTCAGCAATGTAAATTGTGTTAATATGGTTAGATTGACAGAAGACAAATTTAGTAAACTTTATTTACATGTTCAATTTTCTAATTACTGAGAAGTATTTTTGAGGATGACAGAAAGCCATCGTCAATTTTGAATTGGAATTGTGATCAAATTATAATTGTACTGCTATATTTTCTCCACTACATCATTCACGAAAGAAGAGAACATCCACAAAAAAAGGCGTAAAATTGAAAGTCTACATTTTTTTTCAACTGCTAGTAGGAATGATTTCCCTTTGTCATGCTTCTCTAAGGCGTTATCATCTCGTAATAATTAACACCTTCCTTTACTTGGCCTTCGTGGTGTAGTGGTTAAGACACTGGTCAAAGAAGCAAAGACCGTGACCACAGAAAGAAAAGGTTAATGGTTCGAATCTGGCAGGGTAGCAGACTTAACAACTCATATATTTTTTTTTTCGCCTTTTCTGTATTTTGTTAATTTTTTTGGATGAAAATATCGTTATGTATATGAATTTCAAATTTGCCATTTAGGATTTTAATTCTTTGTTTTGTATATGGCCTTTATCAATTCTAAATCATATATATATATTTTGCTTTTTTTCGGAAACTTGTCATTTCATCTACACATATCACCCAAACTAAAGGAGGTCGACATCTTAGCGCCATTCTTCCAGTGTTATTTTGATCGTAGATTTAGTTTGGCTACGCTACTGAATCGACCCTACAGGAGATTTGGAGCCGCGCGCTCTTTGTAAAGTAAATGCACAAATTTAAATTCAATAAATAAAACGAGAGGGCGCTACTGAAATGAATTTTGGTTGATACTGAAAATAACTTTGCCGTGAAGCATCACTGATTAGGATTTACTAACCGAAACACGTGTCTGTAGCATTAAAACTGGTTTGAAATTTTCTTCAAGGAGGTAAAGAGTTGGAACACAAACGTTTTATATGCAGTAACAATTTAAAGATTTGCTGTTTTGTGTACGTCCTTTATATACGATTTAAGTCAGTGAGAGAAAGTAAAAAAAAAACACAACCGTAGGTAGACTCCATAAATCACAAACAATGTGTATACACATCCATGATAAATACAAAACAAAACATAAATATTGAGGAGATTCTCAATAGTGACAACAACGGATAGATGGCGCAACTGAAATGAATCTAGCGCGGCGACACACAAATTCAAAACATCACATTTAAACCGCGATAACTGCCGCCTTCCAATTGATCAGGGGTTTATGATCATTTTTATTTCGGTAAATAAAATTTTTAAAGTTGAAATCCAATGATTTCAAAGTTTGCCAAACACAATTATTTCTGGAGGAACATGATAAAAAATAGTAGCTGGACACATTAAATATAGAAGACTTGTGATTTCAACTCATAATCCCTCCCTTTCTTTCTCATAATGAAAGGTGATCCCTGAAGATAAACATTTGCCAAAATTTGAACAATAATATTTTTTGACATTAAAAATATCATGACAATAAGAAAAAGTATATCAACCTCTGAATATTTTCTAAAACAAACACATGTTAAAAGATTCATTATGTTATAAAACAAGAAATTTGATACTAGCGAGTAAAAAACAAATTCCGTCTCGTGAATCGAACCCAGTACCTCCTGTTTTAAAGACAGACACGTTTATACCGTTTGAGCTAACTTGGCAACATGACAACTGTTATCAATTTACATATCGGTTCAAACAATGTCAACCAAATAAGAGATGGACTTGTCATGGGATGGGAAACAATCATTTAGCTTATCATCTCCGTCTATCAAAACAATAGTTGCTTGAGAACACACAAGTTTTCATTTTTCAGCAATGTAAATTGTGTTAATATGGTTAGATTGACAGAAGACAAATTTAGTAAACTTTATTTACATGTTCAATTTTCTAATTACTGAGAAGTATTTTTGAGGATGACAGAAAGCCATCGTCAATTTTGAATTGGAATTGTGATCAAATTATAATTGTACTGCTATATTTTCTCCACTACATCATTCACGAAAGAAGAGAACATCCACAAAAAAAGGCGTAAAATTGAAAGTTTACATTTTTTTCAACTGCTAGTAGGAATGATTTCCCTTTGTAATGCTTCTCTAAGGCGTTATCATCTCGTAATAATTAACACCTTCCTTTACTAGGCCTTCGTGGTGTAGTGGTTAAGACACTGTTCAAAGAAGCAAAGACCGTGACCACAGAAAGAAAAGGTTAATGGTTCGAATCTGGCAGGGTAGCAGACTTAACAACACATATATTTTTTTTTTTCGCCTTTTCTGTATTTTGTTAATTTTTTTGGATGAAAATATCGTTATGTATAAGAATTTCAAATTTGCCATTTAGGATTTTAATTCTTTGTTTTGTATATGGCCTTTATCAATTCTAAATCATATATATATTTTGCTTTTTTTTCGGAAACTTGTCATTTCATCTAAACATATCACCCAAACTAAAGGAGGTCGACATCTTAGCGCCATTCTTCCAGTGTTATTTTGATCGTAGATTTAGTTTGGCTACGCTACTGAATCGACCCTACAGGAGATTTGGAGCCGCGCGCTCTTTGTAAAGTAAATGCACAAATTTAAATTCAATAAATAAAACGAGAGGGCGCTACTGAAATGAATTTTGGTTGATACTGAAAATAACTTTGCCGTGAAGCATCACTGATTAGGATTTACTAACCGAAACACGTGTCTGTAGCATTAAAACTGGTTTGAAATTTTCTTCAAGGAGGTAAAGAGTTGGAACACATACGTTTTATATGCAGTAACAATTTAAAGATTTGCTGTTATGTGTACGTCCTTTATATACGATTTAAGTCAGTGAGAGAAAGTAAAAAAAAAAAACACAACCGTAGGTAGACTCCATAAATCACAAACAATGTGTATTCACATCCATGAAAATACAAAACAAAACATAAATATTGAGGAGATTCTCAATAGTGACAACAACGGGTAGATGGCGCAACTGAAATGAATCTAGCGCGGCAACACACAAATTCAAAACATCACATTTAAACCGCGATAACTGCCTTCCAATTGATCAGGGGTTTATGATCATTTTTATTTCGGTAAATAAAATTTTTAAAGTTGAAATCCAATGATTTCAAAGTTTGCCAAACACAATTATTTCTGGAGGAACATGATAAAAAATAGTAGCTGGACACAGTAAATATAGAAGACTTGTGATTTCAACTCATACTCCCTCCCTTTCTTTCTCATAATGAAAGGTGATCCCTGAAAATAAACATTTGCCAAAATTTGAACAATAATATTTTTTGACATTAAAAATATCATGACAATACGAAAAAGTATATCAACCTCTGAATATTTTCTAAAACAATACAATTTATTGGCTAACAATAAATTCATTTATCAAAGCAAGCAAATGAACATTTACTTGTATCGACCTGTCTTAAATTCGAATATGGGTCAAATACGGAAGCAATACGAGTTATCGTTCTTTTCGAAACACCATGCTTAGGTTTCAGATGCAAAATTTTTCAATGACATTTTTCATCTGCGTTCATCGCCCTTTACATTGATTATGAATTAAAATTTCGTTTCAAGTTTTGAAAGTTGGATACTTGCTGAGTTTTTTGTATTATTCTATGCACTGCATGTCGTTTCTTTCACCCAAATTTTAGTTGAAATCGAAATTTTCCTCGTTGTAGATTTCTTGGGTTGTCGTCTGCATAGAAATTTCTATAATGTTGACATTTGAGAATGTATATGATACAATAAGTATCTTTAGTTTTAATGTTTGGACGTTGAAAAAATTATAATGATAAAAAAAATCCCACACACAAACAAAAAATCTCAATAAACAAAAAATCTCAACAAACCATAAAAATATTTTTTTTAGAGAAAGAATACACGCATCAACACTTTTTTCATTGACATTCGCGGCCCCGCAGGGTCCAAAGTCCAATCGGCAATTACGCGGAAGTTTCTAACGTAAACAATATGGCGTCGAAGTCACTTGGTGTTGCTGAATTTCCGAGAGCGTTTTGTACATAGTATCACTGTTTTTATGTGCTTATAGATGTTTTGATAACTTTACTATGGATCCTGGAGATCAAACATTATCTTTAGAAACGTTTCATACATGGAAAGTTGATGCTTTAAAGGAGTTTTTGTCAAAACGGGGGCTTTCAACGACGGGCACCAAAGCAGAACTTGCCGCTCTGTGTTTTTCCGCGAATTCTCTAAATTTACCAATCAAAGCGACCGATGCGGAATACCTTTCATCCCTACATGGCCAGTATCAGAGTTTGCTGTTCCACAACGACAAGAAGCAACCTGATCCTCTAAAGATAAGTGGTGGATGGAAGGAAGAAAAATGTGGCATCCACTTGTGGCCCCCTGTGTGTATAACCGACATCGTCACCTTCCTCATTGATCATGGTAACAGTGAAAATGTAAAGAAATTTTTGAATGAGTATAAAGTAGCGTTGCCAAAGCTCGCCAGGTGGCGCTGCGTGTCGTATTTCTGTATTACGGATTTCCCCGACCTCAAAAAACGTGTCATTGTTTACCGTCAATTTCTCTGGATAAACACCGAAACATTACAAATGGTTTCTAAGTTTAGAAAGTGAAAGTATTAGATAAGATAAAGTGACCTTGACTTTCCGAAAAGTGAGGGAAAAAGACCGAGATATTTTTAGTTGAATTATTGAGAGTTTAAAAAAAACACAATGGAAATCGATTTAACCCTTCTAATTCTTATTTTTGATTAAAAATTTTTATATTAAAGAAAAACCCTATCAAACTTTCAAGTTAAAACTGGGACAACAGTATGGTAAACGCTTGGATTATAGAGGGGGGGTATTTTCTCAGGAACGATAACTCTTATTTTCCTTTCGTAATGTAGACTATCGAAACGGCGATAGATGAGGTTATGAAGCAGAAAAGGGAGATCAGCAAACCCAGTCTGAAGAAATGTCAACCAAGATTCCCAGGTGTGATAACTTGTAATTACAGTTGAAGCGCCCCCCCCCCCTCCCCAAGCACACACACAGTATCATATCAATGATTTAGGATTTCCAAGCAAAAATGCCAATACTACATGTATTATGTTTGCTTGGACAAAACCACCTTTTCTTTTATAGTATACTGAGTTATTTAATACATGTAATACAACTTCATTCTGAAGACAGCAATACACACAATAATACAGTAATCACAAAATATATAAGTATAATAGAACAACATTCTGTACCCAGCTGATATTAAATTGGATATAATTTTGTATCGCTAGCAGCATTTGTCTCTAAAATTTGAAGGACAATTACTGCGGTATATTTTTCTTATTGCACAAAAATCCTATATGTGGTCTATTTCCAGTGAAAAATCGACAAAGCTTAATACCCAAATAGGGTCAAGGTCACTGTTAAGGTCTTATTATAAGGGTCAAGCATTGGACAACATAACATACCTGTTCTTTAAGAATTAGTCTACATTATTTTATTTATCACATGTTTAGACTCAACAACCATTTGAAGACTCGCAAAAATTGTTTGCCTGAGTGACAACAGTGAAAGTGTTATGTTTTCAACATAACATACCTGTTCTTTAAGGGTGTGTCATCATCATCTTCTTGGGTGTGTCCAGATTCTTGTGAACAGCATAGAAGACAAAGTAATGATCATAGAAACATCAAACCCTCCACAAATTTTCCTCAGGAGAGGATGAACTCTATCAATTTTCAAGGTCAAAGGTCAAGGTCAATGTGGACTTTAGTTTAAAATCATTTTGAACATGCAATTGCGAGGGGATGCTACGCTTGTATTGCCTTTATTTATATAAAATTTATTTTGATGGTAACCATAAGCATAGAGAGTACCATCAAGTTCAAAGTGATATATTAGCCTAGGGTTCAAATTGCATAAAGTATTGCTGAATCAGAGCTGTTGATAAAGGAATTTATGTATGACTACATGCAGTAACAAATAAATGTAACGAAGTGCAACATGCTAATGACTATAAGTGTGTCATATTGCCTCCTTTTTTTTCAGTTTCTTCTTTAATAAGGTTAGACTGAAAAAGGTACTCATTCAGTGACTAGTTTGACGAAATATACTAGTTTTTATCCTTTGAAAATCACATTTAAATTCATACTAGTATATAAATTCTATAATATCAATTCTATTTCAGCAGCAATACCATGTGAAATAAAATAATATCTTATTTCAGTGAGCATTTCTCAGTAACCAGGCACAGCTCTTTTCTCAGCCTGAGGAAAGCCAAAGCCTGTTCAGGAAACCTGTAAAGTTTCCGAAGGAGAATTTAAAAAGCAAAGCGACTCATACCATTATAAGTGGACCTTTTGCCTTGAACACTCATTCATTAATTGTTGACAATTCCCTGGTACATATTGGTACATGTGTTGATGCATCAATATCTTTAGGTACTCAGACAGTGGTTACAGGACCAATATTAACACATAGTTCAAATTTGTACTTTAACTTTTAAATCATTAAGACAGACTCATGGAGTTATTTGATGTTGAAAACTGTTTTCAGATAATTACCCAAATGTAAGGTTTTTAACCAATGATATTGTTCTGGATAGTATTGATAGATATATATGATCTTAAGCTTTGTTTTCAAATTTCCAAATAGTCTTGCATATTACCAAGAACAATCCAGCATTTCATACTAGATGATAATCATCAAAACAATGTAAAATCTTATCCTCCTTTCTTAAAAAATGGCGAATTCGCCCCTATCCCACCTGAATTATGTTGAATATCAATGAATGTAGATCAAAATATACAGTAAAACTTGCTGTACAGTGACATGACCATATAAACTACTTGTATTGAAAATCTGAGATCTCTATCTTTTATACTTTCCAAGATATGCACTGAGGTTGGAATTTACAGTAATTTTGCACAGTCGGCTATTTTTAGAACAGGGATTTTTCATTATATTCATCTGCATATCTGCATAAGTAATCAGTTTTTCCTCAAACTTTTGATTGTTTTGTCATCAGGAAACACTTCTCTTACAATTTCATAGAAAAAAAATGTCATGGGCCAATTTTCACAAAACGCTTTGGCAATGCTATATAAAGTTGGGAAAGCTTATGAATACCTGCAGTCAAATTTTGTGAAAGAGATTTTTTACCATCCAATATCTGCTGCATCTGAAATATGTTACCTAAGGGCAAAGTGTACACCAAGCCAACGACTCCGAGATGCAGATCATACCATGTGGATTATGGTGAGGAAGGTTTCTGGGGACATAGTGTCGGCATTCTGCTCTTGTACTGCTGGGTAAGCAATGTACACATTATATATATTATGTATTTGATTACAGTTGGTTTTTATATCATGTATATGGACATGTTTTGCATGTAAACAAAATAGTGTAAAACATAATTACATTTGTTCTGATTTGTTTACGAGGAGACTCAGATACATACAAAGCACTGTGTACATGTCTTAAACAGCAAGGTTAAATCAATTATTACCATCCACCACATAATGACAATGCAGATAAATCAGGCCATCGTTTCAAAATAAAGGGTAATGTTTAACCATATTCACTACATCAGGCCATAGTTATAAAATATTTTGTTGCAAGTCTGCTGACAAACATTTTTATGCCTGACAGGAAGGTATACCTTTCAGGAAAAGGTCCTGATGTAAAACAAAACAAATTCCTATGGATTGAAGCACGATACAGGTAAAACATCACAAAGCAGTGTTGACATCTGTGACAAATGAAAATTTACCACACTGGCAACTGGATGAGTTCTATTTTGCATCCCTGATCATGCTCAATCAGTACTATCTTAACATTGTTAAATATCAATAATTCATCTGTAAGTACCGGTATAACTGAGAACACATATACAGTAATAAATGTCTTACAGTTACATGTATGGTTATTAACACAATTTATATTTTTTTTCAGGCTCGGTCAGACATGCAACCATATAGCAGCAATGTTATTCAGAATAGATGCTGCCAACAAAATGGGATTGTCATCTTGCACATCAATTCCATGCCAGTGGATCATACCAACGGAGACAAAAACCCTCCCAGTTAGAATAAAAGATCTGACAGTGAAAAAATCGAGACTTGGTGTCCGTAAGTACAGAATGTCAGCTAAAATCATTTATTTCATTGTCACAGTCTGATTGTTATTTATCAATTGATTAGAGTAAAATGCGTTTTAGTTTTTACAATTCTGAATACGTAACAATTATTATTGATGGCACTCATTATTGGCCTGCATTATTTCATTGTGTTTGGTGATATTTCAGTTAAAGAGTTATTGGTCTCAATTATCACTGCATTTATAAAGTACTGCTTGTTTTGCTGGTAGACAGTGTTACAGTAAATATAATGTATTTTATTACTTTTTTTGAATCAGCAAGGTATTGTCATAGAAACCTTACTCAAATATTCTAGTTTCTCTTAACGTGTCATATTTTTATTGATTTTCAGAAAAATCACGACCACTCGTGTCAGTACAGAAGAAGCAGTACACACCACAGGCATCCCTCACGTTTAGCCGGCAAGAATTGCTGGATGGTTTGAAGAAAACAATACCTAATGCATGTTTATTTAAAGGTATATGACATATATGTAAACATGTTCATTTATGTTATCAGACTTGCTGGTATGTACAGGTTAATTGAAGCATATTGCTTTGCATGTGTTGGTCAATTTCCCACTTCTTGTCGACCCATGCATAACTGAACAATGCTTAAATTCCCTGATTTCAAATTTTGTATACTGATACACAACAGTTCACCGTTGATTCTTATTATCTCTAGGCAGGTAAGAGGTCAAGGTCATTTCGAACTTTTTCCCACTGTTGAGCAGAAATGTTTCTCGAGCATATATCTTTAGGATATCATAGTATATCACATCCACAAAATATATTAATATTCAGTTCCTAATGTCAATAAAAGAAGAAAAATAACATATTGTGATCCATTTTAAAAAACATGAGTTCTTTATACTATTATTATTGTTATTTAGGGACAGAAGTTCGGGAATTTGTTAAGAATGACACAGAGTGCACCCACGCAAAGACCTGCCACATGGAAGACCAGCCAACTGGACAAGTTATTCAAGGTACTCTACAGGGTAGAAAACATAATGTATTTTATGTCGCCTGCAACACAAAAGAGCTACATATAGGAATCACTTTGTCTGGTGTCGGCCTGTCTGTCTGGTAGTCACACTTATACATATTTGGCTGTAACTTGCTTGATATACATCAGACATCTTTAAAAAGCATGATGAGACTATTCTGGATAGGTCACTTTCAAAGTCAAAGGTCACAAGTTTAGGGTCAAAGGAGCATTTTTAGTTAAACAGTTTTGAAATTAATTCAAAGTATTATTTTTCAGCCAAATGTTTTGAAACTTTATATGTTTCAAGTAATAGGTATGCTCTTTCATACATGTTACAAGTTTTTAGATCATGTTTTGCATAGTTGTGAAGTTGGGGGAGGGGGTGTCATTGATTATACATTTTGTACACTTATAAATAACTTCTATGAAGTATGTTTAAAGGTAATACCTAATTAAGCTTAGGGTCACTTTCAAGGTCAAGGTAATGCATTAGGGTTTAAACATGCAAAATACTTGTTCTTGAACAGTGCTATTTTATACTTAAACTCAAGATTTATTGACAGAAAATAACTGAATTTAAATTAAGAGTTATAGCTATAATCAGTACATGTCTTGCATAATTTCTATTTTTGGTTTGTAAATTATCAGTTGAAGGTACATCTGGAGACACAGGACTGCCGGGCATGATGCTGGAAGATATAGCTAGGGCTGCCACATCTGCCCAGGATTTTATCAACCGCCAACCATCTGTGAGTCCAGACCAAGTTGATGTTATCCAAGGCAAAACTATTGGCCAAAGCAATAACCCTCAATGGCATAGACTACGCAGAGGGAGGATCACAGCCTCAAACTTCTATAGTGTATTTACACGTATGAATACCTATGAACAAAAGCCAGATTCTGACATGAATAATGTAATAAAACTTATTATGGGAGATGCAAGCCCTAACCCAAATATTAAATCTTTAAAATTTGGCAGGGATTCAGAGCCTGTTGCAAAATCTATTTATGCACAAATGTATGACAAAGACCATCAGGCAGCTTCCACAGAAGAGTGTGGCTTATTTTTAGATAAGAATTATTCATATTTAGCGGCTTCACCAGATATGCTTGTAAATTGTAAATGTTGCGGCAATGGCTTATTAGAAGTAAAATATGCAATGGTACCCAAGTGTGATGTTTGTAAAGGATTCTGTGCATGTAATGTTCCTGACTATTTGAAATTTGATAATCATGTCTTTGTTTTGAAAAAGAACCACAAGTATTTTTGTCAGATACAGGGACAGATGGCCATTACTGGAAGAAAATGGTGTGATCTTTGTGTGTATACATGCAATGGTACCCATGTTCAACGTGTACACTTTGATGATGCATACTTTGCTAATGTTGCACGACAGCTTGTTCATTTTTTCAACAAATTCATTGCTGTTGAATACATGCAAAGAAAACAGTCAACTGCAGGTAATGTTGTTGAACATGTTGACAGTGGAGAGCCTGGTGACACTTACTTCTGTACACTTTGTAATTGTCAGATTTTGGAGCAGGAAAACATTTCATCATTTTCACAAAGATCTATTTGTTGTGACAAATGTCATGGATGGTTTCATTTCAAATGTGTGGGAATGACCAAGTCAATGCTCAATGAAACATTGCAATGGTTTTGCAAGGGATGCTTAGTATGTACATAAAATATTAATGTATTTAGAAATCTTGTGCAACATTTTCAGTATGATAATTTCTATTTTGTGTTATTCTGTAAACTATAAATAGTGACTCTCTGATTGGCTGATAACTTCATCGACGCCCCTGAATAAATCACTGTATACCACTGTTTAAAAATAGACCGGGATTACCCAACTAAGTTCTGCAAATCGAGTCGTTATTTATAGTGAATCATATGTGAAATTATAGAATAAAATAGTTATAGACTTTTAACTAATTATATATTATGTGATATTGACTTACTATTAAAATATTGACCGCAGCTGCTTCGGCCAATATTTTCATAGTAAGTCAATATCATATCATATATATAATAAGTTGCAAGTCCATAATTGTATATTACATGTATATATGTAGTTGAACTTGTATAATAGCTATACCCGTTTCATTTGTAATTGCAAAGAAATGTTTTAATTGTTTTGCAATGAAGGCAATTAGTTTGAACATGTGTATTTAGAAAGCATATACTTCCTAATACATACTACCATGTGCAACATGTTCCATTTGATGATTTATGTGTATAATACGATGATTTGAAAAGTTCCTACAATGCATTCAGTAATCTATCAGTAATTGAAATTATTGAATCTGTTTTCACCTTTATTTGTTTGTTTTCTCCATAAATGCTCATTATAATTTTACTTGCCTAAGAGTGAAATTTCATGGGAACAAACAATGTATTTTATACTGCCAATAAATTCATTTTGAGGGTTTGACAGAGTTACATGTACCTTTCATTTACACATTTTCTTACAAAGTTATTTTAAGCTTTAAGTCTCAAATTTCTTCTTCAGATATATGTACATGTATGTAGGGGTAATTTTAAATATTGAACTCGTACATGAATGAATAAATGGTAAAGTATAGAAGGCATTGCAAAGAATTTAACTTCAATTTATTCAGAAACTTGATTAAAAATTGTGACTTTGATTAGTCTCATTTCATTTTTCTTGCAGTAACAAATTAAGCATGTGTGAACGAAACAAAGTCCAAAATTTCAATTTTGAGCATAAAGGTCAAGGTCACAAGGTCATGTCATTCAGATCTTTACATATACATGTATTGATTTATGCATATCTTGGCAGAGGAGGGTACATGTTACAAATGCCAGCAGCAATCCTCACTATGTCATCTAGATGTTGGATTAGTGAAAGTGGCATCTCATACTTTAAAATTCTAAAACACTTCAGTCTGCGAATGGCCTGTTCTACGTATATTCTTCTGTTGGCTATTTGTTTAGTCTTTTTCACATCACTTGTTGACATTTGTGAAACACCCCTTCTGCCTGGGGGAATAAGCAGTTCTGCATGTAATAGAGCAAGATCCTCTTGTATTGGAAATCCTCGGTCAGCCATTACTTTGTCATACGGCTCTATGATATCTAAAAATCCAGAGTGTTGAGTTACATATTTATCACTGGTACGACCACCCCATGCTTCGGAAATATAGTTAATCATACCAGAGGGTGTAATGCTGACCAGGATTTTTGCTGTGTTATGGTGCTTATAGTCGCTCCATGTCTGTGCCGCAATGGTTAAGTTATTTGGTTTTTCAATAAAAACTTCTGTGCAATCAATGATGTGTCGTACATCACAGTACGGGACTTTCTGAAATGAAGGCGGCAAGTTCCCCTTCACAGTTTCTTTGCTGGGATTGAACACAAGTGTCCCTAGAACTGCAGATAGCAACTTGAACCATGTTGTTATAACATTAGTTACATGAGTTGTGGACACACTAAATCTGTCTGCCAGGTCCTCATTAAGCAACCCTAATCTTATTTTCATAAGACACAAGATCATTTCTTCTTTTGCACTTAACCTGCGTAAGTTTTTATGAAATTTGTTTTTCGGCTTCAGTGGGTTGCAGACCACCCTTCTTGGACCTATCCAATATCGGACTTTGCTTAAAGATGGAGAAATGCTCTGATACACAGCATTAAATGCAGCTACAGTAGGAATTCCTGTGTAGAATTTCATTTTCAAATCAGATTTTAGAATTTGGGCCACACTAAACATACACCTACTTTCCCTAGAATCCTCTTTTTTTGACAAATCAAGCTCAAGCTGTTTGACTTTTTCCTCAAGACTTGCAATTTTCCTTTCCAAATCATCATTATGACTGTTATCTAATTTCTCATTCTGACTAGTACCAAGTTGTTCACACACTTCTTCAACAGAGCTATTATCATTCATGCAAGCTGCAGACTCGAACATCAAACTTTGTTCACTAACATGTTCAGATATTGGTTCCAGGACAAGTCTTTTCTTTTTACTTGGTGGAGACACATTTGAATTAGATCTGTGTTTAGGTGGGGGTCTCGATTTGATTGGCTTATATGGAGTATAACCAAGTTTCAAAGAAGGATAAGGATTTTGGAGAGTAGGTCTTTTGTCCACAAAGTGTTCAGAACAGACACGAGAGTCTGGTTTGGGTTCCCAATTTTCACTGCCATTTTTACGGTTAACAATGGATGCCCATTTTTTTCGCAACTGATCATCCTTTCTTGTCGTAGGAAACGGAAACAAACGAAAAGGTGGTTCACATATGCAGGAAGCCAAGCCTTGGTTCACATTATGTATTGGACATATCTGTTTTTGCCACTGCGTTATTTTGGTGGCATTATTAGTACATGAATTGAATGCACAACATCTTGTAGACATGATCAACTGATGAACACTAGAATACCATGCAAACTGACATGCAAGGAACAAAAATGAAATCAGTAAACATACCATTTCATGTGTATGTCCTGGGGAAAAAGCAAAAGGCAGAGTTACTTGAATAAAAGCTTATAGATTTTTGAAAGTGCATTTCAAGGTAACATGGATTAAAATATGTATCAAACTTGTATGTAAAAGAGGCATCTGTATTTTGTCCATTTGCCTGTGATGCTTTTCTATATACAAAGATCTACAGTACTCAGTACTGAACTGTAAGTGTAAATTAGAGGGGGGGGGGGGGGGGGGGGGTCAGCGTACGAAATGCAATAGTAAAAATCAAAAATCTGTATCAGTTTCATAAAAATGAAGTTTCTATGACCTATCTTTGATAACCCATTCGTCTCTTATCAACATAACAGCCTATATGACTTTGTTGGTTATGTATGATCAACTGCGCTACGGGCCGTCCTGCTGCCTTCAGCATAAAGTGCTGTGTTTACATACGAAGTTCTCCTAAATTTTGAATGAAAGAATATTTCTTAAATATAAAAACATATAAACACATATATTTCTTACATGATTTCATTTAATAGCATGTGTTATAAACAGTAATTCGGTCCCAATTACAGTATTTTTGATTGTCAGATATCGCGCGAACTCATCGTCGTCGCCATGTTGTTGTTTATTGCCGATTGGACTTTGACCGGGGCCGCTTATGTTGCGTTACGCGAAAAGTGTTGATCCGAGTATAGAAATGTAGCACAGAATGCAGACTACGTTTCAGTATCATGCTTAAACTTTTAAATGAAATTGTCTGTAAAATTGAGTGTTTCAATTTGTTGTAACTCATCTTGTAAAGCTTTCAGTCTCGTTTCGAGGAGTAAGTATATGTTCCGCTCTTCTTTGAAAGTAAGTAATGTTGTATTGTATCATGTTGTTTGTTTAATTCAAATTTCACTGATTAAGTGATTTGCAGTCGTTTTGTTCCTCGAGACGAAAGTTCTTGGAACTCGTATTTTGTTGATGTCATCATATTCTTGAATGTTTGGTTAAATGGAATATTTTAGTTGATACTGGTAAAATACAGGCTTCTCAAAACCCTAGCAGGGGTGAAGATTCTAAACTAATTTGAACAGCAAGTGTTTGTTTCAATGTGTCCAGAGTAATTTTACATGTAACAAGGAATATCAAAATAATTCATTACTGTGTGTATGTAAATTTCTAGATCTAGATTAATGATAGAAAATACAATATCAAATATAATACGTTCTATAGCTAGTAAATTATGTTTCATTATCATGTCAATCATATTTTTCCTTTTTGTGTGTACACCTTGTGAAGTTTTCAGAAACTGGAGGCGTAGGTTCTGCTTTCATAAAGTAAGTACTTTATTATGTTGTAGATATTCAGTTTGTAAAAATGTATGAGGAACTCATTTTACACCTTATTATATCAGATGCACAAGTTTGTAAAAATGTATGAGGAATTTATTTTACACCTTGTTATATATTAGATGTACAGAAGAAACTTTTGCAATATGATCTTTATCAGTGAATAAAACTAATATTAGTAAGATTAACCTAATGCAAAAAAAAAAAATAATAATAATAATACTAATAATAAAAGAAAAAATAATAATAATAAAATGAATAAAAAATCTAATACACAAATGTAATACAAATTAGAAAATAAATAAACACTAGATAAGAATGAACTATGTATAAAATCAAATATATCTTTACAAATTTCATTGTCGGAAACCCACGGCATCTTCTTCGTTATACTCCGTAAGATAATCGTAGGGCAATAGACTGGGTTTCCGCCGATATACTAATTTGTGATTAAAAATAAATAAATGAATGAAGTGATAAAGACAATGAAATAGAAATTAAAAAAAACCCCATAAAATGATATGTTCATTTTCAAATATCTATTCTATGCACAAGACAAGAAAAAGACCCGGAGCTCCTGTTAAGACCCCGGATGCAAGACGGTTATCTACCAGACCCTCCTTTTCATTGATATTCGATTACTTAATTGTATGTAGCGAAATTTAAGTAAATAGATGCATAATTGAATAAATAGAACAACAAACAAAGTAAAAAAAAAGAAGAAGAAGAAGAAGAAGAATAATGATAACTTAAGAAAACGGAAAACCCAAAATAAATTTCGGTAAGGCAGTTTCAGATTTAATTTTAAAAAAATCAATTTCAATAGAGGATCATGGATCCAAATTTCATCACTCATTTTCTGGTTTGAGAATTTCTACTTATGGTTCATTATTAGAAAATAATGAATAAATAAATAAATATCAATAAATAGATAAAATCAAATAGGCGACTGGCTCTTGATTATGAATTATCAGCTCCGAAAGTTTGAGTGCAACTGAGTTTTAACCTTCCACACTTAAGAACTCCACACGAATGTTCCTTGTATCAAGCTCGTGGACTTTGACAAGAGTCATTGGTATCATCTCAAGGTCACAATTCATCATATTCAGATAGAACTTGCTGGTATTAATATCAGATGCTCAGATTTTAATTGTGTCCTTGTTAGAGGTCAAATTCTTATTCTCAAGGTAGCTTCAAAGGTTAGTTATGGAATAAACTTCAATTGACCTATAGTTTTGACTTTCAGACTTCATACAAATTTTACTTATATACTAATCCCTTTCACTTTAACCTTGACTTATGGTCATGTGTGATTTCAAGGTCACATCAGAGTTTTGTGGTCATTCCCGAGGTCATTGTAAACGTTGCAGAAATTTAGCGGCTTTGGCCGCTTCTTGATCTGAGTAACACACTAACGAGAGCTATATTCTAATTTCCTATTCGGAATTTGGCGAATTAAATAAAAGAGTATTCTGGCTGCTGATTACAGCATTCTGGTTGATATAACCTTTCTCTTACGTTTTCTTCTCACATTGCTAAATTATTTAGAATTATATGTATATCCATACACCCATTATAAAATGAGGAAATGATAATGAAAATGAATTTAATAAATCATCTAATTTTGATTTACGCTGAGGTATCAAATCGAAAATATAACATTCAAGGCTAACCTTGATATACCAAATATCAGGTGAAAATAATAATGTTCAGTTTATGCTAAGACCTTTCTCATTGATACGTGGGAAAATTTCAAGGTCAATGCACACGAGGCAGCTAAGACTCCTTCAACACCACGAACATTACTGTTTTTAAGAAATGCATTATCTCTATAAATAAATGATAATAATAAGAATCATAATAATTAAAATGAAATGATTAGATAATTAAAAAAAAAAAAAAAAAGATGTATGGTTCCTTTGGACCATATCAGACAATAGATAATATCATAGATTGCAGTTGTACATATATCTATACAAAGAAATTAAGGGTTTTATTCTGAAAACAATTCATTTATTTCGAGAAACTTCTATGACTTCACGTATATAATCGTGACGAAATGAGTACGCTTAAACTAATTTAACATTAATGATAAGGAAAAAAATGAGTTCAACTCTTTATTAAGTAAAAGGACATTTAGATATGGATTTTCGTAGGACGGTTAAAAGATCGTTGCAATTTCAATTCGAGGCGTATCCATTCCTTTACAAACGATGGTTTAGTTATATGATTTAACTGACTGTTAGAAAAATGGTCATTTTGTAAATCATTGATTACGAGAATTGTTAACCTTTAATTTTTTTTTTCTGGCCATTAATACATCGAAATTCGACTCATGTTGTCAAATGACTTGTATGACTCATGACCATCGCTGATTTGCATTCCATGACAGTGCATCGACTCACAGCACTAATAGAAAATACTGCTATACTCGTAAGTGTCTTCACCAAATGCATTAAAATTAACTAAATTTATTAATTTATAAATTAATTTCTGCCTTTCTTATGATAAACGGTAATGGGGTGACTAACTAAATTTTTCTATATTATCAGATTAAAGCTACGGGTAATCGAAATCTCCATGTTTTACCGGTTACCTTTTTTTTATATACGTTGATGTAATTGACCTCAGTAATGACAGTATGTCGTACGTATAGTGATACGTCATCTCCTTTATATGACTTGCGTTGTTTGTTGATCCTTTCTTGAAATTTAATGTTTACAAGACTTCCACATACGTCGAGATATTGCACTGATTATTCTGGCGTCAAGTATTACGAAGGTTAGTCAATCCAGTCGCAATTTATACACATTTGTACCTTTGCCCTTTCCCGACAAAGACCGATGTTCATCCTCGGGAAGCTTCGGGGGTTAAGGAACCTCATATGATCTTTGAATCTATGTTTTCCTCTCTTATCAATGTCTATACAGCAGAGGTTGAATTATAGTGATGAGCAATCGGACTTTTACATCGATGATCGGAACACTGTATATCGGAAACTAATTATCGATTGATTATTGACACTATAGAAGTTTTAAAAGATACATGTATATTCAGAACCAGTGAAATGCCTATCAGGCTGTGGCCTTTTTAACATCCACAAGTAGTAGTACTGCAAATGCATAGAAATACAATTTTAAAGTAAAACCTTAAAATGTTTCTTCTTGGTCATTGTTTTCAATCCCCACTCTAGACATTATTTCAGTAATCGGCTATAGAAATTCCGAGACTATTCGATACCTCAAACAATTATACTGCTACGAAATTTGAAAGAGCAGCAGGGCTAATATAACATTAGATATCCCAACTTGAAAACTTTAAATATTCATCCAAGCTTTTGCGCATGTTGAAACGTACTTATCCCATTGGGACAATGGAATTTTAAAGTTAATATGTGCCAATATGAATTTATACCTGAGTTGAGATGTGTAAATATGAATTTATCCTGAGTTGAGATGTGTAAATATGAATTTACACTGGAGTGAGATGTGCAAATTTATATGAATTTAGACCATGCATTTTTGTACCAGCTTGGTACATAGAGCTTATAAAATGATAGCGATAGAATGACGTAGAATTCTTTTGCTTTCAGATGAAAATGGTTTTGAAAAGCTATGCTTGCTTTTATATTCTACATACTACCATTTTGATAGCTTCAATACATAAATGTCTATAAGACTCGTAACGCTATTCTTGTCATGCTAAAATATGCTTTTATAGCTGTTTTATTTATCGATTGCTGCTAGCGATCATGCTTCATGATGTTTTGAATCATGCTGCTATATTATGAATGAAATGCTGCTTATTATGTCGGGAGGCCGGGGTCTGTTTTCATTTAAAGTTTCTCGGGTAGTCTACACAAATAGCTTAGAATAGCTTTGAATAGCTGTTTTAATTCTGAATTATTTTGATGGCTATTAGCGACCATGCTTTCATGCTGCTATTTCATATACTGTACATATAGAATAAATTTGATGATATCTAGACTATTTGCAGTGGGGAGATTTTCTTAACTCTTTTCGGTTCGATTACACAAATTCCGCTGTATGGCGGATGAGGCATATCTGTTTGGTATATGCCTCATATGGCATTAATTTTGTGAAATCGTGTTTAATTTCCCATTAAAGCTAGGTATAGACATCTCTCTGGCTTGGGGTATCTGTTTCCCAGGACCCCTTGCTTTGAGGATGTCGATGGACATCTGATTACCCAGGGTCCATTCTCATTGCTCATCTCTTTGACATTTTCACTAGAGCTTGCAAGTCGTCAGAGATTTAAAATTTAACATAAAGCCATGACAAGAATATGCCAAATAATAATAAAATTTGAACTTAAACATTTGCGTTGTCTTTGATAATACAATTTATTGGCTAACAATAAATTCATTTATCAAAGCAAGGAAATGAACATTTACTTGTATCGACCTGTCTTAAATTCGAATATGGGTCAAATACGGAAGCAATACGAGTTATCGTTCTTTTCGAAACACCATGCTTAGGTTTCAGATGCAAAATTTTTCAATGACACCCATCGCACCCTCCCAGAAATGTTGTTACAGAATTTAATCTTTATGATTCCATATTGTCAATAAATGCTTATCTATCCATATATAACTGATTAAAAAAAATAATAATAAATAAATTAAATAATAAATAAATGAAATCAATGAATAAATGAAAAATAATATAATGATGATAATAATTGAAAAATGATTATATTAAATAGATAAAATGATTTATTAATAACATATGCATAAATATTTGACTTATGATATTTTAAGTCATACTTTATTATTGAGAAATCAAGATTTTCAGGCGTATTCGTCATATTGTGTGTGCACTATTTTGTCATGAAGTTCCTGATTCTGCTCTTAGTTTTTGTGTCGCCTGCGAAGCATAGCGACACTAAGGGATCACTTTGTCCGTTGTCCGTCTGTCCGTCTGTCCGTCCGTCCGTCTGTCCGTCTGTCTGTCTGTCACACTTTGGGTGTCACAGCCCATAACTTTTGATTGGTAAGTGATAGGGCTTTGATATTTCACATGTGTATTCCTTATGACAAGACCTTCTTACACATACCATAATTTTTGACCTAGTGACCTTGACCTAGAAATTTGACCTACTTTTCAAAAATATTAAGAATGGATATATCTTTTGATTGGTAAGTGTTAGGGCTTTGATATTTCACATGTGCAATCCTTGTGACAAGACCTTTCTACACATACCATAATTTTTGACCTTGTGACCTTGACCTAGATATTTGACCTACTTTTGAAAAAAAGATAAGATTCGCTATATCTTTTGATTGGTAAGTGATAGGGCTTTGATATTTCACATGTGTATTTCTTGTGACAAGACCTTCCTACACATACCACGGTTTTTGACCTATTGACCTTGACCTACATATTTGACCTACTTTTAAAAAAAAATTAAGAATGGATATATCTTATGATTGGTAAGTGATAGGGCTTTGGTATTTCACATGTGTATTCCTTGTGACAAGACCTTCTTACACATACCATAATTTTTGACCTAGTGACCTTGACCTAGAAATTTGACCTTCTTTTCCAAAAAAATTAAGAATGGATATATCTTTTGATTGGTAAGTGTTAGGACTTTGATATTTCACATGTGCAATCCTTGTGGCAAGACCTTTCTACACATACCATAATTTTTGACCTTGTGACCTTGACCTAGATATTTGACCTACTTTTGAAAAAAAAGATAAGATTCGCTTTATCTTTTGATTGGTAAGTGATACGGCTTTGATATTTCACATGTGTATTCCTTGTGACAAGACCTTCCTACACATACCACGGTTTTTGACCTATTGACCTTGACCTACATATTTGACCTACTTTTAAAAAAAATTAAGAATGGATATATCTTATGATTGGTAAGTGATAGGGCTTTGGTATTTCACATGTGTATTCCTTGTGACAAGACATTCTTGCACATACCATAATTTTTGACCTAGTGACCTTGACCTAGAAATTTGACCTACTTTTCCAAAAAAATTAAGAATGGATATATCTTTTGATTGGTAAGTGTTAGGACTTTGATATTTCACATGTGCAATCCTTGTGGCAAGACCTTTCTACACATACCATAATTTTTGACCTTGTGACCTTGACCTAGATATTTGACCTACTTTTGAAAAAAAAGATAAGATTTCGCTATATCTTTTGATTGGTAAGTGATACGGCTTTGATATTTCACATGTGTATTCCTTGTGACAAGACTTTCCTACACATACCACGGTTTTTGACCTATTGACCTTGACCTACATATTTGACCTACTTTTAAAAAAAATTAAGAATGGATATATCTTATGATTGGTAAGTGATAGGGCTTTGGTATTTCACATGAGTATTCCTTGTGACAAGACCTTTCTACATAGACCATAATATTTGACCTTTTGAACTTGACTTAGATTTCAAGAAAAGTAATATTGGCTATATCTTTTGATTGGTATGTGATATTTCACATGTATTCTCCTTTTAACAATGCCATTTTACACATACCATAATTTTTTACCTTTTCCTAGATATTTGACCTACTTTTCTAAAGTTGTATATATCTTTTTATTGGTAGGTGATAGGTCTTATTTCTTATGACGAGACCTTTTTGTTACCAATTTTTACGTATTGACCTTGACCTAGATGATTGACACTCTTTTCTGAAAATTTGAGAATCACCACATCTTTAATTTGTAATTAAGTGGTCTGATATTTCCAATGAATTTCATTTGAAAAGACTTTTCTACTGACACCAATAATTTTGATCCACTCTCTAGAATAATAATCAAACCGCTTCGCAGGCGACACAAGCATTCCTTGGATTGCTATTTTTATATCTTGCAGATATTATCTTCATCACCAGGATCTCAGGTCTCGTCGTGGCTTTCTTGGATTGGACTAACGTGTTGAATTGACTGTGTGACATTAATTTTGTGAAATCGTGTTTAATTTCCCATTAAAGCTAGGTATAGACATCTCTCAGGCTTGGGGTATCTGTTTCCCAGGACCCCTTGCTTTGAGGATGTCGATGGACATCTGATTACCCAGGGTCCATTCTCATTGCTCATCTCTGTGACATTTTCACTTGAGCTTGCAAGTCGTCAGAGATTTAAAATTTAACATAAAGCCATGACAAGAATATGCCAAATAATAATAAAATTTGAACTTAAACATTTGCGTTGTCTTTGATAAACACAGGTTAAAAGATTCATTATGTTATAAAACAAGAAATTTGATACTAGCGAGTAAAAAAGAAATTCCGCCTCGTGAATCGAACCCAGTACCTCCTGTTTAAAAGACAGACACGTTTACCAAATTTATGGCAACATAATAACTGTTATCAATTTACATATCGGTTCAAACAATGTCAACCAAATAAGAGATGGACTTGTCATGGGATGGGAAACAATCATTTAGCTTATCATCTCCGTCTATCAAAACAATAGTTGCTTGAGAACACACAAGTTTTCATTTTTCAAATATGTAAATTGTGTTAATATGGTTAGATTGACAGAAGACAAATTTAGTAAACTTTATTTACATGTTCAATTCTCTAATTACTGAGAAGTATTTTTGAGGATGACAGAAAGCCATCGTCATTTTTGAATTGGAATTGTGATCAAATTATAATTGTACTGCTATATTTTCTCCACTACATCATTCACGAAAGAAGAGAACATCCACAAAAATAGGCGTAAAATTGAAAGTTTACATTATTTCAACTGCTAGTAGGAATGATTTCCCTTTGTCATGCTTCTCTAAAGCGTTTTCATCTCGTAATAATTAACACCTTCCTTTATTGGGCCTTCGTGGTGTAGTGGTTAAGACACTGGTCAAAGAAGCAAAGACAGTGACCACAGAAAGAAAAGGTTACAGGTTCGAATCTGACAGTGTAGCAGAATTAACAACACATATAATTTTTTTTTTCACCTTTTCTGTATTTTGTTAATTTTTGGGATGAAAATATCGTTATGTATAAGAATTTCAAATTTGCCATTTAGGATTTTAATTCTTTGTTTTGTATATGGCCTTTATCAATTCTAAAATATATATATATCATTTTGCTTTTTTTCGGAAACTTGTCAATTCATCTAAACAAATCACCGAAACTAAAGGAGATCGACATCTTAGCACCATCCTTCCAGTGTTATTTTGATCGTAGATTTTGTTTGGCTACGCTACTGAATCGACCCTACAGGAAATTTGGAGACGCGCGCTCTTTGTAAAGTAAATGCACAAATTTAAATTCAAAAAATAAAACCAGAGGGCGCTACTGAAATGAATTTTGGCTGAGTCTGAAAATAACTTTGCCGTGAAGCATCACTGATAAGGATTTACTATCCGAAACACGTGTCTGTAGCATTAAAACTGGTTTGAAATTTTCTTCAAGGAGGTAAAGAGTTGGAACACAAACGTTTTATATGCAGTAACAATTTAAAGATTTGCTGTTTTGTGTACGTCCTTTATATACGATTTAAGTCAGTGAGAGAAAGTAAAAAAAAAACAACCATAAGTAGACTCCATGAATCACAAACAATGGGTATACACATCCATGATAGATACAAAACAAAACATAAATAATGAGAAGATTCTCAATAGTGGTAACAACGGGTAGATGGCGCAACTGAAATGAATCTAGCGCGGCGACACACAAATTCAAAACATCACATTTAAACCGCGATAACTGCCTTCCAATTGATCAGGGGTTTATGATCATTTTTATTTCGGTAAATAAAAATTTTAAAAGTTCAAATCCAATGATTTCAAAGTTTGCCAAACACAATTATTTCTGGAGGAACATGATAAAAAATAGTAGCTGGACACAGTAAATATAGAAGACTTGTGATTTCAACTCATAATCCCTCCCTTTCTTTCTCATAATGAAAGGTGATCCCTGAAGATAAACATTTGCCAAAATTTGAACAATAATATTTTTTGACATTAAAAATATCATGACAATAAGCTAAAGTATATCAACCTCTGAATATTTTCTAAAACAAACACAGGATAAAAGATTCATTATGTTATAAAACAAGAAATTTGATACTAGCGAGTAAAAAACAAATTCCGTCTCGTGAATCGAACTCAGTACCTCCTGTTTTGAAGACACGTTTACAGTTTGAGCTAACTTGGCAACATAATAACTGTTATCAATTTACATATCGGTTCAAACAATGTCAACCAATTAAGAGATGGACTTGTCATGGGATGGGAAACAATCTCCGTCTATCAAAACAATAGTTGCTTGAGAACACACAAGTTTTCATTTTTCAGCAATGTAAATTGTGTTAATATGGTTAGATTGACAGAAGACAAATTTAGTAAACTTTATTTACATGTTCAATTCTCTAATTACTGAGAAGTATTTTTGAGGATGACAGAAAGCCATCGTCAATTTTGAATTGGAATTGTGATCAAATTATAATTGTACTGCTATATTTTCTCCACTACATCATTCACGAAAGAAGAGAACATCCACAAAAATAGGCGTAAAATTGAAAGTTTACATTATTTCAACTGCTAGTAGGAATGATTTCCCTTTGTCATGCTTCTCTAAGGCGTTTTCATCTCGTAATAATTAACACCTTCCTTTATTGGGCCTTCGTGGTATAGTGGTTAAGACACTGGTCAAAGAAGCAAAGACCGTGACCACAGAAAGAAAAGGTTACTGGTTCGAATCTGACAGGGTAGCAAAACTAACAACACATATAATTTTTTTTCGCCATTTCTGTATTTTGTTAATTTTTGGGATGAAAATATCGTTATGTATAAGAATTTCAAATTTGCCATTTAGGATTTTAATTCTTTGTTTTGTATATGGCCTTTATCAATTCTAAATCATATATATATTATTTTGCTTTTTAGCTCACCTGAGCCAAAGGCTTAAGTGAGCTATTGTCATAGTGTGGCGTCCGGCGTCCGTCGTCCGTCGTAAACTTTTAACATTTTCAACTTCTTCTCAAGAACGGCTGAAGGGATTTTGATGAAACTTGGTATGCATGAAGTACTAAAGGTCCTCTACCAAGTTGTTCATTTCGGCTCGATCCCTTCAGGGGTGGATCCAGGGCGGGGTCAAATAAGCCCCAGAGGGTACCCCTCTTCAAAAATCTTCTTCTCCAGTTCCACTGAATGGATTGAAAAACTAATTGTATCTAAGTGATCTAGAAGGATGTACGATTCAAGTTTGTTCATTTCGTTAAAATCCAATAACTAATTTTTGACGCGTTTTTGACGTCTTTTTCGACATTGCATTTTTAATGCAAAAATTGATATTTCTCTTAATATTTTCTTTCTTATTGAAAAATTCTGCTCCAGTTTAGTTTAATTTAGCCATTTTTAAGCAAAGGAATGCTTTAGTGAAAGAATTTTGCTGAAAGGTTTATTTTTGAATTTTTAATGATTTTTTTAATACTGTGAAAAAGGAAGGGAGGATGGTCATTTTCATCATTTTTGGCATTTTATGGTTCTTCCCATGAATGATTGTTTTAACATTTATCATATTTATTGTGAGGAATGTAACAGTGAAAGAATTTTCTCAATATCTTGACTTTTAGATTTTTAATGATTTCTTTAATACTGTAGATAGGCATGTTTTCTTTGTCAATGAGTCCCAAGGTAGCGAGTTCAAATCCCGGCTGGGCCTTAAAAAATTTTTTTCTTTATTTTTCATTTTTCATCCATATTTTAAGCTTTGAATGCTATTTTTAACTTACCTGAATAATTTTAATGCCATTTTTGCCACTTTTTGAACTTTGGAATTTTTTATGAAGTTTGGCATTTTCTCCATATTAATTTCCCTTGAGTTTATATTGATATTTTGAAACCTATATCCTATGTAAAATTAAATTAATGAATGCTTGTGTGATAGCATTTTTGATTAACAACATGTACAATTTGAATTTATAATAATTCTTGTATTCTATAGAGTATAAAAAAGGGGGGGGGGTCAAAATTTCTGTAACAACATCTGCTGACAGATTTTTTTTCTATTAGATGATATAATAAGAACTGGACAAAATAATATTTTCTTTCTAATTGGCTTGTATATTAATGAACTAATCAGAGTAAATACTAATCTTTCTTTCATTTACTCCATCTAACAGTGGTTTTCTGCACTTAATATTTCTTAAGGATGACATCCTATCTGATGCCTCTTTAGGTTGTCTATCCTTTCCCCGAAAGAGAGAGATGTTAGGGTGCTCTTATTATTTTTCTTTAACTATTTCTTTTAATAACTTAGTAAATATATGATCTTCTGCACTCATTTATTGCATGTTTGTCAGATTAAGTTACTCAATTCTTTTATATACATTATTTGCTATAACTTTATTTTTTGAATTTTTTTTTATATTTTAATCTAGATATGCTGTGCGTGCACATAGACCCAAGGATTGTAGGTTCAAATTCAGGCACTGGCATCCCAATTTTTTTTTCCATTTTTTGCATTTTGCAAGCTTTTTAAGCACTTTTAAATCATCTGAATACAAAAAAAACCTTCTTTTTTCTTTTTCCATTTTCATTTTCTCCATTTTGCACACTCATTTATTGCATTTTACTTTTTTGGAATTTTTATGATATTTTTTTTAATTATTTATGGCATATGGACCAAAAAATTCTGAATATGGCTCTGGCTCTAACATTATTCAATGTCAGTATGTTCAGAGTGTGCATGGATATCAGGTGAGCGTTGTGCCCCCCTGGGGCTCTTGTTTTCGGAAACTTGTCATTTCATCTAAACATATCACCGAAACTAAAGGAGATCGACATCTTAGCACCATCCTTCCAGTGTTATTTTGATCGTAGATTTTGAATCGACCCTACAGGAAATTTGGAGACGTGCGCTCTTTGTAAAGTAAATGCACAAATTTAAATTCAAAAAATAAAGCCAGAGGGCGCTACTGAAATGAATTTTGGCTGAGTCTGAAAATAACTTTGCCGTGAAGCATCACTGATTAGGATTTACTAGCCGAAACACGTATCTCTAGCATTAAAACTGGTTTGAAATTTTCTTCAAGGAGGTAAAGAGTTGGAACACAAACGTTTTATATGCAGTAACAATTTAAAGATTTGCTGTTTTGTGTACGTCCTTTATATACGATTTAAGTCAGTGAGAGAAAGTAAAAAAAAAAAACAACCGTAAATAGACTCCATGAATCACAAACAATGGGTATACACATCCATGATAGATACAAAACATAAATATTGAGAAGATTCTCAATAGTGGCAACAACGGGTAGATGGCGCAACTGAAATGAATCTAGCGCGGCGACACACAAATTCAAAACATCACATTTAAACCGCGATAACTGCCTTCCAATTGATCAGGGGTTTGTAATCATTTTTATTTCGGTAAATGAAAATTTTAAAAGTTCAAATCCAATGATTTCAAAGTTTGCCAAACACAATTATTTCTGGAGGAACATGATAAAAAATAGTAGCTGGACACAGTAAATATAGAAGACTTGTGATTTCAACTCATAATCCCTCCCTTTCTTTCTCATAATGAAAGGTGATCCCTGAAGATAAACATTTGCCAAAATTTGAACAATAATATTTTTTGACATTAAAAATATCATGACAATAAGCTAAAGTATATCAACCTCTGAATATTTTCTAAAACAAACACAGGATAAAAGATTCATTATGTTATAAAACAAGAAATTTGATACTAGCGAGTAAAAAACAAATTCCGTCTCGTGAATCGAACTCAGTACCTCCTGTTTAAAAGACAGACACGTTTACCGTTTGAGCTAACTTGGCAACATGACAACTGTTATCAATTTACATATCGGTTCAAACAATGTCAACCAAATAAGAGATGGACTTGTCATGGGATGGGAAACAATCATTTAGCTTATTATCTCCGTCTATCAAAACAATAGTTGCTTGAGAACACACAACGAAGTTTCCATTTTTCAGCAATGTAAATTGTGTTAATATGTTAATATGGTTAGATTGACAGAAGACAAATTTAGTAAACTTTATTTACATGTTCAATTCTCTAATTACTGAGAAGTATTTTTGAGGATGACAGAAAGCCATCGTCAATTTTGAATTGGAATTGTGATCAAATTATAATTGTACTGCTATATTTTCTCCACTACATCATTCACGAAAGAAGAGAACATCCACAAAAATAGGCGTAAAATTGAAAGTTTACATTATTTCAACTGCTAGTAGGAATGATTTCCCTTTGTCATGCTTCTCTAAGGCGTTTTCATGTCATAATAATTAACACCTTCCTTTATTGGGCCTTCGTGGTGTAGTGGTTAAGACACTGGTCAAAGAAGCAAAGACCGTGACCACAGAGAGAAAATGTTACTGGTTCGAATCTGACAGGGTAGCAAAACTAACAACACATATAATTTTTTTCGCCTTTTCTGTGTTTTGTTAATTTTTGGGATGAAAATATCGTTATGTATAAGAATTTCAAATTTGCCATTTAGGATTTTTATTCTTTGTTTTGTATATGGCCTTTATCAATTCTAAATCATATATATATTATTTTGGTTTTTTTCGGAAACTTGTCATTTCATCTAAACATATATCACCGAAACTAAAGGAGATCGACATCTTAGCACCATCCTTCCAGTGTTATTTTGATCGTAGATTTTGTTTGGCTACGCTACTGAATCGACCCTACAGGAAATTTGGAGACGCGCGCTCTTTGTAAAGTAAATACACAAATTTAAATTCAAAAAATAAAACCAGAGGGCGCTACTGAAATGAATTTTGGCTGAGTCTGAAAATAACTTTGCCTGGAAGCATCACTGATAAGGATTTACTAGCCGAAACACGTGTCTGTAGCATTAAAACTGGTTTGAAATTTTCTTCAAGGAGGTAAAGAGTTGGAACACAAACGTTTTATATGCAGTAACAATTTAAAGATTTGCTGTTTTGTGTACGTCCTTTATATACGATTTTTAAAAGTCAGTGAATAAATATGTTTAAACTAAACTAAGTCAGTGAGAGAAAGTAAAAAAAAAAAAAAAAAAACGACCTTAAGTAGACTCCATGAATCACAAACAATGGGTATACACATCCATGATAAATACAAAACAAAACATAAATATTGAGGTTCTCAATAGTGACAAGAACGGGTAGGCGATGCAGCTGAAACATTCAAAACATTATATTATTTAAACCGCGATAACTGCCTTCCAATTGATCAAGGGTATTGGATCCTCTTTATTTCGGCAAATATGGATTTATACTACAATTTGAAAAAAAAAATCTAGGGCATACAAAATCATGATAAAACAGGAACCAATCAAACAAACAAAGAATTCCACTATATGAACAGAAGCAATAAGGGAGTGAGACAAGGCGCCCAGGAAGAGTCTAGGTGTAGGAGGCTAAAGTGTTACTCTTAATTGCTTCCACTAAGAGTAATCATGAATGGTTGGATTATTGATGGAAAGTGCGTTATCAATGTCCAGTTGCACTGCGATGCTAGCTTCTTTTTACTGTTTGAAGGCAGAGACTGTATGAATTCCGCCTCGTATGAATAAAGGAATATGTCAGCTTGAACATGTTGAAGAGTGGTACAGTTTGTGTCCATTGGAATTCCAATAGTTTGATGAAACATTTGGCCTCAACGTAAATTCGTCAATAAAACATTCCAGCACCTTGATTATGTCGACTACAGCGATCTTGCGATCAGAATGCTCCTTGACAAAATAAGTTTCTAAACGTCGTAAACCGAGGTACTAGTATTTGTATGATTGCCACTTTTGTGCACGAAAGAGCATTTTTATTATGAAAACCAACTTAGCTTTAAGTTTTTGGTCAAGTATGGTGGTGTACAGAGTGGAAAAGTCGAAAGATGTATTGCTTGTAATGTGGTTAAAAGTCGGAGATTTGAGATGGTATAACAGTTCTTTTGACTTTTTGATGATCCACATCTGATAGACTCTACTTCTGGGGTATGCCATAGAACAATACTTATGAAAACCGTCTCTGTTGTGAGTGAGACTTTTGAGAAGAAAAATAGAGAGGCTTTTTGGACACCTGAATCGTTGTTTGTATGGATTCTTGTATATCTTAGGAATCGAGTATACGTGTTGTAATTCAAAATCGGATTCATTAGTAGGGATGCCAAATGAGTGAACCACAGATTTATGGTTGTGATCGATATATATATGCACAACCAATGTAATTCCCTGAGATGTTACTATTGTAAGAAACGTGCTGCAAATCGTGTATTAACGCTCGTGACGTCACAATGAAACATGCCGCGACGGCTGTTCTAACCTGCAAACTGAACCCGCGGTGATGTGAATTTCAACGTCATCCTTTTAACCTAGAAAAAGCAATTTCAGAAAACAAAGAATGAAATAGACAGCTATGGTGCATATATATAGAATAAATGTCATAATTTGTGTTTTGTTACGGGTATACAACACACAGCAAGTGCATTTATCGCATGAAATGCGCTAACGCGCATTACCTGTACGATAAATGCACTTGCTGTGTGTTGTATACCCGTAACAAAACACAAATTAAGACACTTATTCTCTATTTGCATTAAGTTTTATGTTAGACTTCCAGGTGACGGATTGAGCCATATTCCCTCCTTGAGACAGTTCACCTAATATGATTTGCACACGAAAACCCAGTTGTTAGATGCGTTGTCTGAATCACGTGCCGTTGTAGTTGGCTCAACCTAAATGAATTTAGTGCGGCTACACACAAATTCCAAACATCATATCAAAACAGTGATGACTGCCTTCCAGTTTATAAAGGGTGTATGATTTTATTTATTTCTGACAATAAAGATGTATACTACAATTAAAACAAAATGGTTATTTCAAAGTTTGCCAAAGATTTAAGAATTGTTATTCATATTTTGTTATTACATTGGTGTTTGGGAAACATATGGTCATAGTAAAAATTCTGTGTTGCACAAAGTTTTTTTGGATTTGGGTTATTTTGTTTTAATCAGTTCTGTGTGTAGCATTTATTTGTTGTATTAAGACATTTTTAATCAGAACAAGATGCTTTTAGCATGACAATGAAGGGAAAATTCAAGAGTGCAATATCTTTTTTGAGTAGTATACTTAGATTTTCTCCCTCCCTCTGATTTAGACTTCCATATCTTTTCTCAATTTCTAGCAAAGCTGCTCATAAAGATCCTTTTTTTTTGGAACTGTATGTATTTGGATATGTGTATTGCCTCAGTAATACTTTCTGAATGTTTCAAACACAAAGATTACTGTTCAAAAACATGTGTTTGATGCTAAATATGTGACCATGACCTTGCAAGTGACCTTGATCTCATTGGTTCTCACCATACTTGACCATGAAGTAATATGCACATCCATAAAAATATTAGCCAAATGTGACTACCAGACTGACAGACAATGGACAGAGCAATAGATATACTGTATAAGTAGACTCATTCCCTGCCATTTTCTTTTGCGGTTTTATAAAAGTAAACAATATCACTCAGACAATGATTCGCAGAAATTGAATTATGTATTTGGTATTTTTATTCACAATCTTTGGACAATGGGACAATCTTTCACGATTCAAAGCTGAATGCGAAAGTAGCAAAGGTTTATACAGAGCGCATGATTCTATGAATCAGTATGCAAAAATGTTGGCGATCAATCCAGGTCATTCACTCCAACCAATCATTAAAGTGGGATGCACTTTTGTAATGTCTAAAAGTTGATTTTCCAAATGACTAGTCCTGAATGGTTACATGCATTTTTCCATGCATCAGTAAAGTGAAGGAGAACTCAGTTCATTGTAAATAAACATTTATTATACAATCACTTAACACTGATTAAAATGTTCAGCATTACTACAAACAAAAATACAAATGTAAATAATCAAAAGACAATAAAAAAAGTTACAGTGGTAAAAGCACAACGGTGGAAAGCTTGTCCATTTGATACAATAGGCTAGGTAAAACACAACAAAAATTATAGTATGTTAATCAACTATAGACGTTTGAATAGTTTTGATTGCTTACAAGCATTGGGACATCTTTCATGTAATCACAGCAACACTTCAGATGAATTTTTCTGTTTACAATATAAATGAACGTATATGTACTGTAAACACATATCTATCTTCCCAGTTGAGGCTTCAATGCACCTTTTCTCTTATCCGTCTTGGCATTCTTAGAGCACTTCAAATCTTATGTCCAAAACCACATTAAAGTTGAATAAGATTTGACTCTGGTAATTTTATGTCAAAACCACATTAAAGCTGAATAAGATTTGACCCTGGTAGTTCGTAAACAATATGGTAATAACAAAATTTACTATTGTTTATCAGACACAATAACAGATGTATGATCATATTCAATCTGTTTTCCTCTACCAGCCATATTATCATTAACTGACTGAACGCTATGAACTTTGATCTTTTTTTCTCTACCAGCCATATTATCATTAACTGACTGAACGCTATGAACTTTGATCTTTTTTTCTCTACCAGCCATATTATCATTAACTGACTGAACGCTATGAACTTTGATCTTTTTTTCTCTACCAGCCATATTATCATTAACTGACTGAACGCTATGAACTTTGAGAGTAAACAATTTTTAATGACATTTTATAGTACCCTTAACAAGCCAAGATTAGCTTTGGTTGGAGAAGATGGATCTTTTGTTGAGTACATCAGTTTATTTCATTTTTGTGCTACTACAATTGAACATTTTATATGCCCTTTTCATACATTATAATAATCATAAATTCTTTTGATTTTATTTTCATATTATATTAGTAGTACCTGTTCTATAATCCTCTTCATTTTTTTTTTCAAACACAAGTGTATTATTCAGGACTTCATTGAGTTGGAAACTATGTTTAATACCGTTTCTTGAAAATCCTGAAGTATATCACTCATTTGGGCTACACGTTATTAAATTTCGATTAAATTTGGGAAATCCTCAGACTTTTATTAAAGAATAGAGAATCTAGAATTCTCTTCTAACAAATACTAAACTTATTCAACATAAACTATTAAGAACCTCTAAGAAAACATACAATTTTTGAATAAATCTACATGGAAGAAAAATAATAAAGAGGTATATCTTTGGTTAATTTTGAGTACTGAAACATACTATTGAAAATGTCTCTAATGATTAAAAGTACATATACTCTACTAGATAAATCCCATAATTTGTCACAAAAATAAACGAGTAATTTTCTTTAGCCTACCCCATTACCCCTAGTATCACATTTGCATATACATGTAGATAACATACATTTATTGCACAACCCTACCACTATAAACTAATACACACTTTTTGCCGTATTTATAGTGTCGATATATATTATGCTCGTCTCATAAACTTTCACTAACATTCTATAAATAGTATTTCTATAGCAGATAACAATGCTCATAAAAGATTTTCTCACTTAATGTCAATTGACAATGGCTGCAAACTTGTTTAATCTTCTGAATAAAATTAATTGTCCAAATTCACCTTAATTTTCTTTATGAACATATTTTACATGAATTTAAATGGCATGTTGCTTTTTACTAGCACCCAATTATAAAACACTTAGGTATTTCAAATTGTCTTTTTTTTCGAGACTTAAGTCATCTTCTTAATTATGAATTCATCATACACATTATCCTATGTAAACACAACTGACTTCAATTGTTTTTTTTGGGGGGGGGCTGTCCCTGTATACCTTTATCTAAAATACATATGGGAGCAACCAACTTTTGAGAGGCAATCAAGTCCCTGTGTATGAGGTTAACCTTTGTTGCTTATCTGAAATGACTTATCATTAACATATTTCGAAAATGTATAAGTTAAAAACTAATACACCATTACATGTATGTATAAGTGTAAATTGAAAAAATTGTAATGGTACATATACATGTATAAATGGCCAGCACTATGGTTTAAAGCTATGCATTTATTAGTGAGACAGCTTGTCAATAAATATAGTTTAAAAAGATCTGGTCCAGACAATAAGAGGGGCTGTTATTTCTAAATTTGAGAAAATACAAAAAGAGCGGAATTTTTTTTCATAATATGAATGGTAGGCAGCTCATAGTGACAAGGCCTGAAACATTTGATCTGCAGTCCTTAGTATTGAAATCTTGACAAAACTTTTGTTAATGGAGAGATAAGAGGATTGGTAGAAATCTGAATAGCTTAGCAAACCAATTTGAAAATCATGATTTTTCATGTTTTCATTTTATTTTGTTAGCCCCTTTTCATTGCTTTGCCAGTTTCAGTATTGTTATTACTTATATCTACGGATAAATAGTTAAGTACACATATGAATACATTATTCAAAGTTTTAAAAGGTATGAAAAAAGGTATGAAAAATGATGATTTGTGTCGAAATGAACATATTATACTGAAAATATGAACAAAATTGAAAAAAAAGGGTCAATCACAAATAAAACAAAACTTATTAAACGTAGACTGCACTCTGACAATTTACAGTCACATTTACTGAAATGCTTAGACGAAGTTAAACATAAACAAGTCTATCCACTACACGTATAGTTTATGTATTTGATACATAATTACGATAAAAAGTGACTAGAAAATTGGGAGTGACAAACCAGCTTTTCTGTTAATCACATGCATATATATATATATAATGTATATAATCATAAACACGCACATACTTTATACATGTACACAGTGCAAGAGCGTATATACAAATATGCACTACATCACCACACAAATTGTCAATACTACATGATCACTGAGAAGTTATATGTACATAAACATGTAAACAGTAACATGCTTTTTCTAATTTGCTTGATATACAAATGTATATTATCATAATGTTTCATATATCATTTTTATTGACTTCCTTCATGTATTGTGGCATTCAATGTACATTGACTTACATGTACATTGTATATAAACATAATATTCACCATCTCCAGTGCTTGATTTCAGAATTATATACACCAGTGCTTGCTTTATAAAACATCAGACCTTTCATGCACGTTATTTAGGCTTCAGTATAAATGATGATATTTATAGACATCCAAGCATCTTTTTCAACTTCATACAATGTAAATATGAACATCTGTTATGTTGCCATGCAAGTAGATTTCATGTACAAATATACACAAATACATTGTTTTTTATCGGAAGTCTACAAATTTCCATGCAAACGATGATTTCTCAGATATATGCAAATGCTTTAATACTGGACTGAAGCTCAAAATTTAAGGCAAATCATCATATAATTGATAAGTGAGATTGAAATATATGATGGATGCAAAATATAAAATTATATATTAAATGCCTTAAGAGAAGCCTGCATATACATGTATATATTGATTATCATACATGTATAATATACATGTATGTGATATGATACATGTATTTTCATCAAATTTTTTTTGAACATCTGTGGACTCTGATGTAACTGATTGTGATGTCATCAAATTCTACAGAAACTTTTACCGAGTTCAAAGAGATGACGGAACAAGTACGGCATTTCCAAAGAAATTTCATGACATCATATAAGTTAAGTTTTAAATCAGATATCATCCAAAACGAAAAAACTCTACATAATGGAAAGACTTCAGTGTCAATGAGAATGGATGAAGATTTGATGATTTACCGAAAGTTACACTGCAAGTATGTAAATACACAGTAAATACTATTTCTAATGGCACTCAAATCCTCTAATACAACAAAATTAAAGCTTGCATTGGTGGAAGATTTTTAAAATAAGATTTCTTTTTGGAATGAGAAAATACACAGTGCTGATAGGTCAATGATGCTATACTTAACATCAAACGGTATCTATTATGTATAATGATTTTTAAGTTACGAAGGGTATAGGTAGCCTTATTGGTTTCTTCAGAAATTAAAAGATAGATCTTGTTACCATGAAGTTCACTTATATCATATTTACCTTTATATGAAGATTTTTTTTCTCCACTCAGAACAATTAAAGAAGCCAAATCACTAAAAAAACAGATCCTGATAGTGATCAGACTTCAATACTTTAACAATATTGAAATGCAAAAGTAGTGCAAGATAATTTTGTAATGAAAAGGAAATTTTTAAAACTCATACCATTGGGACTTCAAATAAAGCATTTAAATTAATGAAGTATACATGTTTGTTCCAGCACTCCTAGTATATATCTTTATAAAATTGAATGAGATACAGAAAATTCTAAAAACAGAAATCACAAAGCAAAACTTTCTAACCATATTTTGGATTTCCCCTCTATAAATCATCTCTCATAACCTTAACATTTATGGCAGTAATTTTGGACTAGAATTACGTATTACATGTTTACTGGCAATTAAGAGTCAATTCATAAACTGTGTTATGAGCCTTTTGAACGACTCGTTACTGTAAATTATACTCTTAATTCTTTTGTTCTCAGTCTTAATGAAAACTTTTTTCAACCACTGGCCCCGAAGACAATATTTACCAGATATTTGTTTAGTTTATTAGTGAAATTCTACTGGCCCGGCAAAAATTCAACTGACCTTGGGCATCGGGCCAGTGGGTTTTCCTAAAGACTGTGTTCTGAATAATTCAAAAATTACACAAACTGTAGCGTTTTTCAACAACTTAAATATCATATCAGTAAAATATTTGGTTACATGTATACATTTGTAAGTAGTACATTTACAAGTATATTTTGTGAAGTAGACCCATCTGTGAACAGGTGTTATTCATAAACAGATTGAATATATAGCCTATACTGACTTGCCTTAAATCATCACATGTTAATAATCTTCAATAACTCACAATAAACTATTAAAACTTCAAAACAAGTTTTCAAGTAAATAACGATAAAAACAATGGAATTTTGTTGACTGCAGCAAGCTAAACAAAATATAAAGTGTATATCTGATCTAACTATTCAAAATAATGAACCAAATTGGAACTTAAACCAACTGGAACCAATCTTGATTTCACAATATGCTGCCTGAATTAAGCACTCTACCAAAACAAACTGCAGCTTTAAAGGGAGAAGGGGACTGTCTTCTTGGATTCTATGTGGGACACAAAACTGAAAAGATAAAATAACATTTGATACCTACATTATGAATTTCTTGTAGCTTAATTACGATATAATTGCTTCAACAATGACTAACTTTCATCTGGCAGTAAAACAGAATAAGGACAAAGATACATCAAATTGGTTTTAATGTCCCTGCAGTTTTGCAAAAGCATTAATGACAATAATGGAATAATATATCTAATACCACCATGAGGGAAGGATGACAAATTCTCAACCCGAGTGTACAAAATTTTGCACGTCCATGATAAGGCTTGCCGAGTCACGGACAAGCAAATTTTGTACACCAGGGCTGAGAATTCACCATCTCTATCTCATGGTGGTGTTTGATTGTTTTTCTCCCATGTTGTCGACTTGGAAAGACAACATATAAAGTCCGTTATAATTAGCTGTTTGGTGTTTTACTTCCAGAATGTTGCTTTGGTACTGGTAGCGATAGGGACAAGTCACAGAGATGATATTTATCACACCCCAGGAAAATTTGAGAGTTCTCAGTCTCAAGTGGGAAAATGCAAAGCCTCAAATGAAATAACCAAGCAATCCTATGTGAATACATGTATGTTATTTCTCATCTTAGATGATACTACACCATAGTACATATATATCTCCATGGTAACTACCACACCAATTTGATTCTGCTGATGTCTTATTACATCCTAGCACTTGATTGACCTTACCTTTAAGTATGTAGTCAGTCAGCAGGGTAGGTACTGTGGCATCATCTTCATTTATAGCTTGCAAAACTGAAATTAACATTACATTTTCTACATTAATTCATCTTCATATATAGCTTGCAAAACTGAAATTAACATTACATTTTCTACATTAATTCTGTTGAAGAGATACGTGTACACGTAGGCAGTGAAAATAACAAGTATTATCGGAATAAGCATTTTAAAATACAAGCTTCATTTTCAAGAACTATAAAATACACGTACACTAAAGGTAGAAGTATCAAAGTAAATCTGTAGCAGACCTACATGGAAATACTGGTCTGTACATGTACAAATGCACCGAAAAGATGGTAGGTGAACTTAATTGTACATGTTCATTCAAATATCTGTAATTCTTTAAAAGTGACAGAAAAAAATCTGGAATCCAAATTGTTAAATATTGTCACAGACAAACAGATAAGCAGATGGACAGACAGTATACAAACAAAATCTGATAACTTACTTTTGATGTAGATCTGTAGTTGTTCTGATGTGGGTGGGCCTTGTGACGTGTGGTATGGTATTACTGTGGTAAGGAACTGAAAACAAATCATAATAGTAAAATCACAGTAAAATGACATACAGTACATAGATAAGTACAGTGTACTGTATCCGTACATGTGTGTTTTCAGAGCAACCAAATTTTTTTTCCAATAAAAAAATGTGGGAAAAAGTGCAAGTATAGAGTTGTCCAGAGTTTTCTATACATTTTGTACCAATGCCAAACATTGAACTTAAAAGTAAGTAACAGAATTACATGTTACAATGTATATGACAATTATAAAAATATAAATGTTATAGCATGTACATGTATTATGCCCTAGAGGCAATAAAAAAATTAATGTAGAGAGGAACATTTTTTTTTTCAAAATGGAGAGCTACATCAGTACATGCAACTGATCAAAACTGGCATGCCAGGCAGAGAAATGTCAGAAAAAATAACAAAAGAATTTTTAAACACTTCCTGGAAATTACACGTTAAATTGTTTTATAAACTGGTCACTGTTGCTTTGATTTCATACAGAAACTAATGAAATATACATACAGTGCTTGGTGCTTCAGGGCTCTCGTTATTATTAACACTTTTGCTCTTTTTCTTCTTTTTGTCCACATTGCATTCCCGTCTGCGTTTTTGGATCGTTAACAACAGAGATATAAACTGGTTCTTTAATTCTTTGTCATACTCCAGTTCATCTCGTAAGGCAAGTTCCCGTATCAAAACTTCCGAAAGTTCTTTTATGGTGACTTCATACTCATTGAGTACTTCGTTCAACTGTGTACAATTCATTCCTTTCAGATCTGCAATGGAAAATAATACAACTTCTATCCTATTCCTTACTTTTTTAATCACAAAAACTTCAAACAATATTAGTACTTCCTCTAATGATATTTCAATAACACTGTGATAAAATGATTCAAAGAGTATATACTGGTATGATTCAACTCCTAATTGAACTAATAAAGTCTAAGGTGAGATCTCTCGACACTGGTTTTCATCATGACATCATTATTAGAGACCCAATTCTATTAATTTACAATCATAAACGGCACAAAAAGTTCCTACCTCCGCCATATTTTGTATGTTATGCCATCCATTATTATATTCAGCAAGTGATATTTTCAACAATTCTTTCAACAAATCACGAAATCTTTAGAGTGTCTATGAACAAAAGCCCCCTCCCGCCCCCTGTTTTTTTTAAAGTATATACTAACATACCATTTTCTGAGTATGATGGCAAGGGAGGTAACTTTTCCTTCTCCATAGCCAAGTCCTGTGCTAGTGTATCCTGGTCACATTCTGGTGCATGTGGATCCTAAAGTACAGTTATAATATTTCTGAATACAATGTATTATCTTGAATCAAGAACATATTTTTTAAGGTATTCAGCCTGTAATACGTTTTCAATGAGAAATATCAAGGATACAGATTTTCAATCTCATCATACACAATACTTTATATACACTTATTTTGCTCATATAAATGATACCACTTATCAACCAATGACCCATGCTGCTACCTCCGAACATTCCCGATTATAAAATCATCGATATTTGTCAGAAATGGAGAAATGTTAAATAAATTTTTACCGGAAGTTCTCTATTAGGGTGTGGGGACCTTAAGATTTGTAAGAAAAAGAAAAACTATTCAGATTAATTATTTTTTCTTAAATATCATTTTTATTCTAAAATTCTATAATTTTAATCAAATATACATTGTAGACTACAGTAGTTCTAAAACTGGTTTTTACTAGTTCATTGTCAATATCTACACTATATCTTGGTGTAAAAGCTACCTGTATATCCAAGAAACCATTTGATTCTCTGTCATGTTTTCCTTCAAATGTCTGGGTACCACAAAATATTGAATACTTCTGAGTTTTATCATATTATAGGTATACATGTATAATAGATATAACATTTCATACCGCCATCATGGTTTCAATCTCGCTGATGACCTCGTCAGCAGTCGCTAAATGATCGGAGTCCTCATGTTGTAAGCTATTGACAATCAAGGAATGCATGTCAAATTGTGCCGCTAGCTCCTCATCATCAGAAAGATCTAATTTCATACCGTCATCATCCTTTAAAACATAGTACATATTTCACATGACTTTGACCTTTCTATTTCATTTCTTATGCGAGTAAAATATATGAAGTAAACATACTAAAAGCAGACCTATGCTTTACTAAATTACTTCATCATTGCTAATTATCAATAGAGAATTTAGACATTGAGAAAGTAAGAGATGCACTCTGATTTCAACAAAACAAGTTAATTTTCTCTGTTCAAATTTTATTAGACAGACTGTAGTGGAAACTCAGATGACTTTGTGATTTGTTCTTTTTAATTTTTCAGTAGCATCTCATACATGTAATCACAGATCAAATAAGTGACACTGGTACGATACTCACCTTCCTCTCTGTTAAATTCAAAGCTTTGGTTTGAAGCTGTTTTGCATAGCTCTTAGACCAGTCTATGGGAAGAATATTTCCGAAATTCCCAGTTATCGTCCACCACATCCTAAAATAATTATTTAGAAGAGTTAAAACTTGACATTCTATTAAACTTGTATATTCTGCTCATTGCAATCTTTTGATTTGACCATAAGGTATCTCTTCTCACTTGTCAACTTTTTTCAAACAAAAGAGGGTCAATGACCCTCTTTGGGATGGGAAATGAAAAAGCCGGTCATAGCGCGTGAAACAAAATTGTGACCTTTTGCTTGTGTCATTATGAATGAAATTTAACCCCAGCCCCCCCCCCCCCCCCCCCCCCCCCCCCAATTATACAGTTCAATAAAGTTCATTTTACTGTAAACATGTAAAGCATTTATTTTTTAAATTGTAATACTGCATAATCATGATATTGTAGCATTTGTTAATTGTAAATTTTTAGGACTACATTAATCAAGACCTGAAGGTTCCTAGTTGAATTTGCTAGGCTAGATTATATATTTTTATTTAGTTTATATTGCTATACCATGATGAAAATTTTGTGTGAAATGAACTCTACGTTTCACTGTTTCAATTGTTTAAAACACTATAAAAATATTTGTTCCTTTTCTTCAAAGACGCAGGCCGAGGTGAATAATAAATGCTGAGGGTTGCTATATTGCTATATCTACTGAACACAAGGTAATTAATTGTTTTATTGTATGATCATGAAATACAACAATTAGCTTGATAACATCCATTGCTGTAAGTAATTTATAGGTATTCTCTGATGACGCGGAATATATGCATATACCACTCTATTATGACGTCATAATACAGAAGATCGCAAATACTTCTAACCAAGACTATACGAATGTTCTCGCCCACTCTTCGATTGTTCTCCATTGTTATGATGTCATCAATTTACTTGGGCAGAAAAGGTGCTCAAGTTTTAAACAATGGTTTAGGTAGGTGACTAAACGAAAAATCAGAACGGACACGCTGCATGCGCAGCATTTGCCATCTTGCGTATTACCACGCCAATTTTAGAAAGATACTGGGGAAAATACGAGAGTTGTCCTAAATTTAGCACTCTGGAGGTGGTTATAGCGATATACCGGTATTCAGAAGCTCCAGACATGTTATCAGCCAATCAGTGATGGGCATATTTTCCAGTCATACAATAATAAATATGATTTGCATATTATACGATTTGCATAATATGCAATGTTATAAATGGATGACTATAGAAGGCCCTGGGGACAAAAAGCTGTATTGCTTATCAGGATACCTTATCTAAATCAAGTATTTATTATTATCATTAATCAAATCTTCCAGTGCAAGTTTTTATAATTTTCGGTCGCTTATGAGAAATTCATCATGGTCTTGTAAATGCTTCATTATCTTTGTTTTGAAGTGTTTACAAGAACGTGATTGAGAAAGGAGTCAGAGGTTATATTATCCGGGCAGGGGCTAGCTGCTACCGCATTGCTGATGAAAGAACTGATTTTTTTTTAGACAGTTTTTGTTTCGGACCGATGCGTTTCTTTCACAATTCAGGGATTTTTCAGGGTATTTCACTTTGGGTCCAAGGTCCGGTAAAATTGGGAAAAATCGCGGCATTTCAATGGAATTGGGAATTTCCAACAGTTTAATTTGATTCTTAATGGAATAAATCCTTACACAGAGATATAACTCCTTCTTATTCAAAGTGTCTTCAATAAAATAAACAGAGTACTAGTAAAACCATCTATACTTTAGATTGTACTTCAAAGGACATAATGATTATCTTCTAGGATCAGGAACAGGCATCTGTTCAGAGTCAGAGGGGCTACTTTAATGATCATGATCAATCAGGATTCAGATTCAAAGTCAGTGTTTGACGGGGGACATTCCCACTGTCCGAGTCGCCCTATTCTGTTTACTGAACATGAACTACTTTCTGTTGTTTCTTTCATAGTCACCATCCACAATTTTATTTTGAAGAACGTATCTCTCCTCTACAAAGAAGATGTACTCCCTTTTGTCATTTTTTGGTATCAAATTTGCTGTTGTAAGACGACATGGTCATGGGTTCCCAATACTGGAGATACGATTTGATGATTAAAACGTAAACCTATACCGGATACAAGATTTCTGACCAGTTTACACATCGATCCTTAATGTCGTATTTCTGCAATGTATTTCAGTCGTCATTATTTGCTCTTTATTGAAGAACACTTCAAAAAAATTAGGAGGTTCAAATTGGGAAATTTCAACCATAAATTGGGAAAATACAGGTCATTTTGGCGTTGGGAATGGGTCCGATAATCGGACCCAAAAACGGACTTGAAAAATCCCTGCAATTATGCAAAAAAACCTATGCCAGCTAAAAGTTTTGGGGAAAGGCTGCCAGATCCTTCAGTGATGACACAGTCATGCAAAAATTATGCTCAACAAGTGTCTGGAAATCAGAATTAAATAACAGGATTCGATTTGAAATAGCCACATTGGCCCACTTACTGGCAATCACTCATTATCTCCTCTTGTGTTCTAATTTGAACTGGTGCTATTTTGTCATTTACATTTTCTTGAAAGTCACAGAAACATTTTGTGATTTTTTCATCGAAAGAATTGACAAGATCTTCAAGCGATCCAGAAAATTGTTCAACGAAAGGTTCATTTTCCTCATTTTCGTTACTAGACTTTTCGTCCGGACAGTTCAATATATTTTCAATGTTATTCACTCCTTGAAATTCGCTAAATTCGTTCCATTCCTCGTTTTCGAACTTGGCTAAGGGAGCCTGGAACTGCAGCTCCGCCATCTTCGATATCACATCATCGCAATATAACCTTCACCTTTATGATAATGCACCTCTCTCGGACCTTTTCCATATCTGTAATCAGTTTTATACCACTCGGGATTTATCCATACCAAGTGTACAGCGCACCTGCCCGCATTACTGATGATGAGAAGATAAGAAGAAGAAGAAGAAGAAGAAGAAGAAGAAGAAGAAGAAGAAGAAGAAAATAAATTAACAAGAAAGTTACCAGAAATGGAATTAAATTAACAAGAAAATGAACAGCAATTAAATCAAGGACGTATTTTTTGCCCCGTGATGTTCCACTTTATGAATGTGATGAGTGGAGGTTTTAGGAGAATTAATCTCGGTAATTTTCTGTTTCATCTACTTTCAAAATAATTCAGGTTTTATGGGTGTTCCCTTTCTTCTATCTTTTCGATTTTTTAAGGGGAGGGGAGATAAATTCTGTCGCATCAGCTCATTTCAGAAATCACATGCATACCCTGAAGTTGAATTTCATTTCTTCACTTTTTTGACAACAAAATGCACCCTATTTCAGGGGCGGATCCAGAACCCCAATTGCCGGGGGGGGGGACATACAATTTTTTATGGGAATCGCTTGCGAGGCCCGAAGGGCCGAGTGGGGGAGGGTATAGGAGGGGGTTTCCCCCTCCCATTCAAGCGCGGATCCAGAGGGGGGGTTGGGGGGGTCCGGACCCCCCCTGGAATTTTCGAAACATTGCTCAATTTTTGTTATTAATATACATATTTCATAAGATTAAGTCCCAATTCCCCTTTTGTTGTCATAATATTTGAAAAATATATCATGAATTTGTGTTAGAAATCTTTCATTTTGATAATATTTTGCCGTCAGCATTTCAAAATTTTTCTCTGGCTCGCTTCCGCTCGCCAGAATTTATTACATACATGTACGTTATTTTTAAATGATGCATAGATCTGCGCTTTCCTATACATTACACCTAGGTCAATAAACAAGGGAACTAAGGAAACGAAAAGAAACTGAAAAGACACAAATAGTGGATTTTATTCCAATTCTTGGAAAAAAAAATTTCGCTGGCTCGCTATCGCTCGCCATTTGTTGTATTTATACATATTAGAACTGACAATCAATTACTATATACATGTATATGATGTGAAAATTCCAAATTTTAAGCTGTTTGCTCGCCATTGCTCTCCAGTCACCAGTTTTATTAATAATTAGAGACAGAACTGACAGTCATCAATCAATATCTTTATTTTCTTGCGTTTGCATGTTGTTTTTTTTTTTTTTCTTTTTTTTTTTTCTTTTCTTTTTCTTTTTTTTTTTTTTGCTCTTCAAAAAATTCGGACTTTAGGACCCCCCCTGAAAAAATTTTCTGGATCCGCCCATGCCATTGGTGGGGGTTCGGGGGGCCTCCTCGAGAAAATTTTGAAAAAATGAAGCAATTTGGTGGCATCTGAAGCGTACCGGTATTTGAACTGAAATAAGAAGGGATTTTGCTTGCATCATTCAGTCAGTGTAAGAAACAATAATTATTTTTATAGTATACATTTGAAAATTTTCGAAATTTTCTGATGCTGTACTGTTCTTGCACGGCATGCAAAAGTCAACATGTTCAGGATTTTCTAAGGAAACGGGCGGATCAGGAGAAGTTTTTAAAGGACAGAGAGGTCAACCCACGGAAAGGAGGGGGGAGGGGTCCAGCCGTAAATTCTCGTAAAACTAGAAAAAAAAATCAGCATGTTATGCAAATTCCAGGCAGGACCTAACCCCCTAACCACTCTAGATCCGCGCTTGTTTATTTTTTTGTAAGGTAAAGAAAATAAAATGATAAATTTCATTGACAAACTAGAGAGCACGGGTGACCCATTCCCTGCATCGTCCAGATTGAAAGGTTTAATTATTTCTTGGCAGTTCAATTAAAAAAATAATGAAAAACATGCATTATTATCTTTGCAAAATTCTTTGAGGTAGCCGGTTTAAATCTGACCAAAACAATTTCAATTGTTCATTTTAAAAAGTTTATCACTACCTCAAATTTAGAACGATCTTGAAAAAGTAAAAAAAAAATGTAAGTTTTGTAGAAGGTTGTATCGAAGATTTAGTCAAGAAATATGTGTGTTAAATATGCCTTGCATAGGACTATTATTAAAGTTCCCGATTCATCCCTCAGATGAAGAAAATGCGATATGAACATGATTCAATGTAGGTTGTATCCGAAACGTGTGTACCGTACTACGTCCACGTAAACGGTGTACGTCCACGTACAGACAATGGACATGACAGCAATGAATCCTTCCCGACTCTCTTATCTATCCCCGAGAAATTTTTGGGAATTTTACTCAAATCTGTGGTTTCTGGAGTGTTTTCGGGCTATTTCTGACTAGTGTCATAGATTTATTACAGAAACAGTTGTATAATGCTTCCAAAAGCATGTCATAAGTGCCCCTTCTTTCGGCACTGCCGGGGGGGGACGTGTCCCCGTGCCCCCCCCCCCCCCCCCCCGGCTGAATCCGCCACTGTATTTGCTCGTTACTTTTCATATAGTTATAATATAATAATATATGGAAGCATATGTTCATGATGACCGCCAGAAACTCATTTGGACATTTCCTATTTTGCGTGACGTTCGTGATATTTTAAAACAACGAGCCTTAGTTGTGATAACGTTGACAAGTTCATGACGAATTTCGCGATGTATAATTCCTAATTTATTTGCGCGGATAGTAACTTTTATTAATGTAGTATTCGTTCATTCCTTCATTCATTCATTCATCCGTTGGTTCATTAGTTAATTAATCAATTAAGTAATTAATCGGTCTGGAAGAGGTTTTGGGATCAGATCCCCGGAAATGCTTTAAAACATAGACCTCACAAAACAAAAATAAATAAATAATAAAGCCTGTGTTTGTGAAACACGAATGCCCCCGGTGGCATCTTTGGTAGTATGAACACTATTTTCTGTTAAGTACACATATGTGAGGTCACTGGGTTAAAAGGTCAAAGGTCAAGGTCACGAGGTCAAAAAGTTTGGTATCAATGGAAAGGTCTTGTCACAAGGAATACACATGTGAAATATGAAAGCCCTATCACTTCCCATTCAAAAGTTATGCCAAATGTTAAAGTTTTTGAAAAGTAGGTCAAAGGTCAAGGTCAAGGTCATTAGGTCAAAATTGTTGGTATCAATGGAAAGGTCTTGTCACAAGGAATACACATGTGAAATATTGAAGCCCTATCACTTCCCATTCAAAAGTTATGCCCAATGTTAAAGTTTTTGAAAAGTAGGTCAAAGGTCAAGGTCAAGGCCACGAGGTCAAAAATTTTGGTATCAATGGAAAGGTCTTGTCACAAAGAATACACATGTGAAATATGAAAGCCCTAACACTTCCCATTCAAAAGTTATGCCCAATGTTAAAGTTTTTGAAAAGTAGGTCAAAGGTCAAGGTCAAGGTCACGAGGTCAAAAATTTTGGTATCAATGGAAAGTTCTTGTCACAAGAAATACACATGTGAAATATGAAAGCCCTATCACTTCCCATATAAAAGTTATGCCCAATGTTAAAGTTTTTGAAAAGTAGGTCAAAGGTCAAGGTCACGAGGTCAAAAATTTTGGTATCAATGGAAAGGTCTTGTCACAAGGAATACACATGTGAAATATGAAAGCCCTATCACTTCCCATTCAAAAGTTATGCCCAATGTTAAAATTTTTGAAAAGTAGGTCAAAGGTCAAGGTCAAGGTCACGAGGTAAAAAATTTTGGTATCAATGGAAAGGTCTTGTCACAAGGAATACACATGTGAAATATGAAAGCCCTATCACTTCCCATTCAAAAGTTATGCCCAATGTTAAAGTTTTTGAAAAGTAGGTCAAAGGTCAAGGTCAAGGTCACGAGGTCAAAAATTTTGGTATCAATGGAAAGGTCATGTCACAAGGAATACACACGTGAAATATTGAAGCCCTATCACTTCCCATTCAAAAGTTATGCCCAATGTTAAAGTTTTTGAAAAGTAGGTCAAAGGTCAAAGTCAAGGTCACGAGGTCAAAAATTTTGGTATCAATGGAAAGGTCTTGTCACAAGGAATACACATGTGAAATATGAAAGCCCTATCACTTCCCATTCAAAAGTTATGCCCAATGTTAAAGTTTTTGAAAAGTAGGTCAAAGGTCAAGGTCAAGGTCACGAGGTCAAAAATTTTGGTATCAATGGAAAGGTCTTGTCACAAGGAATACACATGTGAAATATGAAAGCCCTATCACTTCCCATTCAAAAGTTATGCCCAATGTTAAAGTTTTTGAAAAGTAGGTCAAAGGTCAAGGTCAAGGTCACGAGGTCAAAAATTTTGGTATCAATGGAAAGGTCTTGTCACAAGGAATACACATGTGAAATATGAAAGCCCTATCACTTCCCATTCAAAAGTTATGTCCAATGTTAAAGTTTTTCGGACAAACAGACAAACAGACAAACAGACAAACAGATAAACAGACAAACAGACAAACAGACAAACAGATAAACAGACAAACAGACGGACAGGCCAAAAACTATATGCCCCCGAATCTTTGATTCCGGGGGCATAAAAATAAAATATATTATGATCCGCGCATGTTTCTTTTAAGCGATGCTTTCTTACACAATTTTTCTGACACCATTTTCCGGATTTATTATTATAATAAATGTTTCTCTTTCTCAATACAAGGTATTTCACACACTAAAATATATCCTTCTAAAGTGTATATTGATACAATTTCACATAGAGCTGCTTGTAACATGTATATACCAACGGAGGGACTTTAGGGTATGGTGTTAGACCGATCTGCCTCACAATAAAGGACAAATGGTATTATCTACTTTAGGTTATGGTATCAAAAGACTTTGCCAAAAAGAGAAAGAAAATCGATCTGCCTCACAAATACAGGAAAATTTTAATTTCTACTTATCCGGCTAATCGGTTTGTATTAAAAATTCAAATGTACATACTTCATCTATTTTCCTTTGGGAATATGGGACGAAGTCGGCCCTAAAATCGTCCAACTGATTTATCTTGTTTGTACAGGCTCTCTATTAAAAGAAATATTGGGTTCTGAATCAGAAACCTCCCATTTTTCCCCTATTTTCTTCGACATCCCCCCTCCATTGTCAATCTGTTCGCAGTACTTCCATGAAATTCACATTGTGTATTTGACAATTGTCATGTATGTCTAGGACATGTCTGTGAAAATACACATTTTATGTGACAAAGTACAGATTGAGCGACAAATTGCGTGTCGAGACAGTAACACGTGAATTGTCTATAAACAGATTCGGACAGTAACGTTACGTCACGGCAATCACAGCATCGCCGACGGACATGCTACACTTTCAGTAATTGAAATGTACGGCATTTTGGTCATTACTACATTGTGAAATGGACAAGGGACACTTGTTGGCCATAATTTTGGCACCTATAAGAGATGGAAACATGCCTGACTTCATCGCATTTGCCATCATCGACGGATACGTTACGGACGTAAGTACACTTTTTATTTTAAAACAGATGACTTTTTTTTCGTCGGATAATTACACAAAATAAACTGACTAAAAGGAACGAAGGAAATTGGGACCGAATGAAATACAATTTAATACGTTTTTTTTTTATTATATGATACTGATCAGGTATCGTAAATCACACGCTTAAGCGATTTAAAAAAAGAATGTCAATAAACCTTGGCTGTTTCTCTGAAATCCACACACAGTGTGAGTTTTGGTTATTTTGAATTTTGTCGACTAGACACGGAGAAATTACCATTCGCTTAACTATATAAAGCATAATACTAAAGGGAGGGGGTGATAAGAAAATCGAGGAAAGATCTTATCTTCAATTATTTGAATAAAAGCATTTCTTGCACCTCCTCTTTAACGAATTTAAAAATAATCCCTAAGAAATGAATGCTCTCTATGAAAGTGTTTTTGAAATAGTTTGAAAACACACTTACATAATAAAAAAAAAAATCTAGAGTTTCCGTGAAGACAATATTTGTAAACTATTGATCAGTTTATGCAAATGAAATAAATATAAAATTTTGCCTTAGTTGGAGGTGAGAAACTTTTGGAAATATCTAAAAATGCAAATAAATCGTCCATAGATAAATAAGGATAACTTGACCAATCCAAATATATAAATATAGTTCACATCACAAAGCAACATGAAATTGAACTTTCAGTGAAATCACCGTATCCAATAAAATATGAATATATATATTTAATATACTTAATTCAATACAAATATCCTTGACTCGTAAAGAAAGTGCATACATGTATTTGACTGAATGAGGTATATTATAGTAGATGTATTAAATTTCCAAAGTTCAAAACAACATTTATTCAATTTCTATTCGGTTGACATGACAACCGTACTCGAATGAAATATCGTTTGAACGATGAAGTATAGAGTTGCTCACTCTTTCCGGGTACCTGGTTTTGCTCCTGTTTTGGGGTGTCTTTGTGGAACAATTCGTTTGTTTGCTCGATCTCAAATCATTGTTTTTCATGTTTGAATCATAGATATTATTTTCAACTAATACTAGCATATCCATATTTAGTAGTACACGTTAGTAAGTCAGTAAGACGTACGTAAATGCAAATGATGTACTATATAATACTATTCCTTATTGGGCCTGTTATATATTACATGCAAAAAAACTGCTTGATATTTCCTCTTTACCAAGTTCAGACAAAAACAGTTTATATATTTGTATGAATGACACGATCGTTACTTCATGCATGGAAACAAATCAACTTATTGAACGTCCCCATAATGAAAAATAACGCAAGAATTTCTTGCGGGTTTTATTAGGAAAAACAGTATAAATGCATAGCTACCCCCTCCGCTACCAAATATTATATGTAACCACAGTCGCTGCAGAATGTGAAAAATAGTAAATACAAAAATCTTCCTTTTTGTCAATATTCCTTTTGTCGGACAAAGCATAGGATGGAGTTATCTACTCTTTCGGCGACTGTGGTGTAGCAACTTGTGTGGCTATCAAAATCAGTTTTATTCTTCGAATATGAAAGAAACCCCAAAACATTTCTATTTTTACTATATAATTTCAAATGAACAGTATTTATTTATCGTTAACAGTGGCATTACTGTACTATTATGGGGGATACTCAAGAAATTACTGTCCCTTTCGACCGAAATATTGAAGATACAGTCGTAACAATACCGCGAAATTGAAACAGTTTTTCTCGTTCGTACAAAATATGGTCTTTTACTGATATCTCTGTAAAGAAAGAAAGAGGCAGAATAAAAGTGAAATCCACTAAAGGACTTAAGGACCCCCCCCCCCTCTTTCTCGAGTAGGTGATGAAATGAAAAGGGTTGGAATTTTGATTGATTGGATACTATAAAGTTATGTTTAATATCCTTTACTCAACTTTTATGATATTGTCTTTTTCTAACTTTCCTTTTCTATAAATGAAAGTGATTAGTCATGTGCTCACTTTCATTTATAAAAAGTAAAGTTAGAAAATGACAATATATAAAATCACATGAATACAATAGATATGTATCTCTTTCCTATTAATGTTATAATCTACGTATGTTTATGTTTTACGTACTATACGCTTAAAAACCCCAACCAAACAAACTCAATAGGCTCATGTCTTTAACTTACCAGTATCCTGCATCTTTCTGTACGATGACATACAAATGGAATATGGGATGGAGCAATTTGTTTAACAATGAAGGACAGAATTCATGCGCCTTAGTAACATTAATTTGAGAGATTTCCAATTAAAGTCAGTTCACTCTCATTAGATATTGTGTATCGAAATCGTAGAAATCACAGAAATTGCTCACTCACAAATTTCCTTCCAAATCTCTGGCAGTAATGTCTTATTCCAACAAGATGTCTGACCCTATTGGTTCTCACCTGTGCAGTATCTAAGGCAGCACACGGACCCCATCAGATATTGCTACCAACGCTACTACTGATATGTCTGACATTGTAAAGACCAAATTTAAAGAATATGCACCTTGAATTGATGAAAGGAAAATTACATTTTAATTTTGTTTAAATTACAGAGGGCGCCAGCATGATCAAAGTCATATTACCGCTCTGCATATTAGGCTACATTTCTGCAAACCTGCAAACCCATGAAAAAGCCTTACACAGGTTTGTCGGGGGTCCAGTGCAGAAAGCTCAAGTAGCCGCCCCAGTTAATAATGTGGTCGCTGCACCATCTACCAATGTTGTCGTCCAGCCAAAGACCCAGGTTACAGTACAAGCTAACGCTAATGTAGTCGGTGGTGCTGGTGTAGGTGCAGCAAGTTTAGGTGGGGCCGGTTTAGGAGGAGTCGGCCGGGTCGATCAGCTGACATTTCCTGCTCAGGCTTTTACTAAGACTGCTGTTCTCGGGGGCGGTGCCGTCGGTAGTATTGGTGGTGGAGTGGGTGTTGCAGGAGTTGGACGTGTCCCAAGCATTGGTGGCGCTGTTGTCGACGGTATCGATGATGGTAGTTTTCTGGGACTTGGCGGCGTGGATGACCTCAGCCTCAGTGTGGGTGCAGCAACAACTGGACAGGTGGCTGGCATCAGCGGCGCTGTGGTTGGCAGCATTGACGACGGTAGCTTGTCACTTGGTGGAGTGGATGACCTTAGCCTCCTTAACGACAACAATGGTATTGACGACTCAAATGGTCTTCACGGTAACTTTGATGATGGAGCTGCTGTCCTGGTCGGCGTTGATGATACAAATGGCTTTGATGACCGTCTCGGTGTCGGATTCTCTTCTGATGTTTCCGGTCTCGGCACTACCGTAACACGAAGAACGACCTCAATCAGAGTTGGTAAACCTCGTATAAGTATCAGCAAGGGTAGCTTTGGAGATTATAATGGTTTTGGAAAGATCAGATCCAAGGGATTCAGCGGTGGATACAGAAAAGGCAGCTTAGGTGGATCCATCGGCGGCTTTGTAGGCATTAATAAAGGTGGATTTTCAGGAGGAATAGGCAAAAGCGGATTTTCGAAAGGAATGAGCAAAGGCGGGTTTTCCGGAGGAATGAGCAAAGGTGGATTTTCCGGATCAGTTGGGAGGTTTGACGGATTTGGCAATGAAGGATTCGTTGGTGGCCAAGGATTTAGTGGGGTAAACAGCATTGGATTCGGCGGACAAAACAGTTTTGCTTTCGGTGATGACAACGGACATGACAATGGACATAACGGACATGACAACGGACATAATGGTCATGACAACGGACATAATGGACATGACAACGGACATGACAACGGACATAATGGCCACGACAACGGACACAATGGTCATGATAACGGTCATAACGGTCACAATGGACATGACAACGGACACAATGGGCATGATAACGGTCACAACGGACATGACAATGGACATAACGGCCACGACAACGGACATAATGGTCATGATAACGGACATAATGGTCATGATAACGGACACAATGGTGACAACGGGCATAACGGACATGGAAACGGACACAACGGGAAAGGCGGTTACGGACACAACGGACACAATGGTCATGACAACGGACATAATGGTCACAATGGACATGATAAGGGACACAACGGCTACCCCATGGGACACAATGGACATCCTTACGGACACAATGGTGGTCATGGATATGGTATGTCACATGGAGGATACCCAGGTTTTAGACCAGGAGGTTTCGGAGGCTATGGCAAACACCGTGGGGGTTTCGGAGGATACTACGGTCCATCCCCTAAAGGACATTTTGGTATGATCGGTGGTGGAAAGCATGGTGGATACCACAAAAATATGATCAAAGGTACATTTCCTTTCACACAAACATTTACTTTGAGCTTGAAAAAAGAATTTTGAAAAAAAGATTAAATGTATAAACCATTTTATCAATATGTAAATACATGTAGAATAGAGTTGAAATTCTGAAAATAAATAATAATACTAGGTTAACCCCGTCACTATCGATGCGTACTCTTACAAATGACATAAATCCCTTTTTAGGTCACCCGGGATTCATTGATGGTGGTATTCACGTGATCGATGGAGGAGTAGTCTACGAAAAACCAATTCATTATGGATTCGGAAAGAAACACTTTGGTGGATATGGAAAGCGCATCCGTCCTGTGCCCATTCACAAAGGATTCCCTATCCACAAAGGAAAACATTTCATTGGTGGATACGGGAAACCAATCATCGGCGGATATGGTCCACCAAAGCACTTGATTGGTGGATATGGTAAACCAATCTTTGGTGGTTATGGAAAGCCAATGATCCATTATGGACCAATCAAGAAATTCCAACACAACAGATATTAAATCCAAAAGGTAACATACATTATGACTGCACATCATTCTTTCGATCTATTACGCCCGAGTTGGCCAATCTTGTTCAAGCATAATGATAAGTCGGTTTCAAAAACAGCAATAATAATTCAAATACATCGAAAACTTAAATGAACTCGATTTTCAATACTATTCAAGGAACTCAGTTGCAAAAAGTATTTTTTTAAATCTAACTTGATTTTATGTGAAGAGAACTTTTTTGCTGAATCTTGTAATATTTTTAATTTTCGTTTTCAGAATTGTACTTAAAATCTGGTGAATTTTACCCAAGCTTTATCGAAGTATATAAAACGTGTAAATGATTTGAATATAATAATAATTGATAGTATTGATGAGATATAAAAGGTAATCACCCACTTCTTCGTATTTTCCAGATTATTGATGCAGCAGAATCCTCGTGGATACAAGCATAATAGATTCCATCGGCCGTATCAATAAACAATACCATGTGAGAATCACAAAATGTTGGAATGACAATTCAGATTTTACAAAAATCTGTAAAGTTTCCGCGAGAAAATAAACTATTTATTGTTATTATTTATTGTTGATTACGTTACGTGATCGTGTTATGAAATGATTGTTAATAAAAATCATAAACAAATTCATTTCTTTTTTATGCATTGAAGAATAGCTTGAACAAGCTGATTGTGTTTGTGAAAAGGTATGAACCCCCCCCCCCCCTCTCGTTTGCAGATTTTTTTTTTCGGACAGAAGAGCAAGGTCACGTGTATTATATCAAACAAAAGTTCCTGTTATGACCAATGAACATAAGAAACATGAACTCCCCGTCTTTAAGGATGGAAGAAATTCGTACATGTGCATGGATTGCCAAAAGAGTATTTTTCTTAGAGTAAGCCAAAATCCAAAGTCAAGGTCACTGAAGCAAGGGCACAAATAAGACTTTAATAACCAAATTACATGTTAAATACGAAATGATAGTCGTAAACGATGACAGATATACTTAAGTAAGTCGACACTGATATGGTACTCAATATTTCCCACTGGTTCTACATGACACCAATGTGGAACTCAATTATTCTCATTGGTTCTACTTGACACTGATATGGTACTCAATATTTCCCACTGGTTCTACATGACACCAATGTGGAACTCAATTATTCTCATTGGTTCTACTTGACACTGATATGGTACTCAATATTTCCCACTGGTTCTACATGACACCAATGTGGAACTCAATTATTCTCATTGGTTCTACTTGACACTGATATGGTACTCAATATTTCCCACTGGTTCTACATGACACCAATGTGGAACTCAATTATTCTCATTGGTTCTACTTGACACTGATATGGTACTCAATATTTCCCACTGGTTCTACATGACACCAATGTGGAACTCAATTATTCTCATTGGTTCTACTTGACACTGATATGGTACTCAATATTTCCCACTGGTTCTACATGACACCGATGTTGAACTTAATTATTCTCATTGGTTCTACTTGACACTGATATGGTACTCAATGATTCCCATTGGTTCTACATGACACCAATGTGGAACTCAATTATTCTCATTGGTTCTACTTGACACTGATATGGTACTCAATGATTCCCATTGGTTCTACATGACACCGATGTTGAACTTAATTATTCTCATACGTTCTACTTGACACTGATATGGTACTCAATGATTCCCATTGGTTCTACATGACACCAATGTGGAACTCAATTATTCTCATTGGTTCTACTTGACACTGACATGGAACTCAATGATTCCCATTGGTTCTACATGACACCGATGTGGAACTCAATTATTCTCATTGGTTCTACTTGACACTGATATGGTACTCAATGATTCCAATTGGTTCTACATGACACCGATGTTGAACTCAATTATTCTCATTGGTTCTACTTGACACTGATATGGTACTCAATGATTCCCATTGGTTCTACATGACACCGATGTGGAACTCAATTATTCTCATTGGTTCTACTTGACACTAATATGGAACTCAATGATTCCCATTGGTTCTACATGACACCGATGTTGAACTTAATTATTCTCATTGGTTCTACTTGACACTGATATGGAACTCAATGATTCCCATTGGTTCTACATGACACCGATGTGGAACTCAATTATTCTCATTGGTTCTACTTGACACTGATATGGTACTCAATGATTCCAATTGGTTCTACATGACACCGATGTGGAACTCAATTATTCTCATTGGTTCTACTTGACACTGATATGGAACTCAATGATTCCCATTGGTTCTACATGACACCGATGTTGAACTCAATCATTCTCATTGGTTCTACTTGACACTGATATGGTACTCAATGATTCCCATTGGTTCTACATGACACCGATGTGGAACTCAATTATTCTCATTGGTTCTACTTGACACTGAACTGGTACTCAATGATTCCCATTGGTTCTACATGACACCGATGTGGAACTCAATGGTTCCCATTGGTTCTACTTGACACTGATATGGTACTCAATGATTCCCATTGGTTCTACATGACACCGAGATGTGGTACGCATTGATTCTCATTTTCATTAACTTTATATGTTAATGAGAATAAAGTATTTGTCATTGTCATTGGTTCAATTCGACACTGATATGGTACTCACTGATTCTCATGGGTTCTACTTGACACCGATTTAAAACTTAATGATTCTCATTGATTCTACTTGATACCGACGTTGTACTAAATGGGTTTTATTGTTCACATTTACACTGATGTGGTACTCAATGATTCTCATTGGTTCTACATGACACTGTCATGGTACACAATCATTCTCATTACTTCTACTTGACACTGCTCTTCCCTACATGATTCTGAAGAACAAGAGGCCCAAGGGGGCCACATCGCTCACCTGAGTTGCAGACAAAGGGTTTAAAGTCACAAAAATACTCCTACAGATCAAAGCCCTTGACAGCCATATTTGTTGACCTATCGACAAGAAAAACACAAGCTTGGCAGAGGACCTTGAGTACTTGCTTACTGTAAGGTTTCGTGAAATTCTGTGCAATGGTTGCAGAGGAGATTTCAAAATGTGTCAGCCAATCAGAGCCCTCGGCGGCCATATTTGTTGACTGATCAGCACAAAATACACAATCTTGGTAGAGGACCTTGAGTACTTTCTTCCTGTAAAGTTTCATGAAATTCTGTGCAGTGGTTTTTTTGCAGAGAAGATGTTGAAAATGTGTTAGCCAATCAGAGCCCTCGGCAGCAATATTTGTTGACCGATCGGCACGGAAAACACAAACTTGGCAGAGGACCTAGAATACTTCCTCCCTGTAAAGTTTCATGAAATTCTGTGCAGCGGTTGCAGAGGAGATGTCGAAAATGAGTCAGCCAATCAGAGCCCTCAGCAGCCATATTTGTTGAACAATCGGCACGAAAAATACAAACTTGGTAGAGGACCTTGAGTACTTCCTTCCTGTAAAGTTTCATGAAATTCTGTGCAGTGGTTAAAAAGAAGATGTCGAAAATGTGTTGGCCAATCAGAGCCCTCGGCAGCCATATTTGTTGAATGATCGGCACGAAAAACACAAACTTGGTAGAGGACCTTGAGTACTTCCTTCATGTAAAGTTTCATGAAATTCTGTGCAGCAGTTGCAGAGGAGATGTTGAAAATGTGTCAGCCAATCAGACCCCTCGGCGGCCATATTTGTTGACCGATCGGCACGAAAAACAAAAACTTGGTAGAGGACCTTGAGTACTTCCTTCCTGTAAAGTTTCATGAAATTCTGTGCAGCGGTTGCAGAGGAGATGTCAAAAATGTGTCAGCTAATCAGAGCCCTCGGCGGCCATATTTGTTGACGGATCGGCACAAAAAACACAAACTTGGTAGAGGACCTTGAGTACTTCCTTCTTGTAAAGTTTCATGAAATTCTGAGCAGCGGTTGCAGAGGAGATGTCGAAAATGTGTCAGCCAATCAGAGCCTTCGGCGGCCATATTTGTTGACTGATCGGCACAAAAAACACAAACTTGGTAGAAGACCTTGAGTACTTCCTTCCTGTAAAGTTTCATGAAATTCTGTGCAGTGGTTAAAGAGGAGATGTCGAAAATGTGTTGGCCAATCAGAGCCCTCGGGGGCCATATTTGTTGAATGATCGGTACGAAAAACACAAACTTGGTAGAGGACCTTGAGTACTTCCTTCATGTAAAGTTTCATGAAATTCTGTGCAGCAGTTGCAGAGGAGATGTCGAAAATGTGTCAGCCAATCAGAGCCCTCGGCGGCCATATTTGTTGACCGATCGGCACGAAAAAACAAAAACTTGGTAGAGGACCTTGAGTACTTCCTTCCTGTAAAGTTTCATGAAATTCTGTGCAATGGTTGCAGAGGAGATGTCGAAAATGTGTCAGCCAATCAGAGCCCTCGGTGGCCATATTTGTTGACCGATCGGCAGAAAATACAAAAACTTGGTAGAGGACCTTGAGTACTTCCTTCCTGTAAAGTTTCATGAAATTCTGAGCAGCGGTTGCAGAGGAGATGTCGAAAATGTGTCAGCCAATCAGAGCCCTCGGCGGCCATATTTGTTGACTGATCGGCACAAAAAACACAAACTTGGTAGAGGACCTTGAGTACTTCCTTCCTGTAAAGTTTCATGAAATTCTGTGCAGCGGTTGCAGAGGAGATGTCGAAAATGTGTCAGCCAATCAGAGCCCTCGGCGGCCATATTTGTTGACTGATCGGCACAAAAAACACAAACTTGGTAGAGGACCTTGAGTACTTCCTTCTTGTAAAGTTTCATGAAATTCTGTGCAGCGGTTGCAGAGGAGATGTCGAAAATGTGTCAGCCAATCAGAGCCCTCGGCGGCCATATTTGTTGACCGATCGGCAGAAAATACAAAAACTTGGTAGAGGACCTTGAGTACTTCCTTCCTGTAAAGTTTCATGAAATTCTGAGCAGCGGTTGCAGAGGAGATGTCGAAAATGTGTTAGCCAATCAGAGCCCTCGGCGGCCATATTTGTTGACTGATCGGCACAAAAAACACAAACTTGGTAGAGGACCTTGAGTACTTCCTTCCTGTAAAGTTTCATGAAATTCTGTGCAGCGGTTGCAGAGGAGATGTCGAAAATGTGTCAGCCAATCAGAGCCCTCGGCGGCCATATTTGTTGACTGATCGGCACAAAAAACACAAACTTGGTAGAGGACCTTGAGTACTTCCTTCCTGTAAAGTTTCATGAAATTCTGTGCAGCGGTTGCAGAGGAGATGTCGAAAATGTGTCAGCCAATCAGACCCCTCGGCGGCCATATTTGTTGACCGATCGGCACGAAAAACACAAACTTGGTAGAGGACCTTGAGTACTTCCTTCCTGTAAAGTTTCATGAAATTCTGTGCAGCGGTTGCAGAGGAGATGTCGAAAATGTGTCAGCCAATCAGAGCCCTCGGCGGCCATATTTGTTGACCGATCGGCACAAAATACACAAACTTGGTAGAGGACCTTGAGTACTTCCTTCCTGTAAAAGTTTCATGAAATTCTGAGCAGCGGTTGCAGAGGAGATGTCGAAAATGTGTCAGCCAATCAGAGCCCTCGGCGGCCATATTTGTTGACTGATCGGCACAAAAAACACAAACTTGGTAGAGGACCTTGAGTACTTCCTTCCTGTAAAGTTTCATGAAATTCTGTGCAGTGGTTGCAGAGGAGATGTCGAAAATGTGTCAGCCAATCAGACCCCTCGGCGGCCATATTTGTTGACCGATCGGCACGAAAAACACAAACTTGGTAGAGGATCTTGAGTACTTCCTTCCTGTAAAGTTTCATGAAATTCTGTGCAGCGGTTGCAGAGGAGATGTCGAAAATGTGTCAGCCAATCAGAGCCCTCGGCGGCCATATTTGTTGACCGATCGGCAGAAAATACAAAAACTTGGTAGAGGACCTTGAGTACTTCCTTCCTGTAAAGTTTCATGAAATTCTGAGCAGCGGTTGCAGAGGAGATGTCGAAAATGTGTCAGCCAATCAGAGCCCTCGGCGGCCATATTTGTTGACTGATCGGCACAAAAAACACAAACTTGGTAGAGGACCTTGAGTACTTCCTTCCTGTAAAGTTTCATGAAATTCTGTGCAGCGGTTGCAGAGGAGATGTCGAAAATGTGTCAGCCAATCAGAGCCCTCGGCGGCCATATTTGTTGACCGATCGGCACGAAAAACACAAACCTTGAGTACTTCCTTCCTGTAAAGCTTCATGAAATTCTGTGCAGTGGTTAAAGAGGAGATGTCGAAAATGTGTCAGCCAATCAGACCCCTCGGCGGCCATATTTGTTGACCGATCGGCACGAAAAACACAAACTTGGTAGAGGACCTTGAGTACTTCCTTCCTGTAAAGTTTCATGAAATTCTGTGCAGCGGTTGCAGAGGAGATGTCGAAAATGTGTCAGCCAATCAGAGCCCTCGGCGGCCATATTTGTTGACTGATCGGCACAAAAAACACAAACTTGGTAGAGGACCTTGAGTACTTCCTTCCTGTAAAGTTTCATGAAATTCTGTGCAGCGGTTGCAGAGGAGATGTCGAAAATGTGTCAGCCAATCAGACCCCTCGGCGGCCATATTTGTTGACCGATCGGCACGAAAAACACAAACTTGGTAGAGGATCTTGAGTACTTCCTTCCTGTAAAGTTTCATGAAATTCTGTGCAGCGGTTGCAGAGGAGATGTCGAAAATGTGTCAGCCAATCAGAGCCCTCGGCGGCCATATTTGTTGACCGATCGGCAGAAAATACAAAAACTTGGTAGAGGACCTTGAGTACTTCCTTCCTGTAAAGTTTCATGAAATTCTGAGCAGCGGTTGCAGAGGAGATGTCGAAAATGTGTCAGCCAATCAGAGCCCTCGGCGGCCATATTTGTTGACTGATCGGCACAAAAAACACAAACTTGGTAGAGGACCTTGAGTACTTCCTTCCTGTAAAGTTTCATGAAATTCTGTGCAGCGGTTGCAGAGGAGATGTCGAAAATGTGTCAGCCAATCAGAGCCCTCGGCGGCCATATTTGTTGACCGATCGGCACGAAAAACACAAACCTTGAGTACTTCCTTCCTGTAAAGTTTCATGAAATTCTGTGCAGTGGTTAAAGAGGAGATGTCGAAAATGTGTCAGCCAATCAGACCCCTCGGCGGCCATATTTGTTGACCGATCGGCACGAAAAACACAAACTTGGTAGAGGACCTTGAGTACTTCCTTCCTGTAAAGTTTCATGAAATTCTGTGCAGCGGTTGCAGAGGAGATGTCGAAAATGTGTCAGCCAATCAGAGCCCTCGGCGGCCATATTTGTTGACTGATCGGCACAAAAAAACACAAACTTGGTAGAGGACCTTGAGTACTTCCTTCCTGTAAAGTTTCATGAAATTCTGAGCAGCGGTTGCAGAGGAGATGTCGAAAATGTGTCAGCCAATCAGAGCCCTCGGCGGCCATATTTGTTGACTGATCGGCACAAAAAACACAAACTTGGTAGAGGACCTTGAGTACTTCCTTCCTGTAAAGTTTCATGAAATTCTGTGCAGCGGTTGCAGAGGAGATGTCGAAAATGTGTCAGCCAATCAGAGCCCTCGGCGGCCATATTTGTTGACCGATCGGCACGAAAAACACAAACCTTGAGTACTTCCTTCCTGCAAAGTTTCATGAAATTCTGTGCAGTGGTTAAAGAGGAGATGTCGAAAATGTGTCAGCTAATCAGACCCCTCGGCGGCCATATTTGTTGACCGATCGGCACGAAAAACACAAACTTGGTAGAGGACCTTGAGTACTTCCTTCCTGTAAAGTTTCATGAAATTCTGTGCAGCGGTTGCAGAGGAGATGTCGAAAATGTGTCAGCCAATCAGAGCCCTCGGCGGCCATATTTGTTGACTGATCGGCACAAAAAACACAAACTTGGTAGAGGACCTTGAGTACTTCCTTCCTGTAAAGTTTCATGAAATTCTGTGCAGCGGTTGCAGAGGAGATGTCGAAAATGTGTCAGCCAATCAGACCCCTCGGCGGCCATATTTGTTGACCGATCGGCACGAAAAACACAAACTTGGTAGAGGATCTTGAGTACTTCCTTCCTGTAAAGTTTCATGAAATTCTGTGCAGCGGTTGCAGAGGAGATGTCGAAAATGTGTCAGCCAATCAGAGCCCTCGGCGGCCATAATTGTTGACCAATCGGCACAAAAAACACAAACTTGGTAGAGGGCATTGAGTACTTGCTTCCTATGAAGTTTCGAGAAATTCTGTGCAGCCGTTGCAGAGGAGATGTTGAAAATGATAAAAGTTTACGCCGGACGGACGGACGGACGACGACGACGACGACGACGACGGACGGACGGACGGACGGACGACGGACGGCGCGCTATGACAATAGCTCACTTGAGCTTCGCTCAGGTGAGCTAAAAATGATTTTGTATAAAAAGAAATGTCTTTCAACAAGGAATGCTCATATGAAGTAAGAGAGATCTGTCGCAACCAAATCATAAGTTATATACCCAAAGTAAAGGTTAAAGTGAATCACTGATGGACAGACAAACGGGCATACTGGAATGAATGTCCCCATGTCTACAATATATCATAACGTACAATTTGTATTCTCTTACATTAGATTCCAAGTATACGCGAGTCTTATTTCGCTTGTTTCTCCGATATGTTGCGACAACGCCCTTTCAAGTCCAATTTTCAAAATTTCTTTTCTTTTCGTAAAAACAACACAAAAGTAAACATTACATCAAGAAGAACATATTACTTGTATTGAAATAATCCCTGAATCTCAGTTCTTTATAAAGATCAAAGAATTTGCAAATGACCAATCAGAACCCGTGCATTGTAAGTACACAAATTATCCTTTCTCTACTTCATGAAATTGTTCTCGTGATTTATATTGAAACATGACAAAATTGTATTAACTTTAAAGGTAAAACGACAAGAAATTATACTACAAAAGTAAAATCAGAAACATAGTGTCCTGGAAACAAGGTTATCGACCTTTACTGTTCTCGTTAAAGTACGTCAAACCAAAGATTTATGTCGGCTTCGCTAACCTTTTTTATGATTTTGACAATTATAATACATGGTCAGTGTTTTTAAAGTAATGTTTTTCCACACGCCCATTTCTTAGACAATAAACTGTAAGAGAAGGGACATAACAAGGGATGAAAACGTGAAAACTTAACGGGTCTGTATCGCTCAACAAGAGATTTAGTCAAAAGTATGTTAATATGGTGTTTAAACTTACAGAGGTGTTCACACTAAGGGTTTCGACAGTTAGGGTTGATAATTATTTCAAACTGATATAATTCCACGAAAAAAATTTATCTAAAATCTTTGAATTAATTCAAGAAGAATAGACTGAGAGTGGTAAAATCTATGTTAAAGGCGAGCTAAAAATTTAAGAATTATGGGAACGTATCGGGGCGTGTCGTATTTAATGAACAAATATTTTATATTACCTTTTAATTAATTAATTTCAAAAGGTGTCTGACCTCTGCAAAGTTTAAGTACAGTAAACATACTCGTACTTAAAACAAGTTCTGAGTAAACCATAATACATGTGTGGTGCAAAATGCAAGTAAATTTATCTAAAAAGTGGGATAAAGGATAAGTGAAATCGAATAAAGGGGGAGGGGTTCGTTCAATCTACGATTGGAGGTTTCAAGGATTTGATAAGTTTTAAAATCCTTTTTACGACGATAGTTTCAAACATGAGTATATGTGTTATTATCTGATGAGTTGAGAAACGTTGACACCGAATCTTGGCAGTCTGGAAGACTGGCCTTCGCCAAGGAAATTTGCGACGTTGAATCTAAATCTATCTCTTTTCAAATATTTATCGGAATTCTTTCTGTTTACAAGTTCTATATCGAGGTCCTAAAATTGAGTTTTAAAGTCGTATGTGACAGCTTTTTAAAGTTAATTATTGTACTAGTATATGATCATGTGAGCTTATTACAGATTTGGTATATAAAAAGTGATCCCTAAGTGTCGCTATGCTTCGCAGGTGACACAAAAATATCATCCAGACATCAAAGGTACCATATATTGAAACATTCTTCTTTTAGGGATTTTGCATAAATTCTTTCTCATGGGTGTGTAAAAGCCAATCCCACCAAAGAAGCTGCCCAAAGGATAGAGCACAGCCCTACATAGCTCAGGACGAATCCATCATTTGTACGTCTTATACGTTTGAATCTCCTTTAGGTGTAATTTGTGTCCCCCCCCCCCCCCCTCTCGATCAAAACCCTATTTCATTAGTTTAGATATGCGATCATTGATTTTGTTATAAGACAAAAAGGAAGCAAAAAAAAGAAGAAATCGTGCTTGCTTTAAGAGAAAATAATGATTCTTACAAGTGCTCTTCGATTGAACCTTACTTTAATCTTTACTCTCTGTGATAGGCCCTAGCTATTCTCGAATCGCGTTTTTTTTACAATGTACGTAGTCGTATTTCTCCGCTGTGATATTATAATAATGTATTACAGTATTACGCGCAATTTTTGGAGGTCAAGGACTGAGAGAATAAGTCATATAGGATTATATGAAGGTTATAGTCTGGGAACGAGCATTAAAGTCAAGTATTGTGCTGTTGGAGGATATGTTATCAAGACATTTACACATTAATAATGCATGTTTCGCTTATCGATTTTGAAGTAGGAAAAGGTCAGTGGTATCTTAGGCCAGTCCAAGAGATGTGAGAAAAGAGGAAAGAGGTGTGTAGATGGGGTGCCGCAATGTTTTCTTAAACCGAAATTGCAATATGTTTATTTCTCATTTAACACCAGAATATGACACAAAGACAAAAGTTAAATTGATAAAATAATATCTACATCCACATTCTTACGATAATATAGAGCATCTATAACTTCAATTTGAAATGAGCGAAAGAACAAAACAAAATAAATAAATTTATCAGGAAAAAAAAACATCCCAAGAAAGACTCATCATTTTCACAAATTCCAGGAGGGGGGATGTTAATATTTACTATGTAGATCCGCGCGTGCAATTTCGATCTAATTACAGAGATATATAGTTTTTTTGATAATTCGTAAAGTAAAATGACAGTGAAAGTTCGTAAGTAGTTAGTTATATGAATAGAATATATAATTTGATAAATAAATAAATAAATAAATAAATAAATAAATAAATAAATAAATAAATAAATAAAATATTGACAAAATCCCCAACAAATAGACAATCTTTCTTCTCAACACCTTACCAATACTGGTGTAGAGCAATTAATTATCAAATTATAAAACGATTTAGCATATTCGGCGTGCGAGAGGCTATTTACAACATGTTTGATGTAAAGAAATGGACATGGTCTGCATGTAGTACATATCCCAATCCATGACAAAAAATGTTCTTTTACACATGTACACGAAGTTCATAGCTGCTAATGGACAAATTGAGTACTAAGATCTACACGCATGTCAAAAGTAGGCACTAGGGCAATAAAAATAAAGAAATATATATACTCGGGTCAAAGTTCATGATGCTAGTCACACGGATTAGCGGTCAAAATCGGCCAGTCTGCCCCGAGACGAGGAAAGAACAGGTAAGTTTTTATTTTTGACTTTTTAACCGATTTCTTTCATTGTGTACTCTCTCTTTTGTTTTTGATTGTTTGTATTTTGCTTTTGTTTGTTCTTATTTTGTTGTTGTTGTTTTTTTTTTGCTCTATAGAAATGCAAAGTATAGCGGTTTTAGGAGATTAAATTGCATTACATTTATTAATATATTCCCGAAAATAAAAATTACTTTTCCAAGAAAATTAGCGCATTCTCATACTTAGAGATCAAATATTATCTGCTCTTTAAAAAAACACGAAAAATTGTCATTTTCTTGCTACGTAAATACTAGTAATTCATTCCGCGTAAAAAAATGTAAATAAATTGACTAAATGATTTAGAAAAAAAATGCATAAGTACATGTAAAATACTGCTCAGATAATTCATCAGCAAAACAGATACCCTCATGGAAAAATAATGAATAATAAAATTTCTATACAAATTTGATAAATTTTGGTGCAGAAATCGAAAAAAAAAAATCATGTCGACGCCGAATTTAGAAATAAGAAAATTGCATAAAAAATGCCAGGTACCGAACGGCAAAAACATTTTACTATGTTTTATAGCTAATCTCAATTATCCCAAAATCAATACGAAATATCCTCATCTCATGTAAAGGATACGAAAGATTTTCTATTTAATAAGTTTATATAAGTCCCCCTACCGAAATAAAATAAGTCCTGCAACTTCATTTCAATTCTTTTATTTCCTTATGCCAATTTGGCACAACTATGGATGGAGCACTTTTATCAGACATGAACTCAAACTTGATACCAAACATTATTTTAATATCTGCAATGACAGCGAAAAAAGTCGAAAGTTCTTACAGTCAGACAAGTCATTAAGGTGCACAACTCCTTCAAATGGAGGTCAACCATTATCTAACTCGAACTTGCTCTGTAACTATGCAAGAACAATTGTGTTACAAATTAATCTTAATCATCTTTTAAAATATCTCTACCCGCTGTAGAAAAAAGTCCTGACGCACGGACTGACTGACAGACCGAGTGGAAAATAACAGTCTCCACCAGTTTTGTCGTCAGGGGACTACATAACAGTGATCGTTGACCTTGACATTGTGACTCCGTAAACGATAAGGTTCGCCCCTGACTAACATGGAACTTTACGACGATCTCGACTTCGGGAACCATTTCAAATAATCGTGATCTTTTGACTTTGACCTTTGTCTACATTAAAAAGGCACATCGTTAATTGGTGAGGAACGATGTTAAGAAGGTTCAAGAGGAAAAATGTAGCAAACGCACTGTTTTGATCGAGAAACCAATTCAATCATCAAAACTTTGTGACATTACCGTGTGGACCCTAAGATCAATAGGGCACATCCTTGACTTATATAAAAAAGTTTTTATAATCGTAAATGTCCGATAACCTTGACCTTTCGTGCATATCCTTGACTCTTGACTGCTTGAAATTTGTTTTGTCTGAGATTCACTGCGTATTCTGGAGTTAACATACCATATATGACCTTTGTCTATAGATACAGCACTTCTCTTGATTGGACATATTGCATATCTCCTTCATCAGAAATATTCATATTGTAGGGATTCTATGTCTGTAAAACAGTGTTCATTTATATATCTCTGATAATTTCTGCGTCAATGATATACTCCTTCAATTAGATGTTCATATTCCAGACATTCTATGTCTATTATCCACTTCTTCAATGGAATATTCATATTCCAGAATTCTATGTCTTTGATTCACTTCTTCAACTGGAATATTCATATCCCTTTGATAGACTCCTCAGTCTGGAATGCTCATGTCTGGTTTCTATGACCAACCCCTTCAATTGGAATATTCATATCCCAGAAGTTCTAAATCCATGATGCACAATTTATATTGTAGAAATTCTAGTCTATGATACACACCTTTAACTGGAAGATTTTATATCAACGATAAGCTCTTTCAACTTCTAGTACATGTAGTTAGTACGTATCAAGCAGTAACGATTGAAACGGAACCATGTCATCTAGTTAGAGAAATATAAAAACTAATATCAACGCTAAGTAAAAAGTGTGTAGTTCAGTAAAATTGAAATTTGCCTTCGATACTTTATTTGAGGGACAGACAAATCAACTACATGACAGACACAATTACGAGGCGCAAAATCCTGTTACAGTCGCTACTTCAATAAACGTGCTCATTGTAAATCATCGGTGGTTTGTGTTACATTGTACAAGTGGTTGCGATGACATGCGATTATAACCACAAATTATAATATTTGTCGTATTAATTAGTGACTTATATTACCATATGGATTGTAGCAAAGATGACATTAAAGATTAGTTATGCTTATAAATTATGCTTAATAATTCAAAAGGGACAAAAAAGGATTTTCAGGGATCATAGAATTTGGTAAAGTGAAACAAAATTCGAAAATGATCTGTTTCACAATTAGATATATCCAAAACTCAGTTCAATATCTTCAATAACAGCGGAAAAAATCAAATTCAAGGAATTGTGGTCCCCCACTTCTGGGTATTTGTCTTTAAAGAAATGCTTACAGACCCCCCCCCCCACTCTTAAGTTTTCATAAGATATCTCATATATCATCAAAATTCTAAATATGACAGATGAAACTCCAAGAAAAGGTCAAAGGGTCCAAACCTTTGTTTTGTTACCAAGGGACAGGGCTTATGAAAAGGTATGCACATGTGAAATATAATATTAAAGTCCTATCATTTATATTACCATCCAAAACTTATGGTCGAGATTGAAGTTTTTAAATGTGGGTCAGCCTCAAAGGACGAGGTCACAAGGTCAGAATGTTGTTACCAACAGAGAGGTCTTGTCACAAGGAATACACATGTGAAATGTGAAAGCCCTATCACTTCCCGTTCAAAGGTTATGGTCAAGGTTAAAGATTTTGAAAAGTACGTCAAACTCCTAGGTCAACGTCACAAGGTCAACAATTTTGGCATTCAGTGAAAGGTCTTGTCACAAGGAATACACATGTGTAATATGAAAGCCCTATCACTTTCCATTCAAAAGTTATGGTCAATGTTAAAGTTTTAGATAAGTAGGTCAAAGTCCAAGGTCTTGGTCACAAGGTCAAAAATTTGGTATCCATAGAAAGGTTTTGTCACAAGGAATACACATGTGCAATATGATAGCCCTATCACTTTCCATTCAAAAATTATGGTCAAGGTTAAAGTTTTTGATAAATAGGTCAAAGTCCAATGTTAAGGTCACAAGGTCAAAAATTTTGGTATCAAGGGAAAGATCTTTTCACAAGGAATACACATGGGAAATATCAAAGCCCTACCACCTTCCATTCAAAAGTTACGGACAAGGTTACAGTTTTTTGAACAATAGGTCGAACTCAAAGGTCAACGTCACAAGGTCAAAAACTTTGGTATCCATAAAAAGGTCTTGTCACAAGGAATACACATGTGAAATATCATAGCCCTATCACTTACCATTCAAAAGTTATACACAAGGTTAAAGTTTTTGATAAGTAGGTCAAAGTCCAATGTTAAGGTCACAAGGTCAAAACTTTTGGTATCCATGGAAAGGTTTTGTCACAAGGAATACACATGTGTAATATGAAAGCCATATCACTTTTCATTCAAAAGTTATGGTCAAGGTTAAAATGTTTAATAAGTAGGTCAAAGTCCAAGGTCACAAGGTCAAAAATTTTGGTATCCATGCAAAGGTCTTGTCACAAGGAATATACATGTGAAATATCAAAGCCCTATCACTTACCGTTCAAAAGTTATGCACAAGGTTAAAGTTTTTGATAAGTAGGTCAAAGTCCAAGGTTAAGGTCACAAGGTCAAAAATTTTGGTATTCATGGAAAGGTTTTTTCACAAGGAATACACATGTGTAATATGAAAGCCATATCACTTTCCATTCAAAAGTTATGGTCATGGTTAAAGTTTTTGATAAGTAGGTCAAAGTCCAAGGTCGAGGTCACAAGGTCAAAAATTTTGGTATCCATGGAAAGGTCTTGTCACAAGAAATATACATGTGAAATATCAAAGCCCTATCACTTACCATTCAAAAGTTATGCACAAGGTTAAAGTTTTTGTGACTGACGGACAGACGGACGGACGGACAAACGGACAGTCGGACCGGTTTTCATGTCCCCGCGCTTTCTCGAAAGCGGGGGACAAAAAAAAACCCCTGGAAAGTTGAAAATAGCAGTATCTGATTTCAAGGGTTATAACTCGGTAAAAATAGGTCAACCAAACAAAAACTTGATCTGTTTCACACATAGATATATTCATATGTCAAAATGAGTTACATATCGGGAAAACAGCGATGGACGAGTAAACGGACAAACAGACGGAGTGGAAACTACCCCCTCCCCCTTCGAAAGCCGGTAGGACTTATAACAACAGAAAGGACTAAAAATGAAACCATTTTTATCTTTAAATTATATCTTTGTAGACAAACAATCTGAAGGTTTTCGCACAGGAAAAATGACAGAGTAAATTTATGCGCTTTTGTTTACACTAATAATGCATCACCATTTTTTTATATATATATAAAAACCCTGTTTTATCATAAAAATATGCTCTATGCTTTATCATGATTATATCTAAATAAATCCGTCTATCCATACGACGTATCCCATTATTACAACAGACGTTTTCCTCTTCTTTGATCTATGAGGTTTTTTGGCGACGTTTTGTGTCGTTTGCTAGCAAATAGCCATCTGGGCGTTCAGACTATATGTGAAAATATGTATCACCGTGTCAACTGCAGTTTACATGCATACGATGAACTCTATGTAACCCGCTAAATCAACAATAACGAGTAATGCCATGTAACGTAACAAGAATAGATGACCAAAGATTAACATCTCCATGATAAATTTCTCTAGCCTAACTAGCCTAACAGGCGACGAATTCCACTTTATTTTTTAATGTTCAACTCTGAAGTTGTCGAAGCAAGAAAAAAGTTTATTTTGACTGAATATACGAAAATACCGAATACCTTAAAATTTACACAGCTTTTCTAATATAAAAAGCCGAAAACACACACAAAAAAAAATCTGTGCAAATTTCTTTTGGTTGTCAAGAAAAATATCGACTGATTGAATATTTTGTATAGGATAATGTGCATATTTGTATCATTCAAATGTATTAATATTGATAAATCAAAATCATGTATTATTTATCCACCCTCCTCTCTTCAATGTGTCATTGTCATTGTCTCCTCAAATTCTCCGTAAATTTGACAAACGTTTATCTTCTGACCTTTTTGTAATACGCTATATTAATAAGTACTTATTACTGACCGCGATAATTAATTAAGTGCCATCATTTTCTATGTAGTGTACCGACAGTAAAGTACAATGTAAATACTTGTATATACGCCTACATTTTACAATTTCTTGCGCCTGTAGCTATAAAACATAATCATATAGTATATGTAGTCCAGTACAATTAACCTATAAGACATTGCTATAAAAATGAAATAGTACTGGATATCCTAAGAGTCGGCTATCGGTATCTTGAGTCAAATTGATCTGTATGTAAAAATTGAAAAAAAAAAAATAAAGAAATGACTATTAAATATGTCTTAATACATATATGTTCATCGTACAGAATAAGCAGCTACAAACATGCGTGATATGAAAGTAGAAACATTGCTCCCTTAATTTTTTGAGCAGTTTATATACCACTTTTGTGAAACCTTACGAGGTTTTTCTTTTTAATGTATATTGAAAGTTTACAACATTATTTTACCGTAGGGCCATACCAAATTAAATAAACGTTCGTCGGATTTCCCGCACTATACATGTATCACGATTCACCTAGGGGCTTAAACAAAAAATTAAAAAATAACAAATAACTTGCTCGCCCGCACCACAAAATTTCTCTCTCAATTTTGTTTAGGGTCGGTTCTGATTTCTGCAAAATTTAAAGGCTCTAGTAGACTCAGACTGTTCTTTCCAAGAAAGTGATACTTCTTTGTTTGAAAAATTTTGTTTGGAGCAAATTTGTTGTCCCATACATAACACTGGAAGTCCAGGAGAGGGGAATGTTCGAAAATCTTTTTCGTACTGCTATGTGCCAGGCTTTCCAGTCACCAGATTCCTAAGGGAATCCCCTTTTGAGTACGGAAAACATCGGAAAGGTATTCCTGGGGTAACCTCTCAAATAAGATAAAAAAAAATTCATTTGAGCACACTTTAAAAAGTCAACACTTGAAAAAGTAAAACAATTATATTTTCGCTCGCCCGCACCTTTTTTTTTCACAAGAAAATTCGACGAACATTAAATTAATTTGGTATGGTCTAATAGTATAGTATTCGAATGCAACTTTATTTCATCACATAGAACTAACTATACACGTTGTTCATTTTCGTTAAAATACGAGAGCCCGCCTCTGAGCTCATTTAATTTGCACCGTATTGTGTTAGATGTGTAGTATAAAATGAAAATGTACGTGTTAACTTAATGCCTTTTTTGAAATAACTCTTCAGAGCTGGTATAAAGACCATCAGCCAGCATAAACGATGACTTCACGTGCAGTGTGTCTACTCTTAGTTCTGATTGGTTCCTGCTGCTTGGTGTCAGCTAGATACTATGACTACTACGGTAAGAGTTACTTTAAGTTACCTTGACCTTTGACCTAGTCTTCTGTAGCATATTAAGCAGATTACTAAGACAGTTCAAGCACAAGTTTCATCTCTCTCAACTACATGTAGGCCGTTACGATTATCAACAAGTGTGTAAGGATGATGAGGATAAAAGCTAAAAGTGGTAAGAGAAGAGGCACGGGGATAAGATATCGTGACGGATGTAGTACCCCTTTGCCTAAGGGGGTCAAGGGGTGAATTTCGCAGATTTTGACCAAAATTGTCAAAAATTTTAAGGTGGGTGATAGAGTCACTGCAGGTGAGGGGACGAACACACATTGCAAACCCCTTTATCATAAACTTGAACTCACCAAGGTGGGTATAGTTGAATCCCAAATGCTAACAGGATAAAACACCGCTAAAGACGGTATGGCCGGATTGCAAAGTAAGTTTTTGTCACTAACTGGGTCAAGGTCAATAGGTAAAATAATACAGCATAAATTGAAAGGTTTTGTCAGAGGCAACCTACATGTATAGAATAAAGTTTCTACTGCATACAGTTCCATAGATTTTGCTTAAACCAGGAACTTTAGCCAAAATCCTTAACTAGGTCAAAGTCCAGGGTCAAGGTCACTAGGTCAAATGTTACGGCATATATTGAAAGGTCTTGTAATGTGCAAGCTTCATGTATAATATAAAGTTTCTACTGATGGAAAATTCATCAAAGAGCATTCACTATTTCCATAGAACATATATTTCGATATATATTGTAAAAAATAATTTCATCCTTTAATCCCTATTACCATGACTTAATAATATTGTACTAGATTACATTTTGTACTGTTTTAATAATTTTTAAATTAAGAAAAACAAAAATCTGCGTTTTCAGCCATGCGTGAGGGCCATGGGGACGCACGTGAGATGGCGAGGGAAAGGATGCAGCTTCAGGCGATGCTCCGTATGTTTGGGTACGGATCATCGATGGGTGGGGGAATGATGGGAGGAGGAAGGAGGAGGGCGGCTCAACCTAGCTTCTTCAGCGGATTTGGTAGTGGAAACTTCGGAGGGTTTGGAGGTTATTGGGGTAAGTAATCTATCTTCATCATTTATAGTGGTAATACTACTATTGACATCGCCTCCTTTCCCAGAAGTATAGTTAGCATATTTGAACAAGGTTTGAACAGGTTTAAATGAAGAGGAATATTACAATTTATAGCATTTTTAGCGGAAAGGACAAATATATGCGTAAAGGTTCAAGTTTCTGAAAGACAAACATACAGACAGGCAAAAAAACCAACAACAACCCCAAAACAGTATGCTTCTCTTCATTTCTTCCTTCGATACGGTTGCAGATAAATATTTACATAGTCATTAAAAAGTCAAAACTTGTTTACAGCAAGGAAGACTTGAGGGTGACCTCCTTGCTCTGTGAATAAATTTTCTTCGTAGTAAAAATGGTTTTCAAAATATGATCATGGAATGCCTGCTATATTAATTAATTCTACTTACAAGACCAAAAAAAAAAAAAATAATAAAAATAAAGAAAAGATCTACATTGAAAGCAATGTTTTTTCTTTCACATTACGTTTTCCTTTATCTTTTCAGGAGGCGAGTCTATGTATGACGCATAGGAATTCCAATTCGTATTGTAAAATTACTAATGCATCATTCCAAAGGTCATAGGTCAAGGCCAAAGGCTCCCACATTTTTTCGAATCCATTGAATAATAACAGTATATAAAATTGTTTCGTGATATGCACATATATTTACATTTATTTGTTGCTTTATGAAGCGATGCAATAAAAGACATAACCTCCATTTACTTTTCTTATGATTTATGTTATCTTTGATAATCTGGAATTTTCAGTTCACCCACAAACAATTTAAACTGTGTAGATCACAGAAAACTGAGCCAATTCAAAAATGAAAAAAAATCAAAGATATGTATGACTGGATTTCAAGTTTAAACTTGTCAGAGGACGAATTGTTCACTTGGAAAATTAAACCATAAAACACGAAGATATCTACGATTTTATCTGCCTCAACTGTGCAGATATAACAGGGCACATATAGTTCTTCTTTTTCCTATATTCGAATTCATTCAAAATTAATTCTGGCAGAGAAAGGTCAAGGTTAGCTTGAAAGGATTTGACTTCAGATGTATCCAAGGAATAGTTTGCTTTTTGACACCAATTCTACTTTACTTTAATGAAAATTATTCAAGCATGAAATGTAAGTTAAATGCTTCACCTGAAGATTGGCAAAAATTGAGAAAAATCAAGATGGCAGCTGAACATTTTGTTTACTAAAACCAGAGTGTAAAAAATTGGCAGCCTGCTATTTCTACGTATTGTATGCCACAAGTGTTGATATTTATTCCCGTCAGCCAAATCATGCACACACAGCATTAGAATATCTACCTATGTTCCATTTACAATGTTTCATTTTGTACATATCATTTTCCTGTTTTGATACCTTCCCTACAACTTGTAATCTATTTCTTTTTCATGATGTTGTTCCCATTATTCCAACTCTTTAAGTTGCCATCTTGATATTTATATGTTGTACGTGATAAGGAGAGGGCTTATGTAATGTTGCTTATAACTTTTGCCCAATCTTATTTCATGCTATTTTGAAATAAAATATGTTTCAACTAAACTAAGATTGGCATCATCTGGGTATGACAAAATGATTACACTAATTTTCAGTTTAAACTGACTTTAATCAAAGTTCTTTACCTAATAAGTAAAGCTGAAAAAGTTGACATCACATGCAGCATCTGATGTATGGCATCATATTTATGTAATTTTCTAACGAAAAATTTATCAACCAGATGCTGATAATACATGTACATGTATATGTTAAAATTTCTTCAAAGCTGTGGGCTGAGCTAAAAAAAATCCCTAATAACAATGTACCTTCACAAGGCTCAAGAATTATGAGGCAAAGATTGAAATGATCGTACTTCAATTCATTATTTGACCTCCAGGATGTGTTAAATAAAATTCCAATAAAATTCTGAGATTCTCTGATGTTCAACACCAGCAATGACTCAAGACGCAAAATCTCTGAAGTTCAGTAAGTGGGAAAATCCTTGTCTATAGATTTTGCCCATGCATGCAATCCACCTCTAATGTCCTTGACCTCTACTCTTCCTCCGTCAAGACAGGTCCTAAGTTGTTTAACGGCAGTTTGTGAATCGTTCCCCCTCCGACACACCACAAACACAGGTAATTTGTCCGTATTGTCGGATGTCACTGAGTGTATGGCTGCTTTAAGTTCATCTATTTTGTCAGGTTTGTTTATATGGGCTACAGGTAAATCTGAACTTAGTTAAAGACGAAGTTTTCTTCATGTAGATGTCTTATCTGAGAAACATAGTTTCATGCACATGTAATCCATCATCATCTTGCAGGATGGATAGAAATCTCTACATAGGGGTTTAAATATGTTTGTAAAAATATTAAGAGGTCTGTCAAATAATTTTTTTCTCAGATTTCCATGATAATTGGTAATTGATAATTTTTTAAAACTTATCTGATAGATACTGGTATAATGTAAATGACAAAAAACTACAAGAGTAAGTGCAAACAGTACGATAATTGTCCATCCAAATTGTTTGTTGAAAATGAAATTCAAAAGAATTGTGACCTTGACTTTTGATAAAAGAAAACTTTCTCTTCTTTGCTATGTTACAAACCATCAATATAGCAAAGAAAAAAAAAATCTCCTGCTGTATGTATCATACTGGACTGGATGGCCCTGGGCAAATGACAGAGATTGCCTTCCTAAATAAATGCTAAAAGATTTGAACTTCACATAAATGTTAGTATCACACTTTCCATTCATACAATGACTATGGAGGAAAGGATACTATGAACTGAAGTAGGAAGTTTACATATCTCCATTTCTACGCTGGTTCTCACATCTACCAGTAGGTGGCGCTTCTTAGTGTTGAGAATGTCTCTGTATTCCTGTTTGATACATGAGAATTAAGTTATATCATGATATAAAGAACGACTAAGTAAATGTCAAACCTTACCACGATAAATTATTTATTAAGACTGTAAATTCTGAATATGTCAAATATTCAAATTATCACAAAACTTTTCTAAGGCATTTTCAAATCTACATTGTACATGTACAAAATTGTCAATTTCATTTACAGTTAATGGATTTTACCTGCACAGATATTCTATCCTCCGGAGAGAGGACATTCAAGGATTTTTCCTGAAAAAAATTAATCAACACTGTGAGACAGCTGCTTCTAAAGTAAATCTGAGTTGAGAATGTTAAATCATTTAATCATAATTAATTACTTGTACATACACAGTTTTTCTTAAGTATATCTAATCCATATTATGTACATGTGAGTGGTTCCTTAAGTGATCAAACAACACTACTTCAGAAGATATGCATGTACATGTATGTAGCCTGTCACATGTTTGACCCAAATATGTAACCTTGACCTTGAAGGTGGCCTTGATTATCAAAGTTTGTTGAGTCTGACCACCTCGTAACTTTGATGGAAGTTTTAAGTATATACTGTAAGTTATAGTCATTCATATGTATTTGAAAGTTTGACAAACACACAGATGGACAGACAGATACCAGACAAAGTGAAATCTATGTGTCACTCCATACCTGTCAAGTCTCCCTATTTAGGACCTCCCCTCCCTCCTAAAATTACAACCTTCCCCCTTGATGGGAGACTCCCTCTTTTGGTCACAAATCCAAATCCGACTTAACGTTTTCCCCATGAAAAAGAATAAATTGTATTGAATTTTCCGTTAAAAACGCATTGCTGTCATCAGTGTCCACCGAGTACAATGATAAAATGTATATGCATCATGATTCATATAGAAGTCGTTGTTTATCATTTTCTTGACTTAGAATTTCAGCATTCAATGAAATTGTACAAAAGATGGTTCCCTCCAAATGTCACAATTTATAATTTAAAAAAAAAAAAAAAATTAAAAATTGCGTAATCTCCCTCCTTTGGTTATAACCGCCAAGGAGGGAGATCTCCCTCTTATGGGAATTTCAAAGCTGACAGGTATGGTCACTTTAGGAAGTAGGATAAATTGAGCTCCAAGAAATTTCATTATTTGAGCAAGCATACCTTGTCATCTGCCCTGGCCCCACAGAATTGCTGGTAGTCTATCAAAGTCGTTATACTGGGATTATCCCCACAAACAACACACGTGGGTTGTCTACCCCTGAGTTTGATCTTGTGAAATGTACCTTCCATTCCATCAAACATCAGAAGCTTTCCAGAAAATGAAGCTGAATGTGGGTCAAGGTAAATATAGCAGATAAAGCAGAATGTTTCTGGTATCATGTATATTGTATGTATATTATACAATTATTGACTTTTGATGAGGTCTACTCGTGACTATACAGACCTGGTCAGGTATTGGTTGACCGAGGTCAAAGGCCGAGTTTAACCAATGCCTGACCAGGTCTGTATAGTCATGAGTAGATCGAAATCAAAGGTCAATAACTGCTTTATCAAATTATCAGTATTTTATTAACATTTGCATTGTAGCGTTAGCGGTCAACTCACTCTGAGGTACACTCTATCAAACAGCATCTCCACCAATCAGAAATAAGCAAAATCGGCAATAATTCCTGATCATTTAACAATATATTTTGAAGGTCTGACTTAAATAAATGTATTTGATAGACAAATGCAGAGGAACTCACATTTCATAGTCGATAACATGTAAATCATTTGATGTTCTATCTCTTTTTGAAACTATGTAAAGTGTTAATTTTCATATTTTTCATATATTTTTTTTTGCATGGCTCAATAAATGAATTTGATTTCCCTCTTCCTTGTTTTTGAGGGAATAAAGGAAAGGACAACTGACATGTTTATTTTATTTTTATTTTGGAGGGAGAATTTTTCCCTTTCATTAATTTCTTTTTGGAGGAGAAGATTTTCATGTTATAATCTGTCAATCACGAGTATTTCACATAAAATTATAAACATTTTTATCCTGAGGATACATTCCTGACCAGCAGCAATCTTCAGTGCCTCTAAAGCCTGTAGGCTACCAATGATTCCAGGTACTGTAAAACAGAAAGCATATTCATTAACCAGAAGTCTCTGACGAGACTGTAGCTCTCCTGGTTGTTTTTTCTTTAAAACATCAATTTCCTTTCTTAAAGACCATAGGGAGCAGGTGCTCAAACAAATTATAAGTAGCACGAAAAAACAACATATCCATTAGACTGCAACTATAAAATCACTCATATAATTTATAATATCCGAGATATAGTATTTCAAAAAAGAAAGCCACATCAATTTTAAAAGATGCTAGGGGCCAGAGGCTTCTAGCTCAAATGAACTATCAATGACACAACTAGACCACAGATCCATCATATTGCAAAAAGAATTAAGTCTCCATCACATGGAGTTATTTAGGAGAAAATGACCACACCCATTTTCTAAGACCCTGGGGGTCAGGGGCTCAAACAAAATATCAGGTGCAACACTAAACCACAGATCCATCATATTGCAAAAAGAATTAAGTCTCCATCATTTATAGTGTCAGAGGAGTTGCAAGCACAAGATTACATAGAATGATAAAGGAAAAAATGACCACACCCATTTTCTAAGACCCTGGGGACAGGGGCTCAAACAAAATATAAGGTGCACAATAAGACCACAGACCCATCATATTGCAAAAAGAATTAAGTCTCCATCATTTATAGTGCCAGAGGAGTTGCGAGCACAAGATTACATAGAGTTATATAGAAGAAAATGACCACACCTATTTCTAAGACCCTGGGGGTCAGGGACTCAAACAAAATATCAGGTGCACAACTAAGACACAGACCCATCATATTGCAAAAAAGAATTAAGTCTCCATCATTTATAGTGTCAGAGGAGTTGCGAGCACAAGATTACATAGAGTTATATAGGAGAAAATGACCACACCCATTTTCTAAGACCCTGGGGGTAAGGGGCTCAAACAAAATTTCAGGTGCAACACTAGACCACAGACCCATCATATTGCAAAAAGAATTAAGTCTCCATCATTTATAGTGTCAGAGGAGTTGCGAGCACAAGATTAAATAGAGTTATATAGAAGAAAATGACCACACCCATTTTCTAAGACCCTGGGGGTCAGGGGCTCAAACAAAATATCAGGTGCACAAAAAGACCACAGACCCATCATATTGCAAAAAGAATTAAGTCTCCATCATTCATAGTGTCAGAGGAGTTGCAAGCACAAGATTATGTTACATAGAGTTATATAGGAGAAAATGACCACACCCATTTCTAAGACCCTGGGGGTCAGGGACTCAAACAAAATATCAGGTGCACAACTAGACCACAGACCCATCATATTGCAAAAAGAATTAAGTCTCTTTCATTTATAGTGTCGGAGGAGTTGCGAGCACAATATTACATAGAGTTATATAGGTGAAAATGACCACACCCATTTTCTAAGACCCTGGGGGTCAGGGGCTCAAACAAAATATCATGTGCACAGCTAGACCACAGACCCATCATATTGCAAAAAGAATTAAGTCTCTATCATTTATAGTGTCAGAGGAGTTGCGAGCACAAGATTACATAGAGTTATATAGGAGAAAATAACCACACCCATTTCTAAGACCCTGGGGGTCAGGGGTTCAAACAAAATATCAGGTGCACAACTAGACCACAGACCCATCATATTGCAAAAAGAATTAAGTCTCCATCATTTATAGTGTCAGAGGAGTTGCGAGCACAAGATTACATAGAGTTATATAGGAGAAAATGACCACACCCATTTCTAAGACCCTGGGGGTCAGGGACTCAAACAAAATATCAGGTGCACAACTAGACCACAGACCCATCATATTGCAAAAAGAATTAAGTCTCCATCATTTTTAGTGTCAGAGGAGTTGCGAGCACAAGATTACATAGAGTTATATAGGAGAAAATGACCACACCCATTTCTAAGACCCTGGGGGTCAGGGACTCAAACAAAATATCAGGTGCACAACTAAACCACAGACCCATCAAATTGCAAAAAGAATTAAGTCTCTATCATTTATAGTGTCAGAGGAGTTGCGAGCACAAGATTACATAGAGTTATATAGGAGAAAATGACCACACCCATTTCTAAGACCCTGGGGGTCAGGGGCTCAAACAAAATATCAGGTGCACAACTAGACCACAGACCCATCATATTGCAAAAAGAATTAAGTCTCTATCATTTATAGTGTCAGAGGAGTTGCGAGCACAAGATTACATAGAGTTATATAGGAGAAAATAACCACACCCATTTCTAAGACCCTGGGGGTCAGGGGTTCAAACAAAATATCAGGTGCAAAACTAGACCACAGACCCATCATATTGCAAAAAGAATTAAGTCTCCATCATTTATAGCGTCAGAGGAGTTGCGAGCACAAGATTACATAGAGTTATATAGGAGAAAATGACCACACCCATTTCTAAGACCCTGGGGTCAGGGACTCAAACAAAATATCAGGTGCACAACTAGACCACAGACCCATCATATTGCAAAAAGAATTAAGTCTCTATCATTTATAGTGTCAGAGGAGTTGCGAGCACAATATTACATAGAGTTATATAGGAGAAAATAACCACACCCATTTCTAAGACCCTGGGGGTCAGGGGTTCAAACAAAATATCAGGTGCACAACTAGACCACAGACCCATCATATTGCAAAAAGAATTAAGTCTCTATCATTTATAGTGTCAGAGGAGTTGCGAGCACAAGATTACATAGAGTTATATAGGAGAAAATGACCACACCCATTTTCTAAGACCCTGGGGATCAGGGGTTCAAACAAAATATCAGGTGCACAACTAGACCACAGACCCATCATATTGCAAAAAGAATTAAGTCTCCATCATTTATAGTGTCAGAGGAGTTGCGAGCACAAGATTACATAGAGTTATATAGGAGAAAATGACCACACCCATTTCTAAGACCCTGGGGGTCAGGGACTCAAACAAAATATCAGGTGCACAACTAGACCACAGACCCATCATATTGCAAAAAGAATTAAGTCTCTATCATTTATAGTGTCAGAGGAGTTGCGAGCACAAGATTACAATGAGTTATATAGGAGAAAATGACCACACCCATTTTCTAAGACCCTGGGGGTCAGGGGCTCAAACAAAATATCAGGTGCACAAAAAGACCACAGACCCATCATATTGCAAAAAGAATTAAGTCTCTATCATTTATAGTGTCAGAGGAGTTGCAAGCACAAGATTACATAGAGTTATATAGGAGAAAATGACCACACCCATTTCTAAGACCCTGGGGGTCAGGGGCTCAAACAAAATATCAGGTGCACAACTAGACCACAGACCCATCATATTGCAAAAAGAATTAAGTCTCTATCATTTATAGTGTCAGAGGAGTTGCGAGCACAAGATTACATAGAGTTATATAGGAGAAAATGACCACACCCATTTTCTAAGACCCTGGGTGTCAGGGGCTCAAACAAAATATCAGGTGCACAACTAGACCACAGACCCATCATATTGCAAAAAGAATTAAGTCTCCATCATTTATAGTGTCAGAGGAGTTGCGAGCACAAGATTACATAGAGTTATATAGGAGAAAATGACCACACCCATTTTCTAAGACCCTGGGGTCAGGGGCTCAAACAAAATATCAGGTGCACAACTAGACCACAGACTTATCATATTGCAAAAAGAATTAAGTCTCCATCATTTATAGTGTCAGAGGAGTTGCGAGCACAAGATTACATAGATTTTCATAACCACGCCCATTTTCTAAGACCCTGGGGGTCAAGGGCTGAAACTAAATGTCAGGTGCACAACTAGACCACATACCAAGTAGGATGCAAAAAGAATTAACTTTCTATCACCTATGGTTTGAGAGGAGTTGCGAGCACAAGAATTGTTTACGGACGGACGGATGGACAGACGGACAGACGGACGGACGCCGGACGACGGGGTATCGCATAAGCTCGACTGGTCTGAGACCAGTAGAGCTAAAAATTTCTCGAACAGTACATGAATCTGTTGACCAAACATGAGAATTTGTTATACCCTTATCAGTATCTCTATATAAAATCCCCATAGGAAAAATGCCTATAAATTCGAGTATTTGACCAAGCAGTTAATATTTACATCAATATTGGCCCTAGGACAATAGTTAAAACATAGTGTAATCAAAGATTACAAAGCTCACCTCATGGCAGCATTCTATCACGACAGGAGTCAAAGAATACAAAGTTTTGAATTTGAAAACCTGTCCTACTGAGAACCAACAAAAATGATACCACACAAAAACAAAATAGAAGAGGGAAGTAGAGTATTTCATTTATTGACTCAAATTTTGCCTGAATGGGTGTACTCTATTGATACCCAAATCTCCCTAACATATGCACTCAAGCAGAAAATGTAGGTCATGACCAACATTTGAATGTAGATTTGTGATCTACTCATAAAGATGCATAAACTGTGCAAGTTTGGACTTCCTAGCACTTACAATAAAGGAATAAAACTTCTTAACATTGATACCCAAATCTTCCTAACATGTGCACTCAATCAGAAAATGTAGGTCATGACCTACATTTGAATGTAGATTTGTGATCTACTCATAAAGACGCATCATCTGTGCAAGTTTGGACTTCCTAGCACTTAAAATAGAGAAATAAAACTTCTTAACATTGATACCCAAATCTTCCAAACATGTGCACTCAAGCGCAAAATATAGATCATGACCTACATTTGAACGTAGATACGTGATCTACTCTTAAAGACGCATCATCTGTGCAAGTTTGAACTTCCTAGCACTTATAATAGAGAAATAAAACTTCTTAACATTGATACCCAAATCTTCCTAACATGTGCACTCGAGTGGAAAATATAGGTCATGACCTACATTTGAACATAGATTCATGATCTACTCGTAATGACGCATCATATGTGCAAGTTTGAACTTCCTAGAACTTAAAATAGAGAAATAAAACTTCTTAACATTGATACCCAAATCTTCCTAACATGTGCACTCAAGCGGAAAATGTAGGTCATGACCTACATTTGAATTTAGATTAGTGATCTTCTCTTAAAGACGCATCATCTGTGCAAGTTTGTACTTCCTAGCACTTATAATAGAGAAATAAAACTTCTTAACATACTAGTGCGGACGCCGACGCCAACGCAGATGCCGACGCCAACGCAGACGCCGACGAAAGGGTGATAGCATAAGCTCCCTCTCACTTCATGAGGTGAGCTAAAAACAATAAACGGTAAATCCTTTGTGACGTCACATCGTTGATGACGCTATTAGCTCTACCTATTTTTCTGCGCTTTTTCTCTTTTAGACAAATTAATCGATTCGTTGCTGCAGTATTGATGTAAGGTATAACAAAACAATTATTGACTGGGAATTTGGGCAATATATGATTTTAGGTATTTGATATATGATTTGTTGGACCTTCAGACAAAATATAGCCCTAGGCCTTCGGCCTCAGGCAATATTTTATCTTCAGGTCCAACAAATCATATATTGCCCTCATTCCCAGTCAATAATTGTATATTATTAAATGATCAGGAATTATTGCTGATTTTGCTTATTTCTGTTTGATAGAGTGTACCTCAGAGTGAGTTGACCACTAACGCTCAAAAGCGGTCTATTCGGGATTTGCGCGTGCAGTTCCAGCGCGTGCCTTAATTTTTGTAGTGTTGGATCTTTGACTTCGCGTATTATTACAATGCAATGCAATTGACTTTTGATTTCGGTCTACTCGGCCTTTGGCCTCGGTCAACCAATACCTGACCAGGTCTGTATAGTCACGAGTATACCTCATCAAAAGTTAATAATTGTATAATGTCAAATAGTCATCTAGATTATATAGAGAACATATAAAGAAGCAAAATAATACATTCATGAAATTCAAACACATAACATTGATTAATATCAAGAATTTAACATCATGCCGGCTGCTCATCAAAATTATACAATTATTGACTTTTGAGGAGGTCTACTCGTGACTCTACAGACCTGGTCAGGTATTGGTTGACCGAGGCCGAAGGCAGAGGTTAACCAATGCTTGACCAGGTCTGTAGAGTCACGAGTAGACAGAAATCAAAAGTCAATAACTGCTTTATTAAATTATCAGGATTTTATAAACATTTGCATTGTAATGATACGCGAAGTCAAAGATCTAACACTACAAAAAATCAACGCACGCGCTGGTCCCGCACGCGCTAATCCCGAAAAGACTGCTTTGGAGCGTTAGTGGTCAACTCACTCTGAGGTAAACTCTATCAAACAGCGTCTCCACCAATCAGAAATAAGCAAAATTGGCAATAATTCCTGATCATTTAATAAAAAAAAGGTATGACACTTTTAAAAATCTGAGAAAGCAAATATGGTGTGATATGGGACTATGAAGGAACAGTATTCTAATCGCTAAGGTTTAAGTTTATCCATGAGCCTTATCCAGCAGTTAAATTCTGACCACAAGATAACTCACATTGCTCAAATTATGTCTGCTGGTGAAAATTGACTAAACCACAGGTGTTCTAGGTGTCACTTAACGGGTCAAAGTTAGCTGGTCCTCAGATTTGTGTTTAAAAATTTAACCAGTGGGTGAATACGGATACTATAGCCGTAATGGTAATAGGAAATGTTAAACAATACATTAAAGGACATTTTAAACATGACCAAGAATTCAATATGATTAAATTCTTTAGGAAACAGACATCTATAACATATACAATACTTACTGACACCTAGAACACCTCCATCTGAACAATTAGTGACGGTCTCTGGGGGTGGGGGTTTAGGGAACAGACATCTATAACATGGTCCATTGGCATAATTATAAACTGTCAGCTGTAAAGGAAATCAAAATATAAGAGTCCCCTCCAGAATACATGTATATTCAAAATTAAACACTTAGGCCATGTAAAATTCATTATTTGTTTCTCATAAAATTGGGTCTAAAATAGTAGCAAGGTAGGTAGGGCTTTTATTTTTTGTTTTTTTTTCTTTCCATCAAGAGTACTCTTATTATTCATGTAAGGCAAAAAAAAAAAAAAAATCTTATGCCTGTCTTAACCCCCCACTGTTTATCTGAAATAAATTTGTAAGTTGATTTTTTAAAATAAAATTACTGATTCCTTCTGAGAGCTGGGAGACGTAGCTCATCTGTCTGAATGGAAGAAGCTTTACAAGTATATGAATACATGTATGACATGTTTTGAATGCTGTGAGTACATTTAGTAGAATAGTTTAAGAGACTCAGCATGTTTCGATCGCCTATGCACACTATACCACCCCTCACTTCTTCGGGTGGATCCGTTCAATCAGGGGTCTAGAATTCCCATTTCCCGTTGCCCGGGGCAAATGAAAAGTTTGGTCGGCAAAGTACATTAAGCAGGTGCTCAAGATGACTTGTTGAACATTTTTCCTCTTCATTCAGATTTCTTTATTATCTTATCCTACAGAAAGGATTTCAATTTAAATATTCTTAAGAATTAAGCACTTTATTTACTAAATATTCTAAATTTCAACAAGTTTCAGTATAAGACCATCATGGGGGAAAGTGATTTTTTGGGTCGGGCAAGTAAATTTTAAGCCTCGAGTTGCCCATGGCAAGTAGATTTTGAAAAAAATTCTAGACCCCTGCAATCAATGGTAAAAAATTTGGCCACTAGCGTATATCTTTGGAAGTCACATCTGGATGAAGCGGAATCTTTAGAAATCGAACGACCACTGTCTGATAAAATTATGTACACAGGTACAATGTTCATTCTTTTATTGATAGATTTAAGGATTTAACTATGTGCTTACACTTTTTACATCGTGAACGTCATTATCAATAAATTCGGAAATACATGTATTAAAATGAACACTTGACATTGTTCGGCGTAAGTATTTAAATATGTAAATCTGCTGTAGAGATCAATAAAGAAAACTATACGAACTTTTAAAACATGTGTAAGTGTCTGCGACACGTGTCGGCACATGGTTAGTACGTGTATATACATGTACATGTATCTATACAATTCTCTATTAAACGGTACGTGGATAAAGTCTTAATACACTTGCAGATTAACCGTAACCGTAGATACAGAACTCGCCGTGATTTTACTTTTAAAAGTATTTACCTGTATCAGGTACCATTTAGCAATTTCACAGGACAATTTTATTTCAATGATACATGTTCAATGAAATAAATGGATATTTCATTTTTTAATTCACGATCGAGGATGAGACACGGCGGATATTTTTTTTCTGAAGTTGCAATAAAACGTCTCGTCGGCAGCATATTATAGCGTGCGACAGTGTCTGAGAAACAAAGAATTTATTTTTCATGGCCTTATCTATATTCTATATTTATTACATTCTTCAGTTAATTATTTCATATATCAAGCCAGTTATTACCTGTCCTTCAAATCGTAAAGCGCTGCCAGAGATCAAAGGTTTCTTTGTCAGGACACAAGCATCGTTGAGAAGATACCGAGTAGCCACATTATCACTGGCGTCTAATACTACGTCAAAGCTATACAAGGAAGTTAAGGATCCAAACAAACATGGCTTATTCATTTTTTTTAACATACTTATTCCTCAGTATTTATTATAAAATGTGCATTAATTTTCAAAAATATTTTATGATGCAACACTATGTACATGCAACAAAGCTAGATTTACAAGTTCTGCTCCTAATTTTAATATCAAGACTGTTGGGTCATTCCCCATAATTTTAAATAACATTGCATCTCTTCCTTTTCCTTGATCCTTTCAGGGTATATATTAAGTTTTTATCTAGATAAGAGGATACTTTTGAATTATCTGTATGGCATTAGAGCTATCCAGTTGTAGATGGTATGGCACATACTCCACTTTGGAATTCAAACTACAAAATTCAAACATTCAGAAATAAATAAATGAACATTCAGAAGTTTTAACATATTTACATTACTAGTATTCAGATGTTTTAACATACATCTATAACTAGGCAACTAGAATTGTATTGCTCATAATCACTGATGTTATAGGTTTTCAGATCTTTGACACCTCCTCCTTGAGATCGCCAATACTTTAAGTCAGCTATTTGAGTTTCTCATTGAGGTATTCAGGATCAGAAAACCTTATTAACAGTTTCGGTGATGTTGAGTATGGTTAAGTTACACATTCTGTCCCAGCTGACAGCTAACAGCTGGTATATGGTATGGTTATCAAGAAAGAATTCCCTCAAAATTTCCTTTTTTCTGGACAGATTTTATCATGTTTTGTCTGAACAGCCCCTTGTATACAATGAAAAGCTTTGTCAAGAGATGTCATCCCAGGCATTTATTTTTCAGTATATCTGATGGTTTATCAGTTTTCTTACCTCCTACATGCCTCTGCTGCTGATACAGACTTTGTAACTCCTACCTTAGCCTCTGAATGGAGCACCTGTCTGTGTAGATTAGACAACTCTACCTCATCATAGTCCACAATCCCTAGTCTGCCTGACAAAATACACATACATATTTTAGTGCAATCAAAATTATATATCATACGTATATCAATTCCCTGTTCAGACAAAGGGTTTTTTAAAACGTGCATTAAATCAAATTTAGTTTACATAATATTTACTCTTTACACTGAGATTTTAATGAGCATTGATTTAAATCGATTCAGATTTAATGCGCATTAGATTTTGTTGCTTGAACACACTGTGAATCTAATTTGCATTAAATCTACAGCATGCATTTATGATATACTTAAATTCCACAGTACATTATCACCAGAACTTTATATCATTTGGACCTCAAAGCATAGAATAAGAGGTCAAAATACATGATTTCATTCACAACGTGACTAGCTGTAAAATTTATTCTATGACGTTATTTTATGCTTTAGCCTTACTGGTAATCTCGTTGGAGATTCATGCAAGCATCCATTTTCTATGCTGTTACTTAACTAGTACGCTCACACGATCAGAAAGTATAGTAGTAAACAACAGCATAGTAATTAGATGCATGCACGAATCTCAAACGAGATTACCTTACTGGAAGGTCTGAACTTAAGGAGAGGTAAAAAATTTTAAGATATACAATAATTGGGCATAAATTCTACCTTTCGATGATTTAGAAGTATCAGTGCAAATGTACTAATATGAATTGCACATTAGAATTAGTCTTGTTAACACAAAACCAATCTCATTTGCATTAAAATAATGTGCATCAAATCTAACGAGAATTAGATATAATGCGTATTCGTCTCAACAGGGCTCAAACAATCAACACTTACCAATACCAGCGGCTGCTAAATACACTGCAGCAGGACATCCCAAACCTCCTGCTCCTACAATCAACACTGATTTTGAAGATATTGAAAGCTGACCTACAAAATAAAGAAAATTCAAAAATTAAAGGTTTTTTTTAAGTATAATTATACTTTTCTTGAGATCCAAGTCTGAATTTCAAGGGAAAACAAAGTCTGCAGAATTGATTCTGTAAAGGCAGATTAAGGAGAAGAAACATTTTCTCCCATATGAAAAGAGTGACCTTGACCTTTAGACCACTAAAGTAAGGTTCAATAAAAGATCATGGAAAACATATGAGAAATAAGATGCATGTTCATTTAGAAACGCTGCATTACACATGATTTGGAGTGGAAACAAATTTTGCTCAAATGTGCCAAGTTTGATCATGATACTTGAGTATTTCACCCCTTTGTTAAATGGGCGGCCGGCGGGGTTAGATTTTCATAGAGTCATCTGCCATTAATGTGTGAAGTATCATAAATGTGGGTCATTATCCAAAATCACATAATCAAAAGAACACTTCTATGATCAAATTACTGAATCATGATTAATGTGGCAAACTACCAAAAGTGAGAGGGAACTTAATCAAATTGTGTTATTACCCACAGAGAGATAGCAGCTTCACTAACTAGTGTCATTCACCCTTTCTGTTTTTTCACTGTAAATGAGTAAGACCCTATTGGAAACACAAGCAGCATGTACATATATGATTATTATAAATAAATTCCTTGCCTTGAACTCCTATTTCTGGGAGAATTAGTTGTCTGCTATAGCGTGATATTTCTTCATTAGTTAGCTGTTTTCTTTGAGAAAGGGGATTAAGTGGATCTGCTTGGATGGTGTTCTGTGAAAGATGATTCTGCAAAGGAAAATATGTATATAATAATTTAAAATACATGTAAAAACTTGTGTAACAGGACTCAGAGGGGGCAGATGCCTGTCTTCAGGTAGGAAGATTTCTACAGTGAAGCCATCTACTTATATTTCACAGACCAACAATTGAAAGAAAACTACAATAAACAAGATTCCGTTGATTTAAATACTTTTGAATAGTACATAAATGTATATAAATCAATGGAATCTTGTACATTCTGTGCTTGCACATTTTAAATCTCTAGGGAAAAAAGGTAAAAAAAAACAAATTTTTGACTGGCACTTCTGGGGGAAGGCACCCCTCCATCCCCCCCTTAAATCTGCCCCTTTTAATCTTTGAAGAATCGAGAAAATAACCTAGGTTTGAAAATCTAAGGCCCTTCCCCCTCCCCCTCACCCAAAGTAAGAATGGTGAAAGGAAACACCTAACTAATTACTATAATTAAGACTCTCGACATGGATAAGTTGTCTATGCGTATTCAACCCAAGCTGGGCCATATAAGCTAGACAGAGAATGGTCTGTGAAGTGTTCGGACCATTATATGGTTGAGAGGTGACAAAATTTAGTTGCTAATGTCTGATTATCACCTGACACTTTTTTGTCCGACCTAGAAATGTGGCACTTGTAATGGTAATTCAATTCCATTATTTATTGATATCACAAAACATGTTGGCATACATCAAAATATAAGTAACAAAGTGAACAAGGCAAAACAAAATTAAAAGTAACCACATGATTATGGTATAGGTCGAAAATGAACAGTAGAGTAACAATAAACTAGCAAAGGGACCAGTTTTGGGATTTTTACATGTTGGCATAAATTGATCATCATACCATTTGTAACATTGTATATTGATAATAATTAATAAGATGACATAATTGATCTATATAGTTCAAAAGTATTCTGATTCCATCAAAAATTGTAGCAAGTTATTGTGCAGTAATAGTTAAAATACATTTAATAACTAGAAATTATGCTAGGATATATTTGACAGAAACATATTAATTAACAAATATTTTTAATCAACATACAGTCAATACTGTATTAATTAGCGTCCACCCAAGGGAAGGAACAAAAATGGTCGCTAAAGACAAGTGGTCGTTTAAAAGAAAACTCTCTCCAGTTTTATTGTATGAATAAGATGAAAATATTTGCCGGTTTATCGGACTAATAAACAGACAACGTACGTAATACATCATATCTATAAGAGTCTTTATCTCATCTTGAAGTGAGAAAATTCAAATAAAGAATTCTAAGTAGCGTTCACAAACTCCTCCCTAAGTAGCGTTCACAAACTCCTTCCTAAGTAGCGTTCACAAACTCCTCTGTTAATATGTCTTCATTGTGCATCAAATCAAAGTTGTGAAAAAAAAATCTGATTTCCGTGTACTATTACATACAAACAATATGAAAAAATCTTCATATGTAATAATTAATAATAAGTGATAATTGATATATATGTGGTAATTCAAGGTATACTGATACCATAAAAATTGTAGCAAGTTTATAATATTGTGCAGTAATAGTTAAAATACAAATAATAATTAGTCATTATGCTAGGATACATTTTTCTTCGACATCTCATAACGAATATTGAAACATTCATATAGGAAATCACAAAGGCATCCACACAGAACAGCATTAACAGGGTTAAGAAGTGTCATACAGTGATTTTCAATATTTTTTATCGTTGACATTACACAGTGCTGGATCAAATTTCAGTCTCAATTCTTGACATAGACGACAATTGTAAATAAAATCATGGTATTCATTCTCAACAGTGTTTTTGCAAGCATGACAGAAACGAGTATCTGAGTTTGGGTGGTTTTTGATATCTACCAGTCTCAATTTCAAGGGGATGATCACTTATTCTCAGTTTAGTGTAACAGGACCCAGGAAGGACAGGCGCCTGTCTTCAGGTCCGAAGGATTTCTATATTGTAGCCAACACCTTACATGACAGACTAACATGAAAGAGGACTAGGAAAACGGATAACATACTTTAATAAAAACAACATAGATCAGTCAAATACAACAGAAAACATACATAAATAGAGAGAATACTTAGTCTAAGTCCAAATCTACCCCCCTGCCCATAGTTATCAGAACCCAGACCAAAGCCATGGCTAGAGAGAGGGAGGGAGAAAGGGAGAGCTGATTGCCTTCGGCAATATAGGTAGCTCCCCGTCTAACAAGCTCAATGTTGCACATATACTCTATGGGTCACCTGACAATCTAAATTTAGTACCGTGACAACCATTTAAATCCTTATCGAGAGATATATACAATAAATCTGTTAAATCTGAGCTCAGGTGAGTTATACAGGCAGATCAATATACAAAAGGGGGTACTTTACTATGAAATATGAATATCAAACTAGCCTAGCATAATGTGTTCCCTAAAACATTTTAGGGAGAATATCACACTTGTTTATATTAATGCTAGTTACAGTGCAACGAAGACGCTATTTTCTTATTCGGTTATTTTCCTGACATGAATTAGAAAATAGCACCTTCGTTGCACTGTAACTAGCTGTAGTAGTGGACGAGTGGTGGTGCTTTTAAATCAGACAAAACAAATATAATTTTCTATTTTTATTCCCGAGTATATTCTTTATTAAACAAAACCAATGAACAGAAACAAAAGTCGTCGTGAAATCAAATACCAAATTTTATCTTTCAAACCAAATACAATCTAACTTAATTCCTTTTCAAATTCAAAATAGCTTCAAATCATCAAATAAATCGTAACCAAATACAACAAATCAAATATCAAAATCAAATATAAAGCCAGACCAAACCAAAGATACAAAATGATTCTATTTCTTGTTCTAAGTCAGAAGCCGACTAGAGAGGCTTTTCAAGCCAGAAAGTCTGGCAGAACACTGCACTGAGCACGCTGAACGCTCGCTTTATATACTGCTTGATCACATGGCAGTTACCGAACTATGATATATAACAATCAATCTGATTGGCTAAAGATAAGAGTTCTTATCTATGTATCTATAAATAGCGTATAGGTAAAAGTAAGGATAAAAAGATTAATATTGATGAAATAGACCCGTTCTGCTACATAGCACTGATCATACCTGTCAACTTTGAAATCTTAAAGGGAGATCTCCCTCCTTGGCACTTGAAAAAGAGGAAGATTTTGCTACATTTTTAATGATTCGCGACATTTTGTGCAAAACCAATTTTCAAATAATTTCATTGTGCTGACATTTCAATGCAAAAACTTTTATAAACTAAGAAACATGTATCAATAGTTTAATTACATTTTGTCATGCAATTTCTCATGAAATGCTCTGAATGTCGCTATTTAGAGTGATTTTCTTTCCTAAATATGCCAAAAGAGGGAGATTGGGCCAAAAAAAGGGAGATTTTGGTCTCCCTTGAAGGTGAAATGCCAAAGAGTGAGATGAGGTCAAAAACTTGAAAAAGAGGGAGTCTCCCTCCAAAAGAGGGAGAGTTGACACGTATGGCACTGATACAAACTGGTTATAAAGATCCAGTACGAATACCTTTCAGATGGAACAACAGACAACTAACTGTTTAGTGGTTATGCCCTCCTACAGCGTTACACTGCCATTACTACGTAATCCAGTGATGGGCATGATTGAGGTGAGGGGGGGGGGGGGTGAGAAAGAGGCGTGGTCACTCAACGAGCGCCTGTCGGTTGAACCCTATGAAGAGATAAAACTACCTGTTCTAATAGATGTTTCAGTCGTTTTATCTCTCTCTCCTTCTCTCTCAATTCATCGTTTAACCGGGATAATTCATCTGAACTCATTTTGAACTGTTGATTCTACTTTCATTTTACTAGGAAACACGTGGGTTTGCAAATAAAGATCACGAAATAAAATCGTTCAAATAATATTAAATATTTGATGAAAATTCTAGAACAAAATTACTGAATTATTTATTTATCGTATTTTTGGAGAATTTTAATCAAATGGTCGTAAAATACTTGAAAAAAAAAAACAAATATTTTGAAACATTATTTTGACGGGATTGATATTAAAGGATAAATAACCGCAACTACAACAAATTTCGTAACGAATGTGAACTCACAAAGGACAGAAGGGAAAGAGCAAAGTTTGGATCATTCATGACTGAAATATAAATCATTATGGCTTCCAGATACAAGAAATATATGCGACTCATAGAGACATGGCCTACAAACACAGCTAAAGGAAAATCTGACTTAGGATCCCACCTTCGTAAGAAAATAGCAGAAGCCTTTTCAAGTGGGGAGTCTAGTACAATATCTGATCCTGACAAATGTGACAAAATGTTCACTAGTTTACAAAGGATTAGCATGGACCATTACCGCTCAGTATATAGCCGCACTGTGAAACAGCAAGGAGCTACAGGGTATTCTAAAGAGAAGCTAAACGATTTGTTGACAGAAGATGGGTTGGAAAGAATGCGAAGACAAAATACCGGGATCATAAGAAGATTAATCCAAGGGATTTCTCAGAAGAAAAAGACATAATACTTTTATCATAGCATCATGCAAGAAGATTTTGTTGGATTTGTGACATTTTGGGAAATGATTAGGGATTTCTAAAAAGAAGACGTGATAATTATGCATCAAACAAGAAGTTTTTGATGATTTTGTAACATCTTAGCCTGGGAATGATGATAGGAATAAACAGTGTGTGCATGAGTACATGGTGGTGTAGCTTTGTTCATCTGACATACACAATACAATTTCCTTGAAAATTGGGACATTATTGCATTCATGTTAAACTCTATTCATGCTCTATTGCATTGAACATTTTTTTCACTCTGTATGTCTCAACTTGTCCTTGCATTTGATTAACATGAAGGGCATAATTGTATAGCATAATGTAATTATCAATTTGATATGCATGTAAAATCCCCAAAAAAAAAATTATGAAGAAGAGCAGAATATTGGTAGATCTGATCTAATTTATGTTATTTATTTGATTCACAATCTCTATATAATAATAAGGTAATGGTATCATTCATGAAAGTTTGTTACAGCTACTAGGGAATAGATTATTTGCCACAGATGGATCTAACAATGAATGCAGCATAAGTAATGAGCAGATCCAAATATAAAATATTCTTGAAATGTTACCTCTTTTTCTAAACAATTTAACCTGCAGTTTACTATTACTATACTAGTAATACACTTGTCCCTCTTGACACTGTACTGAACCAGAGTCTGAGACCTTTTGTCAGACAGAATTTGTTAGTTTGTCATAAAGACTTTCCCATATGCCTGAGCACCTTGGGAATGACTGAAGGTCACAAAATTCTTCAGGTGCCTTTTCTAAAATCACTGTGACCATTTCAAAATTCAATTGATTGCTTTACATGTACATGTGTAAGACTTATCTTTTCAAAATAAAGTATAAAAACAAAATCTTCTTCTTGTGGCCTATCAACTGTGATGCAAGAATATTCTTTGTTTGCCAGATATGGTCAAAAGCATGAAATGAAGGTGAAAAGTAACTTCTACTACCTGCATTATGATTTTCTTCACCAGACTCATCATCCATGCAAGAAGTATCACGGTAGCTCTTAGGTCTCTAGGACTTCTAAAAATTGATACTTTTGATGTTAAGTACATGTATTGTAAGAATTCATGCTTCCCTTCCCGTTGTGAAGTGGGCCAAAATCTTGGTACTTATATACTTGCAATAAATTACTCTTATGTCAAATATGAAACCCATTAGCTCTACATTGTACCTCTCTATGGTGGAACCATAGCCCAAAAGAGGTGAAATTACAGCCAGTAATTTGTTGACTGATTCTTGTAAGTATATGAACATGTACCACACAAAGATACTTCAGTATATTAGTTTTTTCAAGAACTTACAGGATGTCAGATTTCCATATGTTACATGTATTATAAAGAAATTGTTTTTTTTTTTTTTTTTTTTTTTTTTATTATCTATTTACATCTTTATACATACATATAATACTAATATAACATAAATTCAACACATAACATATACTCAACATAAACGAGAATCATATCATAGATGTAATTACTGTGACAAAAAGATCGATTCATAAATAAATGCTTTTTCGTGTGTAAATTTACTAAGAAAGAGAGTATGGATAAAAAATATATGTTGTTCTTTTGCCAATAATCATAATGATTAATGAATTTATATAACTGCATTTTTTAATGGAATAAAGGGCTTACATGTAAGAAATAGACGTGAAGAGTTTATGATCGAAATAAATTGAAGGCGAACGTGTCACGATCAATTGATCTTATCACGAAGTAACTGTGACATAAAGAAATAGTACATTTTTCGAGATGGCTGGATATCCAGCCAAGTGAGAGGGTTGTGCACATGTAATCTGGATAGCTACCCCATTACCTACAAATGTACTTAGCAGATGACTGTCCTAAATTGGCATCGGTTGTCAGTTGGTCTTGTTGGGTTTATGTGTGTTTAGTGTTTTGATATTGTCTGTGATGGATTTATTATTAAATCTTTGTCTCCTTTGTGTTTCTGTTTGTGTTTGTCCCCTCTGTGTTTTTGGCGTTTTGCTGTATGTGTTGTAATTGAATCCTGTTGGAGATCTTCTCCCATTATGTGACTGACAAATGTCCAATGTAACACCTGCTGGTGAACTTTTACACTATAAAGTCAGCCAAGGATAATCAAAAACTTATTTTTCATGCACATTGGGGGAGGCCAAATGGAAAACTACCCCAATAATTTAAACAATTTCTACACGTATTCTTTCCTTAAAAAATAAGTGAATGATTTGATGACCAGTTTGCTTTTCATCCAGAAGTGTCACTGAGTGCCTGTCTGCATGACCTTTCCTCAACTTTGATGTTTGATGCACTTTTTGGTGTCCAAGGTGATCTTGATCTATAATACCGACCTTGAAATGGAGTTCCTTCTCAATGAGAAATCTTCTTGAATATTTTCACTCCTGATACAAAATGCTCCATTATGCACAATTTCTTGAAATTTTCACTGATTATACAAAAATGCACAATCATTTTTTTTCATAATAAAGCTGGAATAAAACTTCAAAAGATTTTCATGAAATTTAATACTGCGTAACATTGATAAATGTACTTGTAATGTATTTTATTACCTTGAAAATACTTACAACTATAAAAATCCTTCAACAATACAGTGAAACTTTCAAACAAGAATACCTTAAATTTAAGGTTTCCATATTGAAAAAAAAACAACAACAATCATTTAGCCAATAAATATCAATTCCATGTATTGTAGCTTCAGTCTTGAAAATTGAAAAAAACTTTAGCTGCCTTAATCCAGATGGATCATGGATACAGTTAGTATCATATCAGTAGTATGCAAACTGAATAGAAATATTTGTCATTGTTCAAAAGTTTGTTAATACATAACATGATACACATACATGTAGATGAATAAATGCAGTACTTAAATGTAACACAGCTTAACAGTGTTGTGAATCCTTTAAAATCCAAACATTTTCAAAATACATGTACATCAGCACTGAAAATGTACAAAATATTGCTCTCAACTTACCAAATAACAAAACATTATTTAGATGCACAATTAAGTATTAAACAAAGAATGTTTTATGTATAAAAGTACCACACAAGTCTCTGCAATTTTGCATACCAGCATTGTGATAAAATTTGTGTCCATAAAAAGATAAATACATGTTGTTTGGACAACAATTTTAGAGTTTAAAAAAATGTTTTCTATACAGTACATTGATAAAATACACATGTACAAGCATGAGCAGATTAATGCTTGTTACTAATATACATAGATCCCTTAATCAACACTATACAATTATACATATATCTCTAATTTCAGTACATTAATGTTTTTTTTTCACTTTGTAAAAAAAATTATCTTTGATTTTTATCATACTGAAACAATGGTCACACTACATCACTTTAAAGTACATCAACAGATCAAAGGATGTAACTGTACCTTATACATGTAATGAGGTACATGTACCTTGAAGATTAGACACTTCTTTAACGGTACTAAATAAAGTCGTGTTCGGGAAGAGTAGATTTAGTAGAGTAATTCTGATAAACAAATAATGAGATTGATGAACTGGATAAAGTTAGCATTAATCAAAATACACACAAAATTAAAGTTATCTATACAACGATGGATGATTTCACAAAAAAAAAATATACTAGTATTTATGATTGTCTTACAACGCGAAACTAAACACATGTACTACTGACAATAAAAGCAAACCTGCAAAAGTTAAAGTTCTTGTGGAGCAGTATTAGGACAACTGAATAACTCAATGTGTAGGACTATCAGTAAAAGTAATCATAAGCATAAGTTATGTTTTATCAAAACAATCTCAATTTCTGTTAAATATACATTATAAAATCTGATGTCAAAGGTATATGTAAGACAGGATAAGATGTTTAACTCAGTACAAATACTGAATTAGCAGACGAAGCTTTGGGTTTGATTCCCAGCCCAGCAGCATGTAACCTTCACCTACTTTAAACATAGTGTAATCAAAGATTACGAAGCTCACCTCGCGGCAGCAAAGTTCAATTGAAACATATCTCTAAGTACATGTATAATAAGAAAATCACTAAAGTGGGAAAAAGTAGGTCAAGGTCATTTTATGAAAGTTTGATCAAAGATACATCAAATATGCAAGTTTGGTACATGTAGCACCTATAATTTGCTCAATATTGGCCTTTAAAGGCAAAATCACTCAAGTGAAAAAAGTAGGTCAAGGTCATTTTATGAAAGTTTGATCAATGATACATCCAATATGCAAGTTTGGTACATGTAGCACTTATACTTTGCTCAATATTGGCCTTTAAAGGCAAAATCACTCAAGTGGAAAAAGTGGGTCAAGGTCATTTTATGAAAGTTTGATCAAAGATACATCCAATATGCAAGTTTGGTACATGTAGCACCTATACTTTGCTCAATATTGGCCTTTCAAGGCAAAATCACTCGAGTGGAAAAAGAAGGTCACAGTCATTTCATGAAAGTTTGATCAAAGATACATCCAATATGCAAGTTTGGTACATGTAGCACTTATACTTTGCTCAATATTGGCCTTTAAAGGCAAAATCACTCAAGTGGAAAAAGTGGGTCAAGGTCATTTTATGAAAGTTTGATCAAAGATACATCCAATGTGCAAGTTTGGTACATGTAGCACCTATACTTTGCTCAATATTGGCCTTTCAAGGCAAAATCACTCGAGTGGAAAAAGTAGGTCAAGGTCATTTTATGAAAGTTTGATCAAAGATACATCCAATATGCAAGTTTGGTACGTGTAGCACTTATACTTTGCTCAATATTGGCCTTTAAAGGCAAAATCACTCAAGTGAAAAAAGTAGGTCAAGGTCATTTTATGAAAGTTTGATCAAAGATACATCCAATATGCAAGTTTGGTAAATGTAGCACTTATACTTTGCTCAATATTGGCCTTTAAAGGCAGAATCACTCAAGCGGAAAAAGTAGGTCAAAGTCATTTTATGAAAGTTTGATCAAAGATACATCCAATATGCAAGTTTGGTACATGTAGCACTTATACTTTGCTCAATATTGGCCTTTAAAGGCAAAATCACTCAAGTGGAAAAAGTAGGTCAAGGTCATTTTATGAAAGTTTGATCAAAGATACATCCAATATGCAAGTTTGGTACATGTAGCACTTATACTTTGCTCAATATTGGCCTTTCAAGGCAAAATCACTCAAGTGGAAAAAGTAGGTCAAGGACATTTTATGAAAGTTTGATCAAAGATACATCCATTATGCAAGTTTGGTACATGTAGCACTTATACTTTGCTCAATATTGGCCTTATAAGGCAAAATCACTCAAGCGGAAAAAGTAGGTCAGATGCTGCATCCGATGCATGGGTTCACCTCAGCATCTCAAGATGAATCACTTGTGCAAGTTTGGTTACTGTAGCATCAGTACTTTGTCAGATACTGAACTACCCCAAAAACTTTAACCAGACATTGACAAAGTTATTCAACCGGAAAATGTAGGTCAGATGCTGCATCCGATGCATGGGTTCACCTCAGCATCCCAAGATGAATCACTTGTACAAGTTTGGTTACTGTAGCATCAGTACTTTGTCAGATACTGAGTTGCCCAAAAACTTTAACCGGACGCAGACGGGGACGCGGACGGGGACGCGGACGCCGGGGTTATAGCATAAGCTCATCTCAACTTCGTCGAGGTGAGCTAAAAATTGTAGCCATCTTGAATATTTTAATTGTTATAGAGTCTTAAAAATAAAGTTACACAAAACTATAAAGAAGGCAAGAAGCTTAGTGACGAGGACAATATTTCACAATTTCTTTAACCTATGACCTTGTATAATATATAACCTTGTACACAATGTATAGATGACTTAAGCCCAAGGTCAATTTAAAACACCATCGGTGCCTACTGGCATCAACTCTGCAAAATTTTATTCAAATGCATGTGTACACAAAAAGGTTATGAGTTTAAGGTCAGGAAAAGATTTTAAAATTTCCCTTAACTGTGACCTTGACCTTGAGATACAACTTTTATCGAAGTCGGGACACATCTTTTTGTCCAGGTAATCCATTAAGGATAGAATACAAAAGTTTGTATTCCTAAAATTGTAAATTTTTTGTGTGATAAGTCACAATATACATGTATTGTGTATTCAACACAATGTTCAAATTTCTTAAAATGATGCGCTAACGTAAACATACTCTAAAGATCTTCTATCTTCTGATTTTTAGAATATAAACATAATTTAATCTTGTTTCAAGTACAAGTGTACTAAAAATACATCAATTTTCAGTAAAACATAAAAGGTCATTTGATGACTGCATAGTTACAATTATACATGTACTGTACATATATTTGCATACGGTCTGCATTTCATGCCAATGGCTCATGTTATCTCTATTGAGCAAATGTACATTCCTTTCCGGTTAAACAAAGTTAAAAACTCTTTATTTTGCACACTTTGCAGGGGTGAGCTCACCCCTTTCTTCATACATTTTCAGTTTCTCCAAAATGTCTTTACGAGGAATTTTCGTCAAATCCTCCCGGAGCTGTCTCAGTGTATAATTTTGGAACTCCTCTCTACCCAGAAGTTCCAAGAAAGGACTGTCGACTTGTCGTTGCTTCCATCGCTGTCGTAGCTGATATATTTTGCCGAAGCTCCAGCCGTGCAGAGTGGCTAGCCGTTCCCAGTTATACTGACTGGATGAGTAGTCCATATTATTCTGTATACACTCCATAACTTCCTGGCTAAGGTCCATCAAATTGATATCGCCTGATGAATCGGCTGCAGACGCACCACCTATATCAGAAATGAAGCATATAAAGAAATCAATATATGTATACTTGAATTTGAGGTAAAGAAAAAACCCTTTATTTATCAATCTTTTTGAATTCTGTACACTTGAGTTCTTATATATATTTATTGTACATGTACAAGTCGATTCTTCATCCCTTATAAATATATCCTTACTATATATAATATTATATCATTGGGCTAGTAGTTCAAAAATTTTGGTGAAGACAGGATTAGTGATCAAGTGATGTTATATTGACGTTCTTTAATAAATATGGCCAAAGGGGAAGGGCCACGAAGCCCGATATTGGCCCTTATTTTGATAAATTTTGAACATTGTACTTCTTAGAATTTCTAACAGTTATTTGACATTTTGAAACGTTCTCTACTGAATCACGAATCTACATTTTGTAAACATTGCTTTTATCAACACCTTTTAGCCCTTTGAAAACACGAAAATAGGTCATATTCGGCGAAATTGATGCAAAAACTCAATATTTCGATTAAATTAGCAATGGCCGCATGCATTAACTATGATGGAAAATTTATATGTGAAAGATTATCATAATATCCTTTTGTCATAAACGTTTCATCTCAGTTAACGCATGCGGCCACATTGAATTCTACGACAAAAGACAAAATTGCCAGCAATTTTCGTCATATTTTATTAATAACGTCAAAATGACGTCACTTCATGATGTCATTACAGTTAAATGGCACATTGTTTGGTGATACTATTCTTTTCATGAAAAGTGGTAAACATTCGTGTATTTTCATGAGAGATATCAAGTAGTCCTTATGAAATTTATTTTACGAGAAAAATCAAGGGCCGATTTAGGGGTCTCGTGGCCCTACCCCTTGCAAGAAATTTGTATTTTTGTGAAGAATTTGATGTGGCTCAATTCATTATCTAAAATAAAGAATTATGATAATCTTTCAAATTTAATTATGTCATATTAGTTAACACATGCAGCCATTGTTAATTTCATAGAAATAGGTTCATTTAGCAGCAATTTCACGGAATATTGCAGATTCTGGAGTTTTCAGGGGGCCTAAAGCTACTGATGATCACATTTTTTACAAAATATACATGTAAATTCATAATTCGATGTACATGTACATGTAGATCTTCACAAAGTATCAAATTATAAATAATGAGAACAGTCTTCAAAAATAGGGCAAATTTTGGGCTTTGTGGTCCTATCCCTTTGTAATAAGGGAGTATAACAATCATGTATCCCTTAAACGTATCCAGAGCTTGAAGTCACAATTACAAGGAATTACCTGGATCAGAATGAGTCACTGACAGGAATGATGCTCCACCAGAGGGTCCTATTTCATCCTGTAAAACATACTGTATGATCAGATAGTGTATTTGGGTACTAGAAGAATCAGAAAGTGTATATGGGTACTAGAAGAATCAGAAAGTGTATATGGGTACTAGAAGAATCAGAAAGTGTATATGGGTACTAGAAGAATCAGAAAGTGTATATGGGTACTAAAAGATTTCCTATTCCAAAAGGCATATCATACACATACTAGCAAAAAATTCATTTATGAGTATAGATGAAGCAATCTCTAATTTGTCATATCATTCTGTGAATCTGTATCTTTCATTGGCACAGCAGCTTTAATTTAAAGTTAATTCATATGAATGTGCTAAGACAAAGAATCAATCAATCAATAAATAAATATTTTAATTTTAAAAGTAAATTAATAGCAAAGGTAACAGTCTATCATATGCCTGAAGCAATGCTTCTTAGAAGTTTTAAATATCATTTTCAGTTCCTATATGTTACCTGTCGTGGATGTGGTTGATTGATGATGGGTTGTAATCTATAAGTCTGTTTTACAGGGCTCTGATTAGACTTGCCAGAATCAAAGGTTGATGGCATGCTGTCCGAGATATTGTTATCTGCATAAAATAACAAATCAAAATCTAATAGATGTGTACCATTCTCTTATAAACTAGAAGTCTCTGACGAGACTGAAGCTCTCCTGGTTGTTTAATAAAATTCATAACTAAATGACCCAAGGGTAAGGGGCTAAAAAAGTATATCAGATGCGCAAGCATAACATTAAGGATTCACATAAGTCTGAACATAATGCAAAAATCTTTTTATTAGTCATACTTTCTAAGTAATGGTGTTCAGAAGATAACATAGAGTTGTATACTAGAAAATGACCACATCCATTTTCAAAGAATTGGTGTTCACCATGTTCACAAGAATGCATAATATACATGTATATAATATATATAGGTGAAAATGACCACACCCATTTTCCAAGACCTTTGGGGTCTGAATCTCGAACAAAACATCAGGTACATGTACACAACAAGACCATAGATCCATCATGTTGCAAAAAGAATTGACTTTGTATCCTTTATACTTTCTGAGAAAAGATGATCACAAAATTACAGAAATTAAGTTTTATATATTATAGGAGAAAATGACCACATCTATTTCCTGGGCTAAAACCAATTATCAAGTGGATAATCAAACCACATACCCTTTACATATGTATTATGCGAAAAGAATTAATACTCTATCATAAATGCACTCTGAGAATTGGTGTTCACCATGTTCACAAGAATGCATAATATACATGTATATGCACATGTATATAATATATATAGGTGAAAATGACCACACCCATTTTCCAAGACCTTTGGGGTCTGAATCTCGAACAAAACATCAGGCACATTTACACAACTGACCATAGACCTATCATGTTGCAAAAAGAATTGACTTTGTATCCTTTATACTTTCTGAGAAAAGATGATCACAAAATTACAGAAATTAAGTTTTATACATGTATATTATAGGAGAAAATTACCACATCTATTTCCTAAGACTCTGGGGGTCAGAGTCTCAAATGAAATATCAGGTGCATAACTAGATCATAAACCTTTAATATTGCAAAAAGAAGTAACTTTCTATCATTTATACTTTCTGAGAAATGGTGACCACAAGATTACATAGAGTTATATAGGAGAAAATGACCACTACCATTTCCTAAGACCCAAGGGGTCAGGGGCTTAAATGAGATATCAGGTGCACACCTAGATCATAGACCTTTAATATTGCAAAAAGAAGTAATTTTCTATCATTTATACTTTCTGAGAAATGTTGACCACAAGATTAAATAGAGTTATAAAGGAGAAAATGACCACCCCAATTTTCTAAGACCCTGGGGGTCAGCGGCTCAAACAAAATATCAGGTGCACAACTAGACCATAGACCAATCATGTTGCAAATAGAATTTACAGTCCATCACCAACAATTTCAGAGGACTTGAAACCACAAGAAATGTTTAACGGACGGACGCTGGACACATGGCGATCGCATAAGCTCGACAGGTCATAGACAAGTAGAGCTAATAAAACAACAACTACTTCATTTTCAAAACTATTTTCCCTAAGTTCACACTTACCAGAGTTTGTCACTATTTTCCCTAAGTTCAAACTTACCAGAGTTTGTACTAGCCGAGTTATTGACCTGGATGTTATATTGCCCTTGTTGCTGTCCAGCATTCCTCATTCTTTGATCCATCAGTAAGATCTGTGGTCTTAAGTTAGCCATGGTCAAATTATTTGTGTTCACACTAGTCGACCTTGGCTGTGGCCCTGGGAACCCCATATTCTGTCTGTAATGAATAAAAAATACATACATGTAACAGAAAGACTCGTTATTATACCCCCCGCTAACAGGAAACATCCTGTCTGTCTGTCTGTCTGTCCAGTTAAGAAGTTCTTTAAGCGGATATCTCTTCAGGTATAAGTGATTGGGCTTTCACATTTCATACATACGTTCACCATAACAAGCCAAGACGTCTGACATACTGACCTTGACCTTACTATAAAATCAAAGTTCAAAGTCAAGGTCAAATGTCTTGGCATCAAAATGTCATACTTTTTATGGTGAATGTGTGAATGAAATATGAAAGCTCCATCACTTATACTTGAAGAGGTATCTGCTTTAAGAACTTCTACAATATATATGACCAAAGGTCAAGGTCATAAATCTTGGTATCAAAATGTAGCACTTGTTGAGGTGAATGTACGTATGAAAGCCCTATCACTTATACATGGATAAATATCAGCTTAAAGAACTTCTTAACTGGACAAATGGACAGATGGACTTGATGTTCCCTATATACCCCCAAACTTGGTTTGCGAGGAGTATAACTACAGAGAACAATCTTGGCAAAAACAACCACTGTAGCATTATTTTTGCCAAGTAGTAAACACTTTGTGGGCATTTGTTTTGAATAAAGGACATTTTTTTTATAATTGTGAAGGCATATTGTAGAAAATGACTCTTCCTATACAGTACAACTCTTACCGTGTATAGACTGGCGCACTGTGTGGCTGCTGGTCTGTTACATACATTCTCTCCACAGGTCGACCATTGAACGAACTATTCAGCATCTTTCTCTCTCCATTAGGAATGTTAGGAAGTCCTGGTTGGTAAGCGTAAGGATGAGGTGCACCTTGTCTTGGAGGAATGCTTTGTAGAGAAAGAGGAGGAGGAGGGATATTTTGCGGAAAATGAGGATTATTTTGAGGAGTAATTTGTCTTGGTTGACTGGTAGCTGATCTTATACTATGTGGAGGTGCCTGCATAGGTACATTTGCAAAGTTTGAAGCTAGTTCCTTGGGACCTGTCCTTCTTTGATTGTTGTCCCAGCCTGGAATGGAAGCTAGACACTCGTTACACATGTATGATAAAGCCTCCGGACCGGAATTACTTACACTGGAACAGCTGTGTAAATCAAACCCTTCTCGTCCAAAAAAATGAATGATATTGTCCCTATATTGGTGACACTGTGGACAAGTTCCAGGGTGGTAAGTAATAGACGGATTCCATGGACCTTGAAAAGAGCCCTGTCTAAGGTATGATGTGACATCTGTTTGTGGTTGAGATTGCACAGAACTATCAAAATTTCCAGAAATACAGTTACTGTTTCGCTCTGCAAGTTGACTTGCTGAATTGAATGTCATTCTTGGCAGGTCAGATCGTAAACTGTTCATAGAAAATGGGAGAACAGGTGATTGAATAGAGCCACCTGATAAAAATCTTGAATCGTTTTGATTTCTTTCTGGAAAATTGATGGGCCCAGACAAACCTGGTGAACCCATCTGAGTTCCAACAGAGTTATTATCCAATGTTCCACCACATAAAACATTTAGATTTGGAATGTTGTTGAAATTCATTTGGATGTGCTGACCTGTAGGCAAAGGTAGAGAAGTTGTCGTAGATTCTGTTGTCTCAGCAGGTGTGGCTATATTTTCTTCTTCACGAGTCCCTGCCCCACATGTATCCCCAGTCCCTTGTTCTGTCTCTGAAACTTGAAAAAAACATTGAAATAAAGTAAACGTAGGTTCATTAAATTTCGCAAAACTTTCTTTTCCTAGATGATAAATGTGGGTGTTACATCTGAAAGCTAATATTCGTTTCCTCTTCTAATTGAAATAGCACAACTATATTGCAGGTTTCACTGCTTCGTTATTCAGCTAATGAATACTGTAAATGTGAAAATTTTCGCGTGTGGGTAATTTTTGCGTACTTCGTAAATCAACAGGCTTAATGAAAATTTCCCCCACATGAAATTAATCCTGCTGCATTCTTACAAAGGTAAAGACATTTATATCATGAATATTACCCCAAGGGGTAACATCTTGGTGTTATAATAGACTATTTTCATATTACTGCTAGACTTGCATTTTAGACACTCCAAGACCAGACATCACATTTTTTGATGTTATTTTTTATTATGACGTCATAAATATGTTTCAACATCACAGTAGAAAATTACATAAAACGTTGTTATGTCGGGTCTTGGCCTCTATAAAATTCAAGTCTACTGCGGCAATGTGAAAATCCTCTATTGCGAAATTTCCCACAGCGAAAGTAACCACATTTACATTATATACATGTACATATTTCATTCTTATCATGATACCAATTAAATATACATGTATGAATGCAGCCAGTAAGATTTGGCAAGTTTCAACATCATATACATCTATCCATTGTTGATTAAAAAATTCTCATCTCATCACTCATAGTGGGAATGTGGCACTATACATGTACTGGTAATAACAAGAATTGTAGAAAACTTGTCCTCTAGCCTAAAAGGTATTTCATTAATACTCAGATGGCACTTGCAATGTACTTTTTCTTATTCAAATATGCCACTCAAAGTGAGATGAAAACTTTCAAGCAAGCTGGAAGTATAATTATATTTGGGTAATTCTGAGTAAATCAATGATAGAAAAAATATTAATTTTGTCAAGATAAGAAAACTATTCTCATCACAGAAGAAAGGATTTGGAAATGCTTTGGTTTACAAGCAATGAAAAGTACATGTACATTAAGATAACTATCAAAAGTTAGTTTGATTAATTCAGACATACCATCTGTACTATTCCGTGTCGAGCTACAAGCCAGTATTTCTTCTTGCATTCTAATCTTGGCCTTTTCTCTGCTTATTTCATCAACCATCTCAGTGACACTTTGTCCAGAGACAGCTAGTTGTGTTGAATCACAGCGACCTTGGTCATCATCCTGACTACAGGTTATAAATAACGTGTCACATCGACTACCTCCGTCACACTGACTACCTGTGTCACATTGACTACCATTACTTTCACTGTCATTATGCTCTTCATCATCATCATTAGCCTCTGAAGTGGAGAGCAAAAATATAAATTGTCCTCCTGTCTTAGAGATACATGTACATCATTTATACTGTATTTCTACTACAATTTTTTTATAATTTTTTCATACATAATGAAAAGATTCACAACAAAAATCATTCGAAGAAATGCATGTGTCGTCTGCGAAACATAGCGACACTTAGGAATCGCTTTTATAGGGTGTGACATCCAAGTGTGACAGACAGATGGACAACAGACAAAGTGATCCCTAAGTGTTCTTATGCTTCGCAGGCGACACAAAAATCAAGAACATTCCTAGCATTTCTTCCAGTGCAGCATATTTTAATTTTTTATATACATGTATTACTTAATCTTTAGCACCGGATATAAAGCTAAATTCTTGAGGACAAACTGTATATTGGTTATTATAAGATATTGCTTTTTCACAGCACAAACAAAATATTATTCCAAACTCTTATAACAATCAAACGATGTCACTTGTGTATGCACAATCTATATTCATTGTGTACCCTGGGATTGGGCTTTCCAAACTCTTGTACTGCAGATAATGTGAAAAATTCTATACCCACCGTTCTGGTCAATAGGTGGCTGTGAGGTACCCTCTGGTTGACCTCTAGTGGGTAAGGACCCATTTTCACAATGGTTAGAAACAAGAGACACGAAAGATTCAGGGTTTAGTGGTGTCCATTGGGATGGTTCCAACCTACATTGACCCAGGGACTCGTTTAGTGGCTCTGCCTCTGAAGTAAAATGTCAAATTTATGGTAGTTACAAAATCACAAAACTTCAAATATAAGTATTATTTGGATATGAAACAATGACAATGTTGTAAAAAAAACTTTTCTATTGATTCCTATTGGAAAAATGCTTTGTCTAGCCTACAAGCAGATTCAGATGTTAGCCAATATTTTTGTCATCTGTACATGCTGTATAAAGATAATTCTTATCATATTTTGATATCTAACGTTTTCAGGGCAGATTAAAACCTATGCTACCAGTAATACATGTAGCTCCTTTCGAGAATTAAAAATATAAGGTGGTGCATTATCTAAGAATTTCCTCTAACCATCAGATTCTGTGGCTACCCTGCTGGCAGCATTCTCTCCACTAGCTATATACTGTGATACAGCCTCTGCTATCTGCCTAACCGTCTGTCCTTCACATGTAATATAGGATGGGTTCTGAAGATCTAAATCTTCCTTCAATTCTGTCCAAGTCTCCTCCGTAACACTATGCTTCAAGAAGATGTAACGTTTATCTTCTACATAACCTGGAAGTAGAAGGAATATTTGAAAAGCAGTTTTTTGATAATTTTTTTAAGAAATGAAACATATCTGTGACTCTATTATTGACTATTTTCAAAAATGTCTTCCAGTAAAATGGTAAATGTTAAATTGTACTAAATTTAATTGGTAGTACCTTGGTTATAACATGTATAATGTGCAACAGTGCAAAAACCATTGTCACAAAAAAAAAGTCATACAGCTCCTTTCCTTCAAGCAAATCTACACATTTGTGTATTAATTTTCATTTAAATCCTTTGTGAAGCAGAAGTTGCAGTGACTATAGTTTAATTTTCAATTAAATCATTTGAGAAGCAGACGTTGCAGTGACCATAGTTTTTTTTTTACACATTTGAAATTAGTTTTCAACAAGTAAGTCTGTGAAGCAATATCTCCTACAAAAATTGTTAGATACCATCTTTTTTCTTTATTCAATCTCAACTATAAGCTTATTATCAAGCCACATTCTTTTGAACTTTAAATTCGAATGAATAATTTTTATTAGCCCTTTTTCACATAACTGCAGTCCAGTTGTTTTGGACGGCGAAATAAGTACTTTTCCCGCAATATGACGTCAAGGACATTCAATTTTTAACTGTGACGTAACGAGAGTCGGTACTTGCCGTCCACAAAATGCTAGTCATGCAGTTATGTGAAAAAGGCTTATTCTCATCTTACTGGATATTTTTGTGAAGAGTTTGCGGGACTTTTTATGCTCTAGTATCTCTGTCAGCTTCTCATCCAGTACCAGAACCAGGAAGCTTCCCCTCCTTGTCTCTAACTCCTGAGATACTGTCACACTGTTCTCATGACCTACAAGGTTATTTCATTAAATGTCACGTAAAATCATCTTTTTATAAACGTGTATGATTTCATAATTTTAAGATAAATCAAATTTGAATACTAATGATATCTACAGCATCACTGAACAAAGTGGCAAGTAATGAAAATCTAGAACAACAAAATTTTGCAAAATTTCAAAATACAATAGAGTTGAACAAATTGGTATACAATACAATTAAAGTTCTAGATCGGCAAAATAATAAGTACATGTACATGCATGTAAGAAAGAATGGAGGATTGAAATTAACTTTAAAATTTCTCCAGAGTTACATCTGCCATACCAAAATGAATTCAAAAATACATGTTTGTATTATTGACTAGTAAGTGACAGATAATTTTTTTTCTCAGATGAATCAATGACGATGATAAAATCAAAATGCAGCATAGAGATACAAATATCATGGTACAATGTAAAGAGTCATCATACAGAAAAACAATAATTCATTTAACTTCACTTTTCTGTATTAAAGCATTGACCTTGACCTTTGATCTATTGATAGAACAAATAAAATTCATCTCTCTTATTTCCTTTCAACTTTGGAATCTTCAAGTTTAATAAAGATAAATATCTTAGATGATGTATTAACATGTCTTTTTAAGAGCATTCTTCTCAAACTTTCATATTTATAAAGAAATTGGTTGAGAATCTTTAAAATAAAATAGATGTGTGTTCATTCTGCTGTAAAAATGAAAAATTGTAATTGTAAATGTAAATTTCTGTCAAATATGTATCAGATATACCATGTATAGTCAGGGCAACAACCGAACCATGCTTTTCACTGAGCGCCTGGATCAGTTCTTTACAGAATTTAACAAATTCTTCCTCTGTTGAATGTAGTATTACTGAAATGGAAAACAAAATATATGACACAGCTATTTAAGTTTAATGATATGATTCATGATATATATTACACATATAAAATATGATATCTCATAAAGTGTACACAACTTCCTTCCTAACCCAAAGCAGAAATAAAGACATCTAGGTCAGATCTGGAATCATATTTCCTGTTTAGCAGTCCACTTATATAATGTGTACTTGTTTCAGACTGCACGCACTGATACTAGGTTGAGCAGCTCAAAGGTTTAAGCACTTGAAAAATTACTCAAAGTTTTTCTAGCTATTGATTTTTATACGACAAAGTATGTACAATATTTCATCTGAGTGCAACATATAGGCAAAATGAGTTCAAACTTCCAGCTCTTTGTAAAACACTTTTCTGACTCTGTTTACAACTTCAGAATCTTATCTTTTTCATTGTAGAAATGGAGAGTAAAACATAATTTTGTATCTTAGATGAAACCCCCTCATTGAGCTTCTGGTAAAATTAAGACAACCCTAGAGTACTTAAAAAAAGTCATGAAGGGACCTGCAAATGAGTCTGTCTCTTGACAGAGATACTTTTTATTAATCAAAAGATATGCGTAAATATGTAGCTGAACACTAAACTTAAATTGCCTACATCATAAATGGGCTCTGATATAATAGCTTATTAATTTTTCAAAAAGCAGGTCAAAGTGAAAGGTCAAGGTCACAAAGTAAACAACTTTGGTATCCATGGAATGGTCTTGCCATCACTTTCATTCAGAAGTCATGGCCAAGGTTAAAGTTTTTCAAAAGTAGGTCAAACTGCAAGGTCAAGAAGTCAAAATTTGGTACTCAAAGAAAGGTCTTGTCACAAGGAATGCACATAAGAAATATGGAAGCCTTTCACTTAAAAAGTCTCAGGAATGACCTTGACCTTCTGACCTCAAAAAAGCATAGGCATTATTCTCACTTTATTGTTAACATTTGTATGAAATATATGGACAGTATGACTTGTAATTTTCATACATTTATCAACAAGGTTACAACATAATAAAATGGGCAGAGAATATGTCAATTTCTGTCAGTCTTTGGGATGAGATCCCGGTGTCATATATTGTCTGTTGATACAATGTTGTTTGCATCCATCAAATGGCTAATTTTAGACTAAATGTATATACTTGCTCCTGGTATGCTATCACTGACAAAGTGTTGACAGACTTATAAGCTTATAAGGCTAATTTTAATCCAGATCAACAAATATTCGCCATTTCTATTTCATTTTTATACACATCTCTCAACGGACCGTGTCATATGGCTGTAAGTCCTTGTCACGGATTCAAAAGGCTTTTCTAAAGATTTTGGGTCAAAACAAGACAAGGCACCTAAATATCATTTCAGTGGGAATGCAACATTCTAAATAGAAATAAGAACTTAATTTTTCAAAGTATTTCATGTCGACAGGGTTGAAATTTGTTAAAGTGTGACAGGAAATTCCTTAGTAGCAAAGATTTGGGAAATAGGATACAATTTGCCAATGGGGATATGACCAAATTTCAGCAGTGAAATCAACAAGTAGAAAAAAAGCCTTAATTTCAGATTGTATAAGTGATTGAATTTGAGATACAGCAGCATAGTTTGTGTATCTAAAAAAAGAAGAAAAATGAGATGTGTTGTTCCTTCAAATTTCAATCTTAAAAGATATCGATGGAAGGCCATTGTCAGATGTGTACCAGGTAATAGGAATGCAGTATCACTTATCATTCAAAAGACATGTCCAAGGTTGAAGTTTTTCAAAAGCAGATCAAACTCCCAGGTCAAGGTTACAAAGTCAAAAATTGCTTAGCACCAACACTGAGGTTTTTTCATAAGGAATGCACATATTGTGAAGTATGAATGCCATATTTCACTTATCAATCAAAAGATATAGCTGAAATTAAAGTTTCTCAAAAGTAGGTCAAACTCCAAGGTGAATGTCAATGGGTAAAAAAGGTTTGGTACCAAGGAAAGGTTTTGTAACTATGAATACACATGTGAAATATGGAAGCCCTATCACTGTCACATGGCTTCAAAGGTTTAGACGTTTTTTCACAGACAGACTGGCTGGCTGGTAGGCTGGCTGGCTGGCTGGTAGGCTGCTTTGTCTGTCTGTCTGTCTGTCTGTGTCTGTTAATATGTCTGTGTCTGTCCATCCAGTTACGAAGTTTTGAAAGCAGATTTCTTTTATACTATTAATGGTATGCCTTTCATATTTCATACACACATTCACCATAAAGAGTACTACATTTGAGAACCATGAATTTTGACCCTATGACCTTGACCTTCACCCTATACAACATTTTATGTTAAGATGTTTTGAAAGCAGATCTCTTTTATACTATTAATGGTAGGCCTTTCACATTTCGGACAGACATTCACCATAAAAAGTACTACATTTTGGTACCATGACTTTTGACCCTCTGACCTTGACCTTCATCCTGTACAACATTTAATGTTAAGATGTTTTGAAAGCAGATTTCTTTTATACTATAAATGGTAACTCTTTCATATTTCATACATACATTCACCACAAAGAGTACTACAGTTTGGTATCATTACTTTTGACCTTGTGACCTTGACCTTGAGTTGAAGTTAAAATGTTTAGAAATTTTGAAAGCAGATTTCTTTCATACTATCAATGATAGGTCTTTCATATTTCATACAAACATTCACCAAAAAGAGTACTACAGTTTGGTATCATGACTTTTGATCTTGTGACCTTGACCTTGACTTTGGACTAATGTTACAGTTTAAGTTAAGACGATTTGAAAGCAGATCTGTTGACCACTAATCTATAAATAATGTAGGCTTTTCACATTGCATCATAAATGGTCCCATTTATAGAAAACGTCCTGGGGGTATTATTCGTAAGAAGTTTTTGCCATGTCAAGTACAATAGTAGGTAGTTGATGTGTAATGTACTATAGGCATTCCTATAAGACTTGATGCTCACCATAGTTATTGAAATATATATATGCATTTTTGTTTGTTTGGATTTTGAATAAAAATGTGTGCCAGAATATCTATTTCTGCAACAAGGAGGGGTCAGATTATTTATTTTCAACATTTACTGGGTCAGAATATTTATTTAAAAAAACTGCCAGCAACAAGGAGGGTCAGATTATTTATTTTCAACATTTACCGGGTCAGAATATTAATTATTTCCAAAAACTGCCAGCTAGCCCCCCCCCCCCCCCCCCCCACCCAACGACCCACCCGGGCCTCAGGATTAAATGGTCATCCCCTAATTATCACTGGTACTTTATCGTATTTATTAGGTAGATCTACCTCAGCTAATCTTACATTTATGATTTTAAAAATATAATAATTAGGATCTTTATTCAAATTAACTCAAAAAATATTAATGGCTAGCAAATTTGCTCATCAAATATATCATTGGATGATTGATCATAATAATTATAATGATCGATATCTACAAGAAATGCATAGTATAGTTTGTGAAAGCTCAAACTGAGTGTAATTCAGCTTCTGGTATAGTGTCATTATAAGCGACATATTATTTGCACGGCTCAGGAAAAAGAATCTTGTTATAAATTGATCATCTTTAAGACTGCAGTAACATGATGCAGCTCTAAATCATTTAGAACTACTGTCCTGTTCACTAATTCCAGAGCACCCTGTTTTCCCGGTTTTCTCTAAAATATGAAAATGTTATCTGCCAAAAAGATATTAATTTTATAGTACTCCTTTAGTCGTAACAGAAAATACCATTGTTTTGGCTGTGCGTCAGTTAAGTTAGAAATAGGACGGAAAATAAAAAGTCTACGGGGATTTTCTATAGTAATTTTTAAAATCACTGAAAATGTGTGATGTCGGAGGCTTTGACGTCACTGTTTACTATTGTTGACATGGAGAACAAGATGGCGGCGGCTTGAAATTAACATGGGAATTTCCCGTAGACATTTTATTTTTTCATATTGCGGTTTAGGGGCAGCTGATAGGGTAAGTTGAAGTTAATTTCCAGTTACGACTAAAGGAGGTCAATTCTCGGAAACAATAATTTATAGCAAAATTCTTCAGACGCCAGAATAAATCGCCAAAACAGGGTGCTCTGGATTTAGTGAACAGGACAGTATAATGATGTCTTCTTTGATATCAGAATATTCAATAAAACAAGAACTGAGGACAGCTGATGTAGAGTGACATTATATTGGTTTGATTAATACGACATATTTTAATATCATTCAGATGGAATGCGAGAAATGTTTTCAAAGAATAGCTAATACCGGCCTTGACCTACTAAGTATTGATTTTCAAGTGAAAAAACAACTGCGTTTTAAAATTTTCAAAATGAAAAAAAGGTTAACATTTTCAATGTAAAAATACAACTTAAATTGACACTCACCAATCTCCATGAATGTCAGAACGTCATAACAATCATGACAAACAGGCACCTAGTTTTCACATGTGCAGTGGTCTGATTACACTGAGTTGTTTGTCAAAACCACTGCAAGGGTGGTGATTTCCTTTTTGGAAATCCCCTTTTTAGTATTCATTGAGCCCGAAAACATCATGTGCCAAGAGAGAATAAACAAAGTGATAATGCAATTTCCAATAGAGAAAAAAAAATGTCAGTTATAAAAAGTTCGTCCACGGCCCTATCATAAGAGGGCGAGAAATGAATAAAAAGCAAAAATATGTTTTAAAAAACTCGAGCTCGAATTTCATTTTTATTCGCTCACTTTGCCAACGAAACGAAAGTGACAAGTCAACTTTACGACAGGTGCCCCCTGTGTATGCTTTTCAAGAACATTTCCTAAAAAGATAATGACAGGTGACCCTAATAAAGGTGTACCACTGCCAAGTGGACCTGCTTCTCTCTGCTTTGACAAGGATGTATTCATGAAGGTAAGCATGAGGCAAATATTCATTCTTTTCAACACGCAGATCTGTTAGTCTGTGCACAGGAACCTGTCGTTTTATTCGAGAAAATAAAATATTGTTCACTACCACACGACTCTGTTATTCTTATAGAAAATACTCAAGGAAAGAAACAAAATCGATGTTGATTTTTTTTCGATTTTCCCATCACACATGTAAATCCACCAATATATCGTCTACATGGGACACGACGGACGAATCCTGACTTCCAACACTTAAAACGATATATCATCTTCTAAAAACAACAATAATTACTTACCATAACAGTGGCAGATAGATGCTACAGCTCCTTTTTCGTAGACAACACAATGTTTTCTCTTGTAAACAAAATTTTCGTCAACGCCATGCGACTCCTGTATCCGAATATGCAAATTACATGATTCAGAGCTGAATGCATAGCCTATTTGCCATTGGTCAAGAAAGAAATTTACTTTTTCAACTTATAAATGATCAATGATAATTCATAAACTAAATAAACCTATCTTTCTATTCACTAAATTTCAATCATGGCATCGTCCTTTTTCCACCTTTACTTGGTAAACACAAGGAAGAGCGAATTCAAGGGCAGATCCGCCAAGGAAATATGGCGGGAAAAAAAGTGAGTGATCTGCCCTTGAATGCGCTCTTCCTTGTGTTTACCAAGTAAAGGTGGAAAAAGGACGATGCCATGATTGAAATTTAGTGAATAGAAAGATAGGTTTATTTAGTTTATGAATTATCATTGATCATTTAAAAGTTGAAAAAGTAAATTACTTTCTTGACCAATGGCAAATAGGCTATGCATTCAGCTCAGAATCATACAATTTGCATATTCGGATACAGGAGTCGCATGGCGTTGACGAAAATTTTGTTTACAAGAGAAAACGTTGTGTTGTCTACGAAAAAGGAGCTGTAGCATCTATCTGCCGCTGTTATGGTAAGAAATTATTGTTGTTTTTAGAAGATGATATATCATTTTAAGTGTTGGAAGTCAGGATTCGTCCGTCGTGTCCCATGTAGACGATATATTGGTGGATTTACATGTGTGATGGGAAAATCGAAAAAAAATCAACATCGATTTTGTTTCTTTCCTTGAGTATTTTCTATAAGAATAACAGAGTCGTGTGGTAGTGAACAATATTTTATTTTCTCGAATAAAACGACAGGTTCCTGTGGTCTGTACCAGTACTGTTAATTCCAATTTAAGACTAATATAAACAAATTGGATATGTAGTCAAATTCTATGGAAACCAGAGTAAAATTCAGCAGAAAATGCTTTGCATATGACAAGATTTTTACACGCATTGTTATGTCAGAATGCATTTTATTTATGGCACTGCTATCAGCCTGTGGCAAGTAGGAAGTAGCATGTATATCGAAAAATAGAATGTGGACAAGCTAAAAAATGGATTGAGGTATTTTCCTTTGCTGGGGGTCAAGGGGCGATTTTTACTGAAAATGGGCCTAAATATATATATATGGTTATTTTTGGGGGGAGGGAGATTTTTTGGTTGGTGCTTGGGGGGGGGGGGGGGGGGGGGAACGAACCGTCCACATCCCCTGGATGCGAAACTGTCAAAATATCTCTGTAACCAATACACAGATCAGAGATCTGGAAAGTGAGCACTGTGATGGCAATATCAGACTTGCAAACAAAAAACTAGTGCTGGTCTATCAACAGTATACTGCGCATCATGTATCTTTTATTTGATCTGATGAGAATCTGTAAATGCTTGACATTTCATAGGAAATTTTAAAAAGTTTGAAGGAAGGGATGTCACAGAGAGCTAAGGATAATGACATTCTTAATTTAAGTCAATACTCAAGTTTTAAGATTTTTGACTCTGTTATCGGTAGGGACAGGGATTTTTTAAAACTTTTACGTATGCCATAGGCAAGAGGTTAATTAGACACCTATTATTACTTAATTATGTAACGTCTATGAATTTTCACAAATAAGAATATCATTGTAAGAAAACTAACATGACTCACTGATACATGTATTAGGATTTGAAATTGGATAAATGAAGACTGTTACAAAATACTACCAACTTTGAATCGCTTTATCTGCATTTAAAGTGTTGGATCATACCATTGTAATTTTCAGACAGAAAGTTAATGTGTAATATTAGGTCATAATATTTTTACTCACTGATTAATCGTGATTCAGGTGGTCTATTAACTTGTCATACAACAAAATTTGAACAGCCTCACTCTGGTATCGCTTGACTCGAATTCCGTTTGTATAATCAGATAGTGCGGTTTGTATTCATGATCTCAAAACTGTAATAGTCATATTGTAGCTGGCTGACCAAGGCATCCCATCAAATGTCATACGATAATTGTTGATCCATCAGCATACAGTTCGATTAGTGATATAAATTTCTATGTTGTACAATTTCCTCTAAATGCCAGAAAAACAGCAATTTCCTGAAAATGTTCATTGTTGATTTGTGGCAAATATGGCTCATACATAATCTCCCTCTTTTTCAAGAGTCATGAAGAGAGATTTCAGCAAATTTAGTTCTCTCTTTTCAGGTTTTCAATAGGCTTCTTTCAGTTCAGTAATGTACTAATGTCAGAGCATTAGAATTAACAATAAACATTAGAATTAAATCTATTTTACTACCTTCCCTCCCAGCTTATGATATGTAAACTAAAGTGCAAATGATGATGAGATGCTGAAATAAGAAAAAAGAACACATAAGTTTTCTCAACAGTTACATGTAAGACATAATTTTCTATTTGGTAGGATAATTTTGATGTAGACCAGTTTGTAATGGAATGTAAGAGGCGGGTACAGCTGGAGAACTTACGTGATGACCTTAATGTGTACCTGAAGATTCTACGCAGTGCCATGATAGAGCTGATCAACAAGGATTATGCAGACTTTGTCAACCTGTCAACTAATCTTGTGAGTACTATATAACTTGTCAACCAATCTTGTGAGTACTTTAGAACTTGTCAATTAATCTTTTGAGTGATTCTTCTATTTGATAAGGATGCTTATTTTATGCCCCTTTACTGAGGTTCTGGAAAAGGGGGGTGTTACAGGTCAGTTTCAATATGGGCTTTTCACATACTTGTAGTGTTTCAGAAAAATGATTTGGTTTTGTCTGTATATGGTCTATCTGATTAGAACTCTACTTTCGTTCTGTATAACCTACACAAAGATCTGACAATTATCTACATATCGTATACATGTATTAGGTCATGTTTGGGCTCAAATGTATTTGGAAGCAGCTTTCGTGTATTACTGGTATTATATGTAATAAATACATGTATTTGAGATTTTAGACAATGTTGTTCATTGTTAGGATAGATTTTGACCTGGGCATGACCTATGGATGGTTGTATTTATTATTATTTTCTCTATTAAACTGACTTTAAACGTAATTGACCAGAAATCTTACAATCCTGTATTATCATTTCCTTTAATAAATTTTTAGCTCTACTGGTCAAAGACCAGTCGAGCTTATGTGATACCATGTTGTCCAGCGTCCGTCCGTCTGTCTGTCTGTCTGTTAACAATTCTTTGTGATCGCAACTCCTCTGAAACCATAAATGATAGAAAGCTAATTCTTTTTGCATTTAGTTTGGTCCATGGTCTAGTTGTGCACCTATACCATTCTCAGAAAGTATAATTGATAGAGAAATAAATCTTTCTGCAATATAATCAGTCTCTTGTCCAGTTGTGCACCTGATATTTTGTTTGAGCCTCTGACCCCCAGGGTCTTCGAAAATGGGTGTGGTCATTTTCTTCTATGTATGTCTATGTAATCTAGTGAACACCAATTCTCAGAAAGTTTAATTGATAGAGAAATAATTCTTTTTGCAATATAATCAGTGTTGGTCTAGTTATGCACCTGATATTTTGTTTGAGCCTCTGACCCCCAGGGTCTTCAAAAAAGGGTGTGGTCATTTTCTTCTATACAAGTCTATGTAATCTAGTGAACATAAATTCTCAAAAAGTGTAATTGATAGAGAAATAATTTTTTTTGCAATAAAATCAGAATCTGGTCTAGTTGTGTCCCTGATATTTTGTTTGAGCCTCTGATTCCCAGGGTCTTGGAAATGGGTGTGGTCATTTTCTCCTATACAAGTCTATGTTACATTATCATGTACCTTGTGAACATCAATTCCCAGAAAATAAAATTGAAAGAGAAATAATTCTTTTTGCAATATAATCAGTTTCTGGTCTAGTTGTGCCCCTGATATTTTGTTTGAGCCCCTGAACCCCAGGGTCTTGGAAATGGGTGTGGTCATTTTCTCCTATATAAGTCTATGATACCTTGTGAACATCAATTCTCAGAAAGTATAATTGACGGAGAGATAGTTCTTTCTGCATTATCATCAGTCTCTTGTCTATGTGTGTGCCTGCTATTTTGTTTCAGCATCTGACCTCCAGAGTCTTTGAAATGGGTGTGGTCATGTTCTCTTATTTAACTCTATGTTATCTAGTGAACACCAGTTCTCAGAAAGTATAATTGATACTGAAGAGAGATATTTCTTTTTCCATCTCCATGAGTCTGTTGTCTGATTGTGTGCCAGAGATTCTGTTTAAGACTGACCTGTCTTTGAAAATGGGTGTGATCATTTTCTCCTATATAAGTCTTTGTAATCTTGTGAACACCAGATGTCAGAAAGTATACCGGTAATTCATGGAGAGTAAATTCTTTTTGCATAACATGTATTATGTGTCTGTGGTTTAGGTGTGCATCTGATATTTTGTGTGAGCCCCTGTCCCCCAGGGACAAATGGATGTCAGTTTAGTGAATTTAACAAAACAGCCAGTAGAGCTTCAGTCTCATTAGAGACTTCTGGTTAACCTCTAATACTTAACTTATTGATTTCATGTGGTTCTATACATATACACTTGTTACATAATAGGTTGGAATGGATAAAGCCATTGGAAGTCTTACTGTGCCTCTTGGACAACTTAGAGAAGAAGTTCTGGTAACTTTTCTTGTTTTGAACACTTGTTATTTTGAAGCTTTAAAATTAATAGCATTTATAATTCAATTAACACCAAGGTATGCCTTGTTTAATTGTAATGATGATAAAAGTATCATAATCTCAGTCATCTTTCATTTTATCTTAATAAATATTTTAGTGATTAGTAAGACACTTACCGACTTAGCATTAATGACTTCTGAAATAGAATAAATATGTTAGATACATGTAGAAAGAAAATTTTGACCTGCAATCTGATTAAAAGCAAGTAAAATACATGTAACAGTACAACTCTTTGAATTATTATACAGAGTGTGAAAACCGCCATGGATAGTGCCATAGCAGCAGTGGAAGAGAAGTTACGACACAGGGAACACGTTAGACAAAAGAAGGTACAGTGTTCTGAGAAGGCATGACTATGTAAAATATGATGAATTTAATTGAATTGAAGATAGGAAAATCCTCATACAGCTGATCTGTAAATAATGTAACTTCTCCTGGTCACAAGGATAAATAACACCTCAGAAGTTTCCGCACTGTACTCTGATTTTACAAATATTAGTAGAACTCTGTAAATAATAAATGGAACATTTAAAATCGAACACAAATAATTATTTAAAAAATATTCATCAAAACACATTATTTCATGATTGGACACATTTCATACTTTCCGGTACGATCATTCAGTCGTTTACTTTCATGTATAGTTTTATAGATAAATTAGCTCAGCTTGCAGACAAAGAGAGATAACTCTTGTCAAAAACATTTCTCTTCATGAATTTTGTTGGTTAAACAAGAAATCGCTATTTCATGTACTGGATGGATAAAAAAATTACCAGAACTGGGCCAGGCTAAAAAAACCTGCAATGGAGACAAAAACAGGCTTCACACGCTTTTGATAAGTCCTAAATATAAATGATAATACTAAATACCTATATGCAACACATTCTTATCACATAAAACTTGTGGATGTATTTAATCTACATGTATGAGTTACTGTTTTATATTATCTAACAGAGTGACATGAAATCAAATTTAAGCCAAAACTTGAACATAACCTCAAGCGGCTTAAGCAACTATTATATTTAAAAATGTATTGATAAGTATACAAAATACAAGTAAAAAGCGATGTGCATTTAACAATAAGCTATATCTAAAAGTACAGAAAATAACTTACTTTTATTGAAAAGCCAGTGGACACAACTTGATACAAATTTTTACAATGTGCTTCGTGTCTTTACTGAAGTACCACCGTGTGTGGAATGAAGCTAAATTACTACGTGGCAAGTACAAATCGTGCACTCGTGAAGTGTACATTTTTAACCAATAAAAACCAGGATTTAAAATAAAATGACCAATCGATATCAACTATATATTACAATGGATATCCAGGATTATAGGATAGTCTCATACAGTATATAAACCAGGGAAAAAGTAGGAAATGATAAATTACTGAATACAGATAATGTACCAAAAATAAGAGAGACTGAATAAATTAAAAGTGATTCAATTTTAACAAATAAGAAATAGTAGAATTTAAATAGAAATAAAGTATTTAGACAGATTCAGAAATAAATTGGAATCTATTAATACCACAATGATTAGAATGAATTGGTAGAAAAATACATAATGCTATGCATAATATTGACCAGAGTCAATTTCCTTTTAAAAGTTTAAACATACTTCAACTTGTATCTGAGGTGTAACAAGTGCTTGTAGCTCTCCTCTGATGATTTAAGAAACATGAGTATTTTCAGGTAGTCTATTTTTTAAATTAAGTTTAACACTATTTGTTGTTTGATTTTCAGGCAACATTACAAAGATTGATGAACATTGTAGAATCAGTGGAGAAGATAGAGAGGTTACTGGGGATACATGGAGGAAATACAAGTCCAGGGTAATGTCATGTTTCACAAGTTAAATGGAAAAATGTCTTTTTGGGAATGAAATATTAAATAAAGCTGCCATAGCTTTTAGTAATTTAGGTACATTGTTGTGTCGCCTGCGAAGCATAGCGACACCTAGGGATCACTTTGTCTGTTGTCCACCTGTCTGTCTGTCACACTTGGATGTCACACCCTATAAAAGTGATTCCTGAGTGTCGCTATGTTTCGCAGGCAACACATGCATTCCTTGGAATGATTTTTGTGTCGCCTGCGAAGCAAGCATAGCGACATTTAGGGATCACTTTGTCCGTTGTCGTCTATCTGTCTATCCGTCTATCCGTCTGTCACACTTGGATGTCACTCCCTATAAAAGTGATTCCTGAGTGTCGCTATGTATTGCAGGTGACACATGCATTCTTTGGAATGATTTTTTGATGTAAAGTATTCATTTTGGCATAATTATCGTAGGTACTACCTGTACTATGGTATGTATTAGATATAAAAGTACTTGTATTAGTACAAATAAATTGCAATTTCATTAAGAATTCAAAAGTCTCAATGAAATATACTGTAATCTGCTTTTAGCAACAAGAGGGTGAAGATATGCCTGTCCAATAAACCATGTATCAGTCATAATTAAGGCCAAAATAAATCTTTAGATTACCAAGCTGGAAATATTTTCCTTTTGTTAATGCTTTCACCACATCGTTAATAGCTTCATGTTCTAATGAAAGAAAAAACCCATCAGGAACTGTCAGTTGGTATCTTGAGCTCCTTATTAAATGTTTGAATAAAAAGGTCTACCGTAGAAGACAAGTATCTTTACTTCCAACATCCGTTTTTTCGACATCTTCATTGATGATCAAGTATTGAGAATGCTCCATTACCGTATGTTTTATTGATGAATTGATCTTTCTATCACACAGTCAGCTGAATGGGCAGTTGATAGAGAGAGTGGCCAATGAGTTCAATAAACTACAGTTCTACGTAACAAAGAGCAAAGGACTCCCCCTGGTGGAAAATATCAAACCGGTATGTTGGTATACTCTGGTACAATATTTCATTTTAGTACTTTTGACATTTTTTTTCTAAAGTATGATACTGAAGAAAAAAAGGTGTTTTACTTGTATGAAGCAAGCAAGTTTTAATTTATGATTTTTAAGAGCCAATCCGGCATAAAACCATGCAAATTGGTCCAAATGACCTAGTAACCAAATTTAATGATTTTAAGTTATTTTAATAGATACATGACTAGGAATAATTCTGTCAAATATTTTTATTCAAATATCCATGGTTACAGAGATATACCACCCCATCATTTTTCCCGCCAAATTTACAAAAAGGGCGTAGAAATATCCCTATTTTCGCTGATGTACTTCTCTAAAATTTTAAGTATAAATTGAATTGGAGTTAATATTGTTATTGATATATTGAAATATAACATTTTATTCTATCTTAGGATAATATTATGTATGAAAATTTTTTTTCCAAAGACAGCCACAACGTAACTTGAAAAGAGGCAAAAATCGGCTAAGTGAGAAAACGACGTTTTATACGTTTTTCACGCACCAATATCTTCTGTAAGAGAAGTTTGATTTTTATCAAATTTCATCTTTTAACTCTTTGCTTTAATCTTATAAATATATCAAAAATCCACCGCTGCCAAATGATTACGTATTGAGATCTAGACAGTTAAAATATGTATAAAAGATCAGCTAAACGAAAAAACGACGTTTTAGACGTTTTTCACGCACCAATATCTTCTGTAAGAGAAGTTTGATTTTTATCAAATTTCATCTTTTAACTCTTTGCTTTAATCTTTTAAATATCTACAAAATCTACCGATGCCAAATAATTACGTATCGAGATATAGACAGTTGAAATATGCATTAAAAATCAGCTTAATGAGAAAATGACGTTTTATACGTTTTTCACGCACCAATACATGTTTGTATCTTTTGTAAGAGAAGTTTGATTTTTTTCAAATTTCATCTTTAAACTCTTTGCTTTGATCTCATAAATATCTCAAAAATCCACCAATGCCAAATAATTACGTATTGAGATATAGACAGTTAACATTTGCATCAAAGTGAATTTTTGCGGTGTAAAAATGCGAACGAAAAATACGGAATCCCAAAGATTCAATCATTGCACACGTAGAAATACGCATACATGTGCGGCGAGTTGTGACCACAGCTGATTTGATCATGTCTTTTCACACGCGGGTCAAGGTCAAACTCTTTGTTCAAAATTGTGCAATCGATAGTTGGGAATAAATAACAAAAATGTTATCGAAGATAATTATCGAAAAATATAAGCAATTTTAAAGATACAGTGTCCCTGAAAATAAATTTTATCGAAAACGTAAAATATATTCCAAAGGGTCTAGAAAGAGGAAAAAAGGAGCCATAAAAAGTTTTATTTGAAAATATGCAGTAACGACCCTAACATTGTCGATTCTTTAATAAATAAATCTCCGTATACTTCTATTGTAAAAACTCAATACATTGTAGGTGGCGCCAGTGAAATTTATAAGAGCTGCGCACCCCAAATTCAAAATCACGTTTTTAAAGGTTTATAACTGCGAATGTATGCGTTAGATTCGCCTGAAAATTTGAATTTATACAAATGAGAATGTATATTTTCATTTGAAAAGAAAAATTTTGAATTCCAAAATATTGTAAAATTAATTAATTTTCAGGGACACCGTCCCTTTAAAATTGAAGTGAGGAAATGATGCGAAGAAGCGAAGAAATTATCTCTTTTTCGCTTCTCCGTATCATTCCGTATTTTGTTTCTTCACATCATTCCTTCGTTTCTTTTCATATTCAGTACACGAACTAACAATGTCAGAATTACGCTTTTGCAGAAAAGAAGTTATATATAAAATGAAATTATATATCTCTTTGATGTTTGAAAGGCGTATAATGTATATATGTAGATCTACGCCCTTAGGTTAGCCCAGGAGTTTTTCTCTTTCTTTTCTGTATAATTTTGTTTTTGTTTTTTTTTGTTTTTCGGAGGGGAGGGTGTCGGGTTTTTTTTTTCGTTTCGGTTTCGTTTTGTGTTTTGTTTTGTTTTTACAATATTGTTTTTTTTTTTTTTTTTTTTGAAAGATGGAGTACCATGAACTCTTTTTTTTTCTTTTCAATAAAAGTACTTTTTTTATAGAACGAAGACCGCTCTGCTTTAGTACAAGATAATGTCAATAATTCGAAGGAGAAATACCTTGAATTAAGGATATGAAGGAGATAAACTTTTATGAAAGAATTTAGATTTTATAAAAGAAAGTGATTACTCTCATAATTTACGCGCATACGGACCGGAGCGGATGAATACGGAGCAAAACAGCTTATACAAACGCAAGGATTTAGAGCGATGGGGGGGGGGGGGGGGGGTCCGGGGAAAAGAGTGCTTTTTCGAGTACGATTTTCTTTTTTAACGCGGGAGGGGGCCGGGGGCAGGTGGAGGTTAAGAAATTTGCCCCAAATTATTTTGACCTTGAATAAACAAAGTCTTTTCTCATCATAACCATAGATGACCGATTTGGTTGAAAGCGCTATTTGACATTGAGTTGAAATCAAGAAAGAGACAGTCATATCAAACAATTTTTTTTCTTGTTTTATGCACGAAAATAACAGAATGATCGAGGTTTTCTCGAAAAAAATAAGGACTGGATATATAGTTAATTCATAGATTTACTTTAAGTGAGGATAATTCGTGCAACCTGTCTATTTTTTCTCTGAAATACGAATAAATTGTTATGTTTATAGGAAAGATCAACTAACATTTTAAGAAAAAAAAAAGCAAGTTTATTTTATCAATTCAACAGATCGTTTTCAAAAGGAAAGAACTTTTTAAACACAATTTCCTATGAAACAATGAATTTGGAAAATCGATGAAAAGAGCAGCGAGTAGACTGTAAAGAAAACTTTTCTTTCCGATTTTCAACATTTTTAGCTCTACTGGTCTCAGACCAGTCGAGCTTATGCGATACCCCGTCGTCCGGCGTCCGTCCGTCTGTCCGTCTGTCCGTCCGTCCGTCCGTAAACAATTCTTGTGCTCACAACTCCTCTGAAACCATTGGTGATAGAAAGTTAATTCTTTTTGCATCCTACTTGGTATGTGGTCTAGTTGTGCACCTGACATTTTGTTTCAGCCCCTGACCCCCAGGGTCTTAGAAAATGGGCGTGGTTATGAAATTCTATGTAATCTTGTGCTCGCAACTCCTCTGACACTATAAATGATGGAGACCTAAATCTTTTTGCAATATGATAGGTCTGTCGTCTATTTGTGCACCTGATATTTTGTTTTGGCCCCTGACCCCCAGGGTCTTAGAAAATGGGTGTGGTCATTTTCACCTATATAACTCTATGTAATCTTGTGCTCGCAATTCCTTTGACACTATAAATGATGGAGACTTTATTCTTTTTGCAATATGATAGGTCTGTGGTCTAGTTGTGCACCTGATATTTTGTTTGAGCCCCTGACCCCCAGGGTCTTAGAAAATGGGTGTGGTCATTTTCACCTATATAACTCTATGTAATCTTGTGCTCGCAATTCCTTTGACACTATAAATGATGGAGACTTTATTCTTTTTGCAATATGATAGGTCTGTGGTTTAGTTGTGCACCTGATATTTTGTTTGAGCCCCTGACCCCCAGGGTCTTAGAAAATGGGTGTGGTCATTTTCACCTATATATCTCTATGTAATCTTGTGCTCGCAATTACTTTGACACTATAAATGATGGAGACTTTATTCTTTTTGCAATATGATAGGTCTGTGGTCAAGTTGTGCACCTGATATTTTGTTTGAGCCCCTGACCCCCAGGGTCTTAGAAAATGGGTGTGGTCATTTTCACCTATATAACTCTATGTAATCTTGTGCTTGCAACTCCTCCGACACTATAAATGATGGAGACTTAATTCTTTTTGCAATATGATGGGTCTGTGGTCAAGTTGTGCACCTGATATTTTGTTTGAGCCCCTGACCCCCCAGGGTCTTAGAAAATGGGTGTGGTCATTTTCACCTATATATCTCTATGTAATCTTGTGCTTGCAACTCCTCTGACACTATAAATGATGGAGACCTAAATCTTCTTGCAATATGATGGGTCTGTGGTCTAGTTGTGCACCTGATATTTTGTTTGAGCCATTGACCCCCAGGGTCCTAGAAAATGGGTGTGGTCTTTTTTTCCTATATAACTCTATGTAATCTTGTGCTCGCAACTCCTCTGACACAATAAATGATGGAGACTTAATTCTTTTTGCAATATGATGGGCTGTGGTCTAGCTGTGCACCTGATATTTTGTTTGAGCCCCTCACCCTCAGGGTCTTAGAAAATGGGTGTGGTCATTTTCACCTCTATAACTCTAAGTAATCTTGTGCTCACAACTCCTCTGACACTATGAATGATGGAGACTTAATTCTTTTTGCAATATGATGTGTCTGTGGTCAAGTTGTGCACCTGATATTTTGTTTGAGCCCCTGACCCCCCAGGGTCTTAAAAATGGGTGTGGTCATTTTCACCTATTAATCAATGTAATCTTGTGCACACAACTCTTCTTACACTATAAATGATGGATACTCAATTCTTTTTATAATATGATGGGTCCGTGGTCTAGTTGTGCACCTGATATTTTGTTTGAGCCCTTAACCCCAGGGTCTTAGAAAATGGGTGTGGTCATTTTCTCTTATATAATTGTGCTCACAACTCTTCTAATGCTATTAATGATGAAAACTTTGTTCTTTATGCATAATATAATGGATCTGTAGTCTTATTGTGTTATTGATAGGTCATTTGAGATAGCAGCCCCTGACCCCTAGGATCTTGAAAAATTGGTGTGGCATTATTTTTTGAAATTTATCTCGGATATAATGAATTGTATGAGAAATATTCTAATTGCAGTCTAGTGGATATGTTGTTTTGTCGTGCTACTTAAAATTTGTTGGAGTGCCTGCTCCCTATGGTCTTTGGTTTAAAATAAAATGGAAATTGTTATTTATGTGTATGTATATTATTCACTTGTCAATGAGTGAATAAAACAAATCAACCAGGAGAGCTACAGTCTCGTCAGAGACTTCTGGTTTAAAGAAAATACCACAGTCATGTCAACAATACACAGACAGGACAATTTGTTCATATAACAGAGAATGAGAGATCATAGAAGAGTACATCGAACGACCCGTTGTCTACAGGACAATAGATCTACATGTAACAAATCTGATGACACGAAACTAGCAGTGGCATAGTGATCCTTTTATGATGAGCATTCAGAAGTTAAACGTCTTCAAATTCAATAGAAGTGAGATTAAGTGCCCCTGCTCCAGGGAGACTCGAACCAGGAACCTTTCCGTAATTGGTTCGACGCTCTAACCAGTACTTACTGGTAGTAGCACCGACTATTTTAGAGACTCGTTCTTTTACATCTGTGAAAATTATTTCAAAAGATTTGGGATGGGTACATCTAATCACATCTAGAAACGAGGGAACGAGATTTGCTATGCAATCTTGAGCTAAACTCCATCAATGTTATAATCTAATGCGATAGTTTATCCGTGTCAAGTTCTTATTTTATCGTCATTGTTTACATGCTACCAGGGAACCTAACCACGTGACGTCATCACTAAAAGTCTGACTCGGTGGCGTCGTTCCGGGCTATCTCGTAAACCGTCTAGATTAATGATGGGGCTTATAAGGGAAATTGAAAAAGATCTTAAACGATTTCCATCATTTTTAGAACATATTTTGTTAATATCTTAAATTTTTTTTCTAGATTATGATCAAAGATGCTTATCTTTTGAACATTTTCCCATTAAATCTTTTAATAATATTCCGCAAAATAATGAATATTCTTGATAAAATTTGCATATCTTAGATACAGTTGGCAGCGACAGTTTTTTTATATATTAAAGTATGATACGTTTACTTTATTATACTGAAATTTTGTGGGAAAATTTTCTCTCTTATAGATGTTATTCATGTTCGAAATAGGGACGCTTTTGTCAAATCCCAATATAAGTCGTATTAGAGCGCCCCCTGGTGGCAAGTCAATTCGTATATCTTAACTTTGCGAGTACTATAATGAAGATGAATTGAGTAAGTATCTGATTTTATCATGAAAAGAATTACTGCATATCAAAATCAAATTTTATTCAACGATGAAAATAGGGCTATTTTAGTGTTGTTTTTGAGCCCTGTTAATGGCGTTATGCCATACAAACAAAATTGGCCCATTACTATAAAACGGGACATATATGAATTTTAAAATAATTTTTTTCTCGAATGTTTTTCATCATAGAATACAGAAATATACATAAAAATGTAAAACTTTGACCACCCTTTTGGACGATTTTTACGATTTTGCATGGTTTTATGCCGGATTGGCTCTTAAGTACATTGTACATGTTCATTTAATGAATGGATATTTCAAAACATTTGTTATTGCAAACATGTAGGTAAAAAAGTAATACATGTACATGTATTAGTATAGATTCTTACATACTTTTCATAGCAAAACAGAAAAAAATATGATAGATAATTTTAATTGTATTGATTTTAATATGATGTACAGCGAGCATTTTGATTTCAAAAACCTTATCATACATATGCGATTACAATTTCACAGAGGATAGCCAACATCACCACCACGTTACAGTACAGTCTGGAGGGACAGTTTTTGGATGGGTTACAGAAGGGAGATGTTCAGGTCCTCCAGCAGTGTCTGAGAACGTACGCACTGATCGACAAAATCAGAGATGTGGAAAACTTATTCCGTCAAAACATCGTCAAACCTTTCATGGAAGAGGTATAAAGAAAGAATGAATGTGACTTATATCTTATATGTTATATGCATATACATGTATAGAACTGTCACATTGGTATTCTATCATTCTATCTTATCTTAATATAGTACAGCTCCTCCTAAATCCCATGATGGATTTTAATGAAACTTAGTACAAAAAAATATCATGCACATGTACATGAAGGAAGAGGAATGCCATCCGAAATTGATTGAATGTACCTATTGATTTTAAGGTCATAGGTAAAGGTCACAGTCGGTTATAAATTTCACAACATGATGGACAAAATGCTTGCAGAACTTTCATTCTAAAAAATATCTTTATTCTTGCAATAATGGATCAAAGTTACCAGAGGAAGAACTCTTTAGATTTTCAAGGTCAATAGTCAAGGTCATAGCTCTATTTTAGCCTACTGTAACCCCTCTTGGTCACAAGAATAACATTATCTCCATCAAATTTCTACACTTTATTCTTAGGCCATGTAAAATAAAATCTATATTTCTCAGACACCGCCGCACGCTATAATTTGCTGCCGACGAGACGTTTTTATTGCAACTCCAGAAAAAAATATACACCGTGTCTCATCCTCGATCGTCGATTAAAAACGAAATATCCATTTATTTCATTGAACATGTTTATTGTCCTTTAAAATCGTCAAAACTGCACCCGATGAATAAATACTTTTAAAAGCCCGTATAAACCACGGCGCGTTCCATATTTACGTTACAGGTAAAGACTTTATCCACGTGTCGTTTAAAGGGAATTGTATAGGATATACTAACAACGTGCCACGGACACTCGGACGACTGGCTATTCGCGTGTTTAATACATCGAGTATTACATGTATTAAAACGTTCGTATAGTTTTCTTTGTTGATCTCCACAGTATATGTAAATACCTATGCCGAACAATAGCAAATGTCCATTGTAATACTTCCTAATCTATTAATAATGACATTCACGTTGTAAAAAGTATAAGCAAAGACCGCCGACGAACGCAAGAGAAACGTACAATGTAGTTAAATCCTTAAATCTTTGAATAAAAGAATGTATATTGTACCCGGGCTGTGTACATAATTTTATCAGACGGTGGTTAATGCTGAACACTTCATTCAATTTCTAAAGATTCTGCTTCCTCCAGACTTGACTTCCGAAGATATACGCTATCGGCCAAATTTTTATTTACCATATAAACGGATCCGTCCGAGGAAGTGAGGGGTCGTATTTAATTTGAACTGGGTTTAAACAAGATGTGAGCAAATTCTGTAACAGCCGTCGAGTCTCTTACGCGATTCTACTAAATACTCACGGCAATCAAAACATGTCATACTTCGTAAATCAAATTTTGAATCGGTTAGCTTCTGCCATTCAGACAGATGAGCTACGACTCCCCGTTCTCAGAGGGAATAGGTTATTTTACTTTATAAAAAATCAACTTATTTACAGGAGAAAGCCATAAATTTTAATGTACATGTACCATTATTTTCACTGACTGTTCAAAGACAGTTTTCTATGAAGAAAAATGGGGCGGGGGGCAGCCTTACATGAATAATGCGGGGAGGGGGGGGAGGTACAGGTAAGACGGCTTCTTTGCCTTACATGAATAATAAAAGCACTCTTGATGAAAAAAAATAAATAAATAAATAAAAACCCTACCTACCTTGCCACTTTTTTAGACCAAATTATCTGAGAAACGTAGAATTTATTTCACATGGCCTTATGTACATTTAAGGGTAGAGCCCTGTAAATAATATAAGGAACATATAACATTGAGCACAAATAAACATTTGACAAATATTCATGAAAGCTTATTATTTCATTATAGGACACATTTCATACATCCCGTTACTGTTTTATTGATAAATTAGCTCAGCTCAGCTTGCGGACAAAGAGAGATAACTCTAGTCAAAACATTTCTCTTCATGAATTTTAAATATTTTGTCGATAAAACAAGAAATAGTTATTTCAAATACTAAATGGATAAAATAATTACCAGATATGGGCCAGGCTCATATAACCTGCCATGGAGTCAATTAACAGGTTTCACACTATCTTGATAGGTCCTAAATACAAGGCTTAAACAACAGTTATACATGTATTAAAAAGTGTATGATAAATATACAAAATACAGATGAAAAGTGATGTGTGTTTTTCAATATGCTAAATGATTAAGGTATAGAAAATTACTTACTTTGATATAAAAGCCCATTGACACAACCTGATACAAAGTCATTCAATGTGTCTTTACTGAAGTACTACCTTCTGTCGAATGAAGCTAAATTACTACGTGGCAAATACAAATCATGCACTCTTGAAGCATACATTTTTAACCAATCAAAACCAGGGGTAAAAATAAAATGACCAGTAGATATCAACTAAGTAATGTAAACATGGAAATTTTTGCGTGGGGTAATTTTCGTGTTTTTCGCGGATAGAGGGATTTCGCGTAAATTTCCTCCACGCGAAAATATCCCCATTGCGTTCTAACAATTCCCCGTTGCATTCTAAGAATGGGAAATATATTCTTATCGTGAATATTTCCCCCACGCTAAAAGTCTTGATGTTATAATTGGGAAATGTGCTGCATGTTGTATAGGGCTGAGCGGTTTTATCGCGGTACCGATATATCGCGATACGAGGCTTTGTAATACGTACCACGGTATTCGTTTTCAAAAACCGGTTTTTAACAATATTTTTTCATCTTTATATTTTTATGCTGTTTCTTTGAAAATTATGAGCGAAAGCGCCTTACTACTCAAAATACAACAATAAAGGGTCATTTAAATTGCCAAAGGTGGATTATTATGTCCATGCTGTTATGATGTTAAACATCTTCAAATTCAATAACATCATTTAAGAACAGATGAATTTGCAGCATGGACAAAAACATGCACGTTTCGGGTACTTAACTCTCGTTAGTGATACCTCACATTTATGATACATGTACATGTATGCCCTTTAAGTTAGAAAGTCGTGAATGACATCATGCTCATTCCAACTCTTATTTTTTATGCTTCGTCCTAAAACAGCGATAGCAAAATCATGATCATTTCTACAATTTTCTGACTAGCCGCTTTTAAACATGACGAAGTGACCGTTCTGTGCTACACTAAGCCTAATAGATTTCAAGAAATAAGTAAAATAAAGCTTGTTCGATCTTTAAAAACGTTCGTCAATACACTGCGCATTTGTATATTTTGCAAGAAAGACTCCATCATGTTAGCTCAATTCTTACAAATGTATTTATAGTATATATTGAGTTATGATTGGCAGATTGCTTAAACGTACAACATCGTGGTGTGTTGAAATCCACGGACGTTCGCCTTTCCTGTCATTTATTCAATATCAATTTATTATGAGGATAGTTTAAATGATGTTTTAAGTTTCCTAGTGACTTTTTGCACTGTCTGTCAACGAGATGTCCCAGCAGAATAATCTCATTGATAGCTTGGATGAATTTTTATTTCTTTCAACCTGATATTCATACATGTATGATTGACTTCGAATGTTATAGAGGGACTGTCAAATTTGACTGTACATGTCCATCATTTTATCATGAAGACTTTTTTCTGATTTAGATAGAATTTTGAAAGGAAAATTGAGGTAGATAAATGAAAATCTTAAGGAAACTTGATGCTATAAAATATCGCAATATATCGCAATATTTTTCCAAATATCGCAATATATCGCGATACAAATTTTACCTGCAATACTCAGCCCTAATGTTGTACACTCATTTTAAAATCGCTCAGATTTCATTTGCATGAATTTTTCGAATACATAAATATTGTACACAACTTTAACATTTATTATCAGTTGTGAATTTTATCATAAAAGTGAAAAGAAAGGAAAAAAATCAGCTCTTATATTGACAATATTTGATTCTGATATTTGTAGATGATCTCTGAGGATAGTCTGAAATCCAATCCTGCAGGATTACAGGGAATGTATGATAAAATCCTGTCCTTTATTCCTTCACATTGTAAGCTGCTGCAGGAAGTGACACACGGCCAGGCCTCCAGGTAAGATTAAAGATATACATGTATATGTCCTACTGATTGGTTGCTTCAAGGAACATAAAAACGTAAAAAAAAAAATATTTTGAAAAAATTGCACTGAGGGAATGATGAATATTCTCTTCTGTACATTTTAACAAAATGACTATTAAAGTTAGAGACTTTTATACCCTACCTCACTATTTCAGCACCTCAGAGATTGTTAGAGGTTTTGATTTTCTGGTAAATGCAGTATGGCCTGAGATTGTGTCTAATATCGAGGCTCGGATGGCATCCATATTTGCTCCAGGAAATCCAGAGGCATTTCATAAGGTATATTTTAAGGCCTCTAATACTACTTGAATATGTATACAAGATTACTTAATTTCAGAAGAAAATGAGCAAATTTGCAACATGTTTTGATAACCTCAATATTTTTTCACCGTAAATCAAAAGATTGGTCTTTACTTTCCACCAGAAGAATAATTGTATAATACATGTAATATACAGGTTTTGATTTCTAAATAGGCAAATCAAATGTTTAAATAGATGGATCTGAAATTTTCGTTAAAAAAAATGATAGTTTTAAAAGCCTGCTTATTTTGATTTTTTTTTCAGAAATTCAAAATAAGTATGAAGTTTGTTGAGGACTTTGAAAAACAATGTGGATCCCAGGCCAGTGTAAAGAGACTGAGGGACCATGCTAGCTATCACACCTTCATGACAAAATGGAGTCTTCCTGTTTACTATCAGATCAGGTAGGGAAATTCTATATATATGACTTAAAAAGGAGATAAAGGAATCATGAAGACATTTAATTGTAGGCTGAAAATTGCTGAAATATTCAAGAGTTGATTTCTTCTCGAAAAAAGAACATGGAACTAAGTAAATTTGATTTGGTTGCGCTTTTATGATTATTTGTAGAGTCCCAGTCATATACTGTACATCAATTGTAAATTGTTAGATAAACTATGAAACCATGAAATCATACATGGATTCCATTAGAAAATTTTTTTTTTTCAGATTTCAAGACATTGCTGGAGAGTTTGAAACTGCTCTTGATACACCATTTAATAATGCATCAGGTAAAAACTTCTTATTCTGTAACAAAAGGTTTTAGAGTTGCAAGATTATCAAATTTCCGTAATATTTACATACTATTTCCATGACACTGATATATTGTGTAAGATTTCATGTAATTCTTCTTGATAAATATCTTGTAATTCTTCATCTTGTTAATTTATGACAGTATCTGACATATAAACTAATTGTATCATCACATTTATTGAAAACTGGTGTCAAAAATCAGAAAACTTTGCTACAAAAATTTAATCATGTTTCTATGGAGTTGTCATGTTTAGAATTGTAATATTGAAGATGGTCTTACATTCTCAAAAAGAAAATAACATTACAATGTATATTGATTAAAAGACTGAATCTAGCTGTGAGAAATTATATGAATTTATATTCTATGTAGGCGTATTTGATAAACTTACTGATCAAAATACATATAAACATGTATGCCCTCAATTTTTCCATTAATTTTGACTTCTGATAAAATCTTTTGTTCAGTTCGCATTTCTGAAATCTTAGTTTTACGTTTATTTTTTTTTTTTTTTTTCGCTCTTTTAACATGGAATATAAGTTTTTAAAAAAATTTTTCTCAGAATTGTATGCATACATATGGGCAGGAATGTATATTTTCAATATTTAATTTCCAACATTTTAAAACTCATATATGTAGAGAAAAACACTGAACACATATACATGTACATGTATTTACACTGTATAAAAGATTCCTTGATTCAATCAAGTTATAATCTCGAGTCAACTCATATTCCTTGGGTTGCATATAAGCTTTGCGACCATCACATCTTAACTTTCAAGTTATACTAAAAGAAAACTCATATTTAGCCATATCTGATTCAGATTCCTCCACATTCCGTTTGAACTCGACCAGTGCCTTATGGAGTAGCTTACAGAGATGTTGGTCTGAGGACATTTACCTTGACGCCTTGTGTGGTAAATTCTGGAAGCTCAACCTAGAAATCCTCAGTAGATACAGCCATTGGCTAGATGAATGTTATCAGGAGGAGGTTGGTATTTACATTTTGTTAACCCCTCCTTCCTCCCCTTCTTTCCGACTATTTTCTCTGTAACTCTGCTATTTGAAGACTCTGTCATGACCATTTGAGTAATAAAAGTATCTAGACAACAAATTTCAGTGAAAAGCAGATTGACTACAGTTAGTGCCAAAGGTGTCTTCTAATCAGGCATGCACATGTGTAAAAATTTGACTAATTTATTTTCATGTATACTTCAAGAACAGATGTGACTTTAGTATAGATATATAATTTCCACAGAAACCCTTTGTCTGCAAGTGAGAATTGAAAAAAAACTAAATGACAACATAGTACTGCATAGAAAATACTTTAAAAGTTTTTGTATGCATTATTTGGAACATTGTACCATTTAGATTAAGGGTCGCATGGAAAAGGAGACGAAGAAACCTGACAAAGTAGAGTTAAACGGGATAGACAAGCAGGGTGGAGAGGGAGATGCCGCTAATCCGACGTCAAGGGAAACCCCCGCAGCACCCCCAGTCACAACGGGACAGATCCTATGTCTTATAGCCGACGCTGATATGTTATGTCTACAGGTAATGCTCAAAGAAAGCTCAATTTAAATTAGATACAATGTGTAAAGGTCAATGGTTCAATGTAAAAGGATTTAAAGGAATACCTAGTATATGCCTTGAAATATTTTGTAAAACCTGTCAAATTTACCATAAACTTCTGATGGATAAAAATTAAGTCTAAAAAAAGTTACTACTGTTATTTACTTTATCAGTGTTTACATAGTTAGGATTTTACCTGTATATGTTCATGTGTATTCTCCACTATCTTTTTCAGATTTTTGACTCGTTTGAAATTACAATAAAACCTAGAATCATTGCCATTGGTTTTGACAGAATTGATGACTTGAAAGGTGAGAAGAGGCTTCAAGTACCCTGTATTATTTTGATGATTTTTTTGTTACCTGCATCTTATGAGGCATAAAAAGGGATAACTTTGTCCTACCTCTGTCTGTCTGTCCACCTGATAATCATACATTTACTTTCATATATACATGTATCATGGCAATAACAGATTTGATATGCATTATTCTACCATCAAGTGAAACATAGAGAGATGGTCAAACATGATGTAACACCTAATTTAGATCAAGGTCACCTTCAAGCTCAAGGTCACACATTATGGTCAAATACACTACATGCGACAAACATGTTTATTGTAACATTATTAATGTATTTTAGGCATTCTAATTTCATCTCAGTTTAACATTTCTAATGAGCATCTTATTATGAAATATGATTGAACTTAAAACTAATTTTAAATTCATCAAACAAATATATATGTTATAGATGAAATTCATTGTACACTAAGACTTTAATAGAACACTTAATTATTTATATTGCAGATAATTTACAGCAAGGTATAGATGCTATTAAATCTCAGCTACCAAAATATGAGGCCTATGTGGTGGAGGAGCTAACAGTACAATGTTCTATACACCTGAAACAAGCCAGTGATATACCCAGACTGTACAGGAGAACCAATAAAGATGTTAGTATTATTATGATTTCTTGATGAATTTTCTTCCTATGAATTTCACAAGAATCTTTCTGTGTGACCTCCATACGAAATTGACTTCACATAAAATTCATGTCAGACACTTCACATGAATTTCATGTAAAAAAATTCATGTAAATTTCATGTAAATTGTGTATAAGGTTGTCTGTCGTCTGACTCTGACGTCTGTCATCACAAAATTATATGTAAACCAATCAAAATGTGAAAAGAATGAAGAAGTGTCCTCCGTAGGGAAGTTTAATATAATAGATAACAATGAATACTCTATATCCACAAATTTTTGGCCACTTGGCCTTTATCAAGTGGAAAAGCACAAATACAAATTCGTATTCGTGCTTTTCCACTTGATAAAGGCCAAGTGGCCGAAAATTTGTGGATATAGAGTGTTCATTGCAATCAAGATGTGGTTTCAAGATAAAGTCCATTTTACAACAGAGAAGCTACATTGTATAAATCTAAATTTCAAAGTAATTCATCAAGCAAATATCATATCATCCAACGAAGTTTCAAGACTGCCTTGTTAGATTATTTTCATTTAACTTTATGCATATAAATTTAATCATGAGTGGTTCATAAATAACCACTTTCTCATAATACAGGTCCCCAGCAAGCCCTCTACGTACGTTGCCAACACATTCAAACCAATCCAGTTATTCAGAGATGAGCATTCTGAAGTCCTTAAAAAGTCCCTCTTAGTTACCATCCTACAGCAGGTCTTCTCAAGTGTAGCAGAACAGTAAGTAGCAAAATAATTACATGTAAATGTTATGTATGTTTGAATCCTCAACCTTATGATTACATAGCAAGAATTCTACCACTGTGCCATGAACCCCCTGATGTACATTGCAGCAAAACATAGATAAAGCTGCAAAATATTGGTGTATGATGCTTATGCTTTGTTAAAGGCATGCTCACAATATAGCATTTGACAGTAGGGTGTTGGGTCGTTCGCTACCATGTAACTGACCACAGCATTCAACAGCATTTGGCAAACATTTTTCACACATTGCCTTACACTGTACAGAAAGCTGTAGTGTGACATGCCCTTCTAAAAAATCAAACTTGTACTGCATGATAATACATATGCTTACAAAGTGAATTCCGTCTTTTAAATTTACAGAGTTACTTCCTATTTTGGACAGTATCTGACGTAAATGCATTATGAAATAAGGAAATTCCTATAGAATAGTTATGTTTAAGGCATGTTTTCCCTAGATTTCACACTGGTTTCCATAGGATTCAATGACATCACAATTACTTTATGATAGATACTGTATCTTCCTAAAAGGAAAGTACATCTACATATATGTAACTCTGTATATGGAAAAGAACCATATTTAGCCTAATTACTAAGAATTTTGTGTAGCTTAATTACAGAGAATTTTGTGTAGCCTAATTACTAAGAATTTTGTTTAGCCTAAATACTAAGAATTTTGTGTAGCCTAAATACTAAGAATTTTGTGTAGCCTAAATACTAAGAATTTTGTGTAGCCTAATAACTAAGAATTTTATTTACAGATATTCTGTGGTGACCTCGGATGTTTTAACATCAGTTAAGAAAATGGAGGAAAGTCTGAAAAGGTTAAAGAAGGTCCGAGGAACAGACAAGAGCTCAGGGAATCAAGGTCCGACAGATGATGACAAAATACGTCACCAGTTTATTCTAGATATTGAACATTACGGCAAGCAGGTAAGTAAGCTGTTCAGGCATATATATGAGTTTGTGTTACCTTGCTGCATCCATAAGCATGGAATTTTGTGACATCACAAAAACTTTCTTCTTATGTCATAGCAAGTTTTTTTCTTTAAAAATTCAAATGTTTGGAATTTTTCTCTCCCCTCAGATCCTTTAATTCTATTTTTCCGCTTAGTTGAATTCGTAATAGGTTTATTTACATGTATATTGAGCTAAATATTTAAACATGTAGGTACGATATTTTTCATGTTGATGAAATTTTACAATCTATCAACAAAGATAAATTTTAAAATTTTCTCTTGATGCCATTACAATATAAATGATAACTTTAACAAACTTGATATGTGTATGACAAAAATGTTCATATGAAATTATTATCAATTTTTATTTCAGATGACAGACTGTGGTATAAACATAGAATCTGTAGAAAGTTTTAGGAAGTTAGAAGATCTGGCTAAAGAAGCTAAGGCTGCCATGACATCTGCCTAGATACTGTGTCAAAAATCCACATTAAAAATTCATAGCATATTTATTTACTATTTTATAATTACTGTAGGAAGATCTGCTTTTGTACATGTAAATGTTCTATGGAAACCAAGAAATAGTTACTGTTTTCAATGTTTTAGTAAAGTTAATACAGAATTTATCAAGGCCCTTTCTGCTTAGGTAAAATCATAGAAGACTCCATATGAAATAAATTATTCTTATGCCATATTATATATTTATGTTATACTTGTTGTTGTTTAGAAAATAAATTGGATGAAACTTACTTTCACCATATTTATGTCATTAACATTGGTTCTCATCTTTTACCTGTAGAGATTTTCTCGTGGTGGCTTACGTGGGGTCAATTGGTGAGCTTTGTAATCTGTGATTTCCTATGTTTATGAAGTGGACATTTGCCATTACTGTTTTAAGTATCACTTTAAAGCTTTCCACAGAGGTAGAACATGGTCAGTGGAACTGCTTTTTGATACTGAAGTTAACCTTGATGATTGACCTTGAAGATGTGATTTTGAATTAGACTAAAGTGTGTAAAAACTATATAAAATCTCACATTGAAACTTTGAAAAGGGAGATATTAATATTGCACTCTGTTGCTTTCAATGGACGTAGTGGTTCAAGATACAATCTGCTGCCAGCAAGCAGGCCATTAATACCATATTTAGTGGTGTCTTACTATGACCTTGTATGGCATATTGGAGGGCATATTGTTATTCTCATGTCCAGGTGCGTTCTTCTGTCAAAAACTTACGTACTTTTGCACATTTGACATGTCTCTTTCTTGTGACAAAACATTTTTTGCATTGGAATACAGATGTGTCGGGTTGAGGTGTCAGTCTGTATGATCTGACCATTATTGGAAGAGTTAATTCCCTTGGAATTAAACAAAATATTGAAAACTTCATTTTCTGCTTGTAAGATCAATGGATCCAGATGAATTTTAATATACAGATGCATCATGGTGACATGCAGGTCAAAGTTTATATTTTGTGCAGTCTGCCTATTACTGTAGTGCTGGTAGTGTAGTTGTTAGCACGGTGGACTGCGAACCCATAGGTCATGGGTTCGAATCTCACTGTCGCCGATCATTGTAAACCATTGTAACCTTAGGTAAGTTACTTTACACTACGTTGCACTCTCTCCACCCAGGAGTAAACCAGGTATCTGGCAAATGAGACGAGCTGGTAATGTGAAGAAAAGCATTAGCGCCGAAACAGCAGCTATGCTTGTATACTCCCAAGGGAGTTGAGAATGCACTAGATTGTACAGGTCTTGCCAGGGAGGTGATTGTAGAAGTCGCATGAGGCTCAGGTGAATGAGACTATAAACCCCTACCTTTTGAAGGAAATATTTGACTGTGAAAAAATATCTATAAAGGCAGTTTCCACATGTTCCTTGAAGGTTTAAACTGTCGAGTTCACCTGGAGATTAAACTTCAGTTTGTATTGTATGCTTAGAAGATTTAATTTGTTCATCAAGTTCGAAAATATTCAAGTATGCCTGATCATTACAACTCTAATATGATTGTGTATATTGAACAAGAATGTTTTTCTTCTCTCTTTATTGACTGTACATAGCACAAAATTTAAAACAATGCTCAACAACAATAGTACATGTATTAAGTAATATACATATTTAAATCTTCTCAGTTATCAGAAAAATTGCATGGGTTGTGTAAAAAAAGCACATATTTCTCATTCATCAAAACTGTTTCAAATGTAAATGCTTGAGTAAGAAACATCCTGTATGATTACATATACATTGTATTGATTAATAAATTTAAAAGGTGCAACAAAAGTGAATGTTTTAAAAACTCAGGTCATTATATAGTCTTTACAATCATGTAACCAGACTTGTCAGAATGACAACATAGCTCGCCGGTGGCAACCATATGTAAATTGCAACAACAACAATAAAAAAGGTCTTATCACAAGGAATGCACATGTGAAATATCAAAGCCCTATCACTAACCATTCAAAAAATATGGCCAAGGTTAAAGTTTTTCAAAAGTAGGTCAATCATCTCCAAGGTCAAGGTCACAAGGTCAAAAATTTTGGTATCCATGGAAAGGTCTTGTCACAAGGAATACACATGTGAAATATCAAAGCCCTATCACTTACCATTCCAAAAATATGGCCAAGGTTAAAGTTTTTCAAAAGTAGGTCAATCATCTCCAAGGTCAAGGTCACAAGGTCAAAAATTTTGGTATCCATGGAAACGTCTTGTCACAAGGAATACACATGTGAAATATCAAAGCCCTATCACTTACCATTCCAAAAATATGACCAAGGTTAAAGTTTTTCAAAAGTAGGTCAATCTCCAAGGTCGAGGTCACAAGGTCAAAAATTTTGGTATCCATGGAAAGGTCTTGTCACAAGGAATACACATGTGAAATATCAAAGCCCTATCACTTACCATTCCAAAAATATGGCCAAGGTTAAAGTTTTTCAAAAGTAGGTCAATCTCCAAGGTCAAGGTCACAAGGTCAAAAATTTTGGTATCCATGGAAACGTCTTGTCACAAGGAATACACATGTGAAATATCAAAGCCCTATCACTTACCATTCCAAAAATATGGCCAAGGTTAAAGTTTTTCAAAAGTAGGTCAATCTCCAAGGTCAAGGTCACAAGGTCAAAAATTTTGGTATCCATGGAAAGGTCTTGTCACAAGGAATACACATGTGAAATATCAAAGCCCTATCACTTACCATTCCAAAAATATGGCCAAGGTTAAAGTTTTTCAAAAGAAGGTCAATCTCCAAGGTCAAGGTCACAAGGTCAAAAATTTTGGTATCCATGGAAAGGTCTTGTCACAAGGAATGCACATGTGAAATATGAAAGCCCAATCTGTATTGGTTTAAAAGTTATAAGCAAGGTTAAAGTTTTTGTGCACGCGCACGCAGACGCAGACGCAGACGCCGACGCCGGGGGTATGACAATAGCTCTCCGGACATTCGTCCCGGCGAGCTAAAAAATATAAATCAAAGCAGATCTTTTTCACACATATTGAACAAAATAAAAAGATTTAAATTTAAGATCACTGAATGGAATAAATATTCTTGATGAATTAAAAATCTTGTGAACTATAGAGATTGATCCTCAATATGAAAAAACAGATTCATGTACTCTTAATCTTTCTTCACAGAACCAGCTCCATAAATAAGTTCTTTTTCAAATTGTTCAGCTGTAAATGTTCCGTCTATTCTCTCAAAATTTGGATTAAACACAGAATAGGCACTTAGATGTCTTCTATCCCTAGGACCAGTCCTTGTATTCAAATATACGATTACAATCAAAGACGTAATGAAATAAGCGACACCAAATTGGTATTCTATGAAAAATAGCCACAATAGTAACCATAGTAAGAATTTCAGAATTCTTTCAATCCATATCACTTTGTATGATTTAACATACTGCTCTGATGGTGTTGTATAATCTTCTAGATTTGACTTTCTTTTAGTATCTGTGATTTCCGGATTCTGATCTGATACTATCTCTGTAGAGACATCATGTTGACATTTATCTGCTGTACCACTTGCATTGGGATCCTTGAAATAAATGAACACATGTGAATTTTAAAGCTCTCAAAATTTGTAAAATAAATTTTGTATATATATCATATGACATACAAACAGCACAAAAATGATGTGAGAGACTCACAACACTAAAATAAATTTAGAACTCAGATTTTCGAAGCTCCACGACTTCTTCTTCCGGATACAATCAAAACTTACAATTAAAAACAAATGAAAATTTAAATGTTACAATGCAGTTAAAAATGCGGAAGGGTTCCAACTCTATACCTCCTTGAAGAAAATTTCAAACCAGTTTATTATGCACCAGACACATGTTTCAAATATTAAATTCTCATCAGTGAAAACCAAGCAGAACCTATCTCATAAACTTTCCAAATACTTAACATTGTTGTTTTCTTCCTAATGTGCTTTTTATATCATATGTGATGCATACACAAAAGTTGAGATTATATTTCTGGTCTAACAACGCATGTAAGTTGAAAAAGTTTGCATCGCCAAGAAAATTTTAGGATTCCATATTCTCAACTTTTGCTTATGCATCACTGTCATACCCAAATCTGCATTTGCAGGGGTTTTTTTTACCCTTCGATTCCAGGGGCCTGGGCCTTCAAGATTGGGAAAAGTAGCGACATTTGGTTGAAATTGGGAAAAAATTGTACAAAGAAATTGAGAAAACAAGCAAAAAGTATTATCAATATTGCTACAAAGGTAGCCTAGGTATAAAAATTTGATTAAAATAATTGTCTAAGTGTTTATTCTTTAAAGATTCTTGATGAAATTATTTCACTTTGTTTATCGGTATTTTATTTTGTTCAAATTGGGAATTTTAAGCCCAGAAATTGGGAAAAATGCCTGTTTTTCAGCATTGGGAATGGGGCCGAATTTCGGCCCTGGAGAACCCCTAAAAAAATCCCTGATTTGGGTATGACAAGTCGTAGTACTACATACAGTTATACTTATACATGTAAACATTTTTTTTCATAATTATCAAGAAACTAAGTAAAGCAAGGGTTCATAATTGCAGCTAATCCTTTGTTTAATTTTTGAATACTTGGTCTTGCAGAAAATATTATTCCCAACTTTTATGAAAATACATTAACATATTAATTCTGCCGTCCATTATTGCTAATCCCAGAATATGTCCACATGTTATTTCAGAGAGCAGAACTGATACTGCATGATGCCAGGGACTTTAATAGTGTTAAGTAGCTACTGGTCTTGTAAATATTCAGGATCGGTCGACGCCCAATTACAATCGTGCAACACCCGTGGACACCCCAGTTATGCGCCAGATATGAAATTAGACTAGACGTGTTTTACCTGTACTTTGCGGCCTCACCACCGACTTGCCTCTTTGCAAGGTGAGGCCGCAAGACAAGTACAAATGACGTCTGAACTAGTTCATATCTGGCGCATAACTGGGGTGTCCACGGGTGTTGCACGATCAAAATTGGGCGTCCGCCGATCCCGAATATTTACACGACCAGTAGCTACTACAGTATATAAACATCGTTTATATAGTATGTCCCTGCTGATGCTGATGTGATACAATATCAGCATCAGTATAGGTTCTGCTTTCGGTAATATACTTTAATTTTATTTAATTACAGCTATATACAGCTTAATTTCAATGGAAACTGCAGAGCTTCTTTCAGTGGCGGATTCAGGTGGGTGCGAGGGGGCACCCCCCCCCCCCCCCCCCCGACACTGACCCAAAATTTTCCAAAAATCCCTATATCTTGGCCAATTTTCAGTAGAAATCGACAACATTCGCCCCACGACCCCCCGGCAAGGGGGGCGCTGGATCCGCCACTGTCTTTACTATTTGTCTAAACGCTATGTCAAAACGTAAAGAAGCTCCTCAGTTTACATTGAAATTACAAGCTTACCTGAATGTTTCCTTGTTTGGATCTACGGAAATAAGACAGGAGACCTGGTTTAATGGATTTTGCCTTCTTTTGTCTGTATTCTGCTAGTTTTGCCTCCATCTGTCAACAGTGAAATCGAAAGTAAAAACGTAAACAAATTTTATACATTTTTCTTAAATGTCGATCTCGATAATTGGTTTTATGTGCATATTATTCAGTTTTTATTCGTCGTTCCCACTTGGAAGACATTTTTTATTTAGAATAAAAAATACAATCATAATTGATTAATTGTATTAAAGCCTTATACCTTGTTAAAAATCTCTAACTATTTTAAAACTGACTTCTCCAATCGAATCAGAATGGTCTTAATTTGTTTTCTTCAAATGAACTCAGGAATCGCGGTCTGTCTCCCATAATTAACTGGAAATGGGTGGGGGTCAAATCAGCGGATATTTAGTCATTTGAAATAGTAAACGCACATGTAAAAAATGCCTATATCATTCAATTAAAACCCAGTGTAACCAAAGGGTTATAATCTGAAGAAAAACGACAATGAACGTAACTCTATGCCACTTATGTATCTAGCTATTTAAAGTGAGCACCGCAAAGATAGTGAGGTCACGGGTGCCCAGGGAGAGGAAACATCTCCTGCTTGCCCACGACACGTCCGTCACTTTGCTCAGCCGGCAATGTCACTAATCTGGGACTCCCAAAATTGTCAAATGTTATATAAACAGATAATCATTACATTTGGCTTGTTTGCTACTTAACTCATCAATATGTGCTGATGTTCTTGTATTTGTACACAGAGGAGTCGAAAATTTGTTTGTCTCATATACAGTGCACGATTCGATGCTTTGACAAACGTTTGGCATATTGATTCGCAATCGAGTGACTTTTCGGATTTGGATATACTTGAGTAATAGTTCTAATCACCCATGAAGCAGTAAAGTCCCATTTCTTACGCCCTATCTATACAACATACATTTAATGCAAGGGTTAAAAAATACAGTCAATAAAACAAAGATATAGTGTAAGAAATTAAACTAAGGGAGCAACCATTTTATTTTTATGGGGGGGGGGGGGGCAGGAAGACTTTTGCCAGCCGGAAAATTTTTTTTCGGCCATTTTAAGAGCCGGAAATTTTTTTTTGCCAGCCCTTCGGGCCGGATTATTTTTTTTTAATAATTTTCCAATGTTGAAAATTACTCTAAAGTTTAAATAATTCAGCGTGATTTTTCAGCCATATTAAACATCAAACACACAATGAGTTCATCTCTTGCCAGCATGTCACTTCATTTTAATTTCTTGAATGGCATATGGTGCCTATAATCTGTTTACTAAAATGATACTCAACGGAGACAGGCTATATGGTGCTAATGACTTTTGAATTTTATTTATTCACTCCAAATTGCGTAAAGTTTGTTCTATTTTTTTATACTTTGTTTATGATACACAAAAAAAGTGTTTATTTGGCAGTGGAAAGGTTGGAAGAGAGGGGGGAGGGCAATTTCATGATCCGGAAAATTTTTTTCGCCGGCCCTTCGGGCCGGAAATTTTTTTTCCCTAAAATTTCGATCCGGAAAATTTTTTTTGCAAAGTCTTCCTGCCCCCCCCCCCCATAAAAATCAAATGGTTGCTCCCTAAATAAAATCTGTGTTTGTGAAACACGAATGCCCCCCGTTGTCCGTGTGTACACCATTTTTTACATTTTATGGTGAAAGGTCAAGATCACGAGGTTAAAAATGTTGGGCATAACTTTTGATTGGTAAGTGATTGGGCTTTGATATTTCATGTGTGTTCGTTGTGACAAGACCTTTCCATTGATACCAAAATATTTGACATCGTGACCTTGACGTCGACCTTTGACCTACTTTTAGAAATTTTAACATTTGGCATAACTTATGAATGGTAAGTGATATGGTTTTGATTTCTCACATGTGTATTCCTTGTGACAAGTCCTTGTTATATCAAATGACTTACCGATCAAAAGTTATGCCCAATGTTAAAGTTTTTGAAAAGTAGGTTGACAAAAGGTCAACGTCACGAGGTGAAAAATATTGGTATCAAGGCCGGAAAGGTCTTGTTAGAAGGAATACACATATGAAATACCAAAGCCCTTTCACTTACCAATACTTGAATTGAAACCATAAATTCAAAATATCACAATGTAGTTGGAGTCTATTAATGCAAAGGTCAATATCTCTGATGTAATGAAAACTGCTCTAATGGGACGAAAATACCCTCGCAGCAATATTCTTTGAAAAGTTATCTTGGATGAAGGTCAAGCGTCTATTGTGACATATTGGCCTTAGACCTTGGTTCAAGGTCATGACATACCCTTAGGTCCTAAAGAACATTTATGTGATATTCTATTGAAATTCATTAACAGGGTAAGGAGTTATGCCCCGGACAAGGTTTAAAACATGATGTTTATTGTGACCATTGATCTTTGACCTTGGTAAAAGGTCATGACACACACTCAGGTCCTAAGAAACGTTTCTGGGAAATATTATTGAAATCCATTGATAAGTGCAGGAGTTATACCCAGGACAATGTTTAAATAATGGTCTCTTTTGTGATCTTGACCTTTGACATATGACCTTGGTTTAAGGTCATGACACATTCTAAGGTCCTAAGGAACATTTCTGTGAAATATTATTAAAATAAATCCACAGGGGGACGAGTTATTCCCCGGACAAGGTTTTGAACATGATGTTTATTGTGACCTTGACCTTTGACCTTGTTTAAGGTTGTTTAAGGTCATGACACACACACTTAGGTCCTAAGAAACGTTTCTGTGATGTATTATGGAAATCCAGTAATAGGGGGAGGAGTTATGCCCCGGACAATGTCTAAATAATGGCCTCTGACCTATGGCCTTGGTTTAAGGTCATGATACATCCTAAGGTCCTAAGGAGCATTCCTGTGAAATATTATTGAAATCCATCCACAGTGGGAGGAATTATGCTCTGGGAAAGGTTTAACTAATGATGTCTTTTGTGACCCTGACCTTTGTTCAAGGTAATGACACATCCGTAGGTCCCAAGGAACATATCTGTGAAATGTTATTGAAATCAATCCACAGGGGGACAAGTTATTCTCTGGACATTGTTTTACTAATGGTGTCTAATGTGACCTTGACCTTTGTTCGCTGTCATTACACACCCTTAGGTCCTAAGGAACATTTCTTTGAAATATTATTGAAATCCGTCACCAGGAGGAGTTATGCTCTGGACAATGTTTTACTAATGGTGTCTATTGTGACCTTGACCTTTGTTCAAGGATATGACATACCCTTAGGTTCTTAGGAACATTTCTGGGAAATATTATCTAAATCCATCCACAGGGGGACAGACAGACAGGGTAATTCCTATCTACCCCCAAGCTTTGTTTGCAGGGGTATGAACAAATATAATAATACTGAGAAGATTTCTGAAGCTGCATCAAACTTCATTTCAGACCAAAGAAGTCGTGCAGAAACCATCAATTCTAGTCTGTCTGAGTATTGGAGGCTGAGCAGAAATCATCAAATATCATTGATCAATTCCATTTAAATGAAAATATCTATATGCTTTGAGGTAAGAAACAAACATACAAAGGCCAATTACTAAATTCTGGATTCTGAATTAAGCTGCATCAAACTTTACTTCCCATGAAAGAAGCTGAGCAGGCACCATCAAATCTCTTTGTTCTTTGTTCAATTCAAGAAGCTGAGACAGAAACATAAAATCTCATTGGTCAATTCAAGAAGCTGAGCATAAACCATCAAATATCATTGGTCCATTCAAGAAGCTGTGCAGAAACCATCAAATGTCATTGGCCAATTCAAGGAGCTAAGCAGAAACCATCAAATATCATTGGTCAATTCAAGAAGTTGTGCAGAAACCATCATATATTATTAAGCTGAGCAGTAACCATCAAATATCATTGGTCAATTGAAGAATCTAAGCAGAAACCATCAAATCTCATTGGTCAATTCAAGAATCTGCGCAGAAAATTTCAAATCTCAACGGTCAATTGAATAATCTGAGCAGAAACCATCAAATCTCAAGAAGCTGAGCAGAAACCATCAAATCTCATTTGTAAATTCAAAAAGTTGAGCAGAAACCATCAAATCTCATTGGTCAATTCAAAATGCTGAGCAGAAATCATCAAATCTCATTGGTCAATTCAAGCAGCCGAGCAGAAACCATCAAATATCATTCAGGTCAATTCAAAATGCTGAGCAGAATAACAATTCTTGTTATTGATTCTGAAGCTGCATCAAATACTTTATAAAAAAAAAAACTATAAAATTTCATTCTTTTAAATAAATCACTGTATTTGAAATGAATTAATGGAATAAATTACAATATTTAACAATAAATAAATTGATTCAATACAACAACAGAATGTTTTCTTTAAATAGTACCATATGTTTAACAGAAAATCAGAGAATTTTACAAAATCACCTTTGAGTTACAACAATTAATAAACAAAAATAAATTGATAGGTTTGATCAATACATAGAGAATATTTTCATGAAAAACACTACAATAATTGAAATTAACAGACAATTTTTCACAGTTAAGTGTAATACAGTATTATATGATATTGTATAGTAAAGTGTAATAATATAGACACATTTATTTATATGTTTACTTATTTTCAAACAAACCTTATATGTATTCTTATGTACTGACAAATGAAAATGTTAATGTTAACTACATGTACCTACAAAAATTGTAAAAATTCAGTAACTTATAATATGCTAAGTTTGATCAAGATCAGATGTCCTCTGATAATAATAAAGCAATTAGAATGTGTCTGAAACTTTCAAACTGAAATTATTTAAAAATCAAAGGACTGAAAGTCCTGCGAGTTGGCAAAAAGTAACATTGAGAAGAACATACAGAAGACAAGTATAAAACTGGCACAAATCAAACTCCAAATCTATGCCTCAAATGCTTGAATGAGTGATTCTCACAATCCAAGAGTTGTCTCAAATCTAAAAAAAAAAGTCTGGAAATATACAAAATGATAGAACTTCTTAACCAAATAACTGCTTTTAAGGTCAGAATTCAAGGTCATGTCAAATAAGATCATGTCAAATTTGTTGCAATTGTTATAGGTGTATGTGTGAAGTATTAAGTCCTATCACATTTACTTTAGGAGATATTTGCTTTTGAAACTCCTTAACCAACTTAAAACCAACATCTTAGGTTTATTAAGTATCAAACTGAAAACCCTTTTTTCCTAGTTGGTAAATAGCTCATTAGAGCTAATGTTGATTGTTATAAATTATGTCTGACTTTAAAAAAAATATCATTGATTGATTGATTGATTTATTTACTTGTCTTAAGTCTTCTACACATCCACAAATTTTAATATCTAAGGTCTTTTTTATCCTAAATACAATACTTTTACCTATTTATCTAAAAATGGGGTGCTCCTTATAAAGAGGAGGGAAGTACAAAGAAGAAGATGCGCCATATTTTAATGCACTGACATCAACAAGTGATCACTATTCCTAAAGCATTGTTCCTTGTAGCATTTTTTTTGCATTCTCATGATGCATTTAACCCATTATTTACAACTTGAACTTAAACGTCTGTCGTCTAATATGTTCTTTTGTCAAAATCATAGTGGTCCTATTTCTTACTGCGCCAGTAACATTGTGCGTTGTTTGGTCCGTGCAGGGTTATCAAGTGCGAAGATGAAAGTGATAGCAATGAGAGTTGGCTTTGCCAACTCAAAAATCAAATCTCTCATGGTTATGAAGTACATTTTAAAATCAATAGATTGCTCAGACACTTAAAATTTTGATCAAACTGAAGTCAAACATAGTGTATATATCATACAATTTGGTCTTGTTGGTGGCAAAAAAAGTCCCTGGATAAAACATAATAGGAGGAAACCGGAGTGCCCGGAGAAAAACCTCCAATGTCAAAGTCAGGGTTCAACAATACAATAGAGAACATTAAACTGAAGTCAAACATAGTGTATATATCATACAATTTGGTCTTGTTGGTGGCAAAAAAAGTCCCTGGATAAAACATAATAGGAGGAAACCGGAGTGCCCGGAGAAAAACCTCCAATTACCCGATGGACCACCAACCACCTTGATTCATTTCTTGTCCATGCTAAACCCTTTTAAAAGTGTGAATTTGATTTCATATTACTAAGTGGAAACAAGTCAGCTTGAAAATATATTGCCCTAAGAATACAGTGGAAATCATTATATTTGAATACTCTTTTGTGACTTGCAAGAATTATATAATGGAGTCAGTTCAATTCCTAAACAAAATTTTACTTGAGACTTTAACTTAAAATCAGAAAAGAAATACATAATAATGTTTACAGACCACTTAAAAATAAATACTGTACGAGTTCTTATTTTAGCGCAACAAAATTTTAGCGGGAACAGAGCAGAATTGGGTAAATTGACAATATATTAGCGTAAACATGAATTAGCGTTTTGACTTATTTTCCACAATAATCTGTAATTAAGAGATTCATGATTTAGTGTATTCTTGAATTAGCACAGTCTTAGCAGCGCTAACTCTGCTAAAATATGAATCCCGCTAAAATATTTAGTACACATACAGTACTGAGCATATCAAAGCATTCAATTTGATATCATTGCAGTAGACGTTCTTTATTCACAATTTATGACTACAAAAATGTTTTAAAATATTCAACAATTTATCAAAGAGAACTGAAAAAACAACTACAAAAATATAAACAACAAACAATTTATGAAAGAGAAAATATGGTATATAAAGGGATTACATAATTTTGGTTATGGTTTAGAGGTTCAAAATCTAATACAAGAAGGATCAATACAAAATAGAACAAGACTTTAGTGAGTTCTTATTGTAAAAGAAGCAGTATAAAGACTTTTGATTGAATTAATGAATAAACAGTCGAACTAAAGTTAACATGTATATAACCCAATCATTATGTACGAGAGGATTACGCACAGAAAATCTCATTTTATTGTGCGACTAATTTGCAAACATTTGTAGTCATATAGAAATTTAACATTTCCTATTTGAAAATTGCAAATGAAACTGCAAAATGTTTTAAGTATATATACAATATAAATGTATATCTTGATTGAAATTGTGCAAAACCTAGCTGGAAAAACTTTGATCATATATAGACTCGTATATTTACATTTTTTTACATTATTTGCAATAAATAGCGAGTGTCTTAAACGATATCATTAATTTCATATCACTAAGATATGTTTAAAGATATATACATAAAATGAATAAAAGTGAATCTCGCGGATGAAAGCATGCTAATTAATATATCAAATATTGTCATCGAGGGAAAATGTGATGTCTTTTTGTGTATGGGGATGGTATAATAATGTGTGATTATGTCATGTTAGTGTTTGAGAAAAGTCTTAAGATGTCATGTTATTGTTTGAGGATAGTGTTATGTCTTGTTACTGATGTGGATAGTGTCTTGACAAGTTACTGTTTGAGGATAGTTTAATAATGTCATACTACCGTTCAAGGATAGTGTGATGATGTCATGATACTGGTTGGAATAGTGTTATGTCATGTTTCTGTTGAAGGATAGTGTGATGTCATGTTACTGTTGAAGGATAGTGTGATGTCATGTTACTGTTGAAGGATAGTGTGATGTCATGATAAGGGTTCGGAAAATGTGATGATGTTTTCTTACTGATGGGGAGTGTGATGATGTCATGATACTGTTGAAGGATAGTGTGATGATGTCATGATACTGGTTGGGATAGTGTAATGTCATGTTACTGTTGAAGGATAGTGTGATGTCATGTTACTGTTGAAGGATAGTGTGATGTCATGTTTCTGTTGAAGGATAGTGTGATGTCATGATAAGGGTTGGGAAAATGTGATGTTTTGTTACTGATGGGGATAGTGTGATGTCATGATACTGTTTAAGGATAGTGTGATGATGTCATGATACTGGTTGGGATAGTGTGATGTCTTGTTACTGATGGGGATAGTGTGATGATGTCATGATACTGTTTAAGGATAGTGTGATGATGTCATGATACTGGTTGGGATAGTGTGATGTCATGTTACTGTTGAAGGATAGTGTGATGTCATGATACTGTTGAAGGATAGTGTGACGTCATGATACTGTTGAAGGATAATGTGATGTCATAAGGGTTGGGAAAATATGATGTCTTGTTACTGATGGGGATAGTGTGATGATGTCATGATACTGTTTAAGGATAGTGTGATGATGTCATGATACTGGTTGGGATAGTGTGATGTCATGTTACTGTTGAAGGATAGTGTGATGTCATGATACTGTTGAAGGATAGTGTGACGTCATGATACTGTTGAAGGATAATGTGATGTCATAAGGGTTGGGAAAATATGATGTCTTGTTACTGATGGGGATAGTGTGATGATGTCATGATACTGTTTAAGGATAGTGTGATGATGTCATGATACTGGTTGGGATAGTGTGATGTCATGTTACTGTTGAAGGATAGTGTGATGTCATGTTACTGTTGAAGGATAGTGTGATGTCATGTTACTGTTTAAGGATAGTGTGATGTCATGTTTCTGTTGAAGGATAGTGTGATGTCATGTTACTGTTGGAGGATAGTGTGATGATGTCATGTTACTGTTGAAGGATAGTGTGATGTCATGTTTCTGTTGAAGGATAGTGTGATGTCATGTTACTGTTGACGGATAGTGCGATGTCATGTTTCTGTTGAAGGATAGTGTAATGTCATGTTACTGTTGAAGGATAGTGTGATGTCATGATACTGTTGAAGGATAATGTGATGTCACGATAAGGGTTGGGAAAATGTGATGTCTTGTTACTGATGGGGATAGTGTGATGATGTCATGATACTGTTTAAGGATAGTGTGGTGATGTCATGACACTGGTTGGAATGTCATGTTACTATTAGGGGATAGTGTGATAATGTCAATTTACTGTTGGAGGATAGTGTAATGTCAATTTACTGTTGGAGGATAGTGTGATGTCATGTTTTTGATGGAGTACTTTGATTATAGCAAATAGAGTGATGTAGTCGATGCCTAGTTGATAATAGGTACAAAGTGTTACTGAAAGACATCAGTTTAAACAAAAATTTTGAGTACACATTGCTTTACAGTAAATCAATTGACAAAAATCTTACAAATTTTGTGCAAATGAAAAAGGTGAAATATTCATTACTGAAAGTAGGAAATAACATACAAATTATATCAGAATAAGCAGCTTAAATATAAGGGGAGAACATAAGTGCACAATTTCAACCAATCATCATACATGAGCACTTGACTATCAAAAAGCCTTATTTACATGACATAATGTAGACATCTTGGAGCGTAAAAGCTCAGTTTTATGGCTGGAGAAGTGACAGTGGAATTAGAAAGTTTGGCTTTTAATGTTACAATAACCTAGTAACAGGACTTGACCCGAGGAAAATAAATTGGAGAGACTATATAGAACAACTAGATGAGAGAGGTACTGGCAGATTGATTCAAAAACTTGTTTGACCTTGCTTGCTTACATCAGTCTACCACGAGCCACCACAACCAAAAATTTATCCCAAAAAGACCACCTGAAAAACCAAAAAGAAAAAAAAAAGGAAAAAGACCTGATGTAATCAAGGTAAATCAAGCAAGTGTTTGAATCAAGCTGTCAGGACATCACATCTGAGCTGTTCCACAGTCTATCAAATTTAGATTCCTCTCTGCAAGTACTGTTACCAATAGTTATTTTAACATTTACCTCCCTTTCCCACTCCACATCTCCCACAGATAGCGGTTCTGTGGGAGAAAAATTGGGCTAGATGCGAGCCCTTCACTACCCTTACAACTATGGCTGGATGCAGGCTGGATACCCTTAAATTACCAGGGCTTGAGGAGGGCATGCCCTGTTCATCAATCATAGTATAGGCTAGATACAATAACCCTACATTACCCTTACACAGGCTGGATACCCTTTTGATTACCAAGGCTGGAGGAGAGCATACCCTGTTCATCAATCACAGTACAGGCTGGATACAGTAACCCCTTTGTTACCCTTAAATTACATAGGCTGGAGTTGGGCATGCCCTGTTCATCAATCACAGAACATTAGCTGGATACAATAACCCTTAAATTACACAGGCTGGAGTTGGGCATGCCCTGTTCATCAAAGTACAGGCTGGATACATTAACCCTTAATTACCCTTTTATTAATTAGAAAGACTTGAGTGGGGCATTCCCATTTCATTGAGCACGTATAGGCAGGCCACAATAACACAGCACTAATTAACAGTAACGTTACCTCACAGATATAGTACTAATGAAATACCATCTAAATCCTATGATGAAAATGACAATGAAATCAGGAAGTCAAGGTCAGATTGCTGATTTCCTCTGTCTGGTCCTATAATTCCTTGATCACTTCTCTTCAGAAAACTACTACATTGTATCTGCCAACATGGTTGAGAAAGTCTATTTGACAGTTTATATCATTGTACACTCTTTGTAAAATTGTCCCAATTTCCTAACAGCGCTTCAGGTGGATTCTTATCAACACTCTCTCTTCTAGCTTCTTCATAATTTTCTGCAGTCTGAAAAAAAGAAAGAATTATAGTGTCTAAACAAGAATTCTATTTGTGTTGCAAGGAATACAAGGTCCCCTACTAGCAGTTAAAGTTTTGCCATCAAGAGAAACAAATCCTTAAAAAAATGTCAGCCTTAACAAAACCCAAACTAGTTCAGTAAGTATCCAAGATGAAGCTACAAGTATCAGATTTCTTCTCTAAATATCTTTAATGAAATGCAAAATATTAAAAAATAAATAAAAAATCTAGAAAACTTAATGTTGCAAATCATCCTACAAAACAAGGTATGTCAACTATCCCCAAACTTGAACTTGCTCTTACTATCCAAAACCAATCTGCATATCAAATATTATCTTTCAAATCCAGAATAAAATACAGAAAACAGAAGACAGTCATCAAGTGGTAAAACTTCTCCAAAAATAAGTCAAACATGACCGAATCACACTTGCTCTTGCTGCAACAAGCAAACATATCTCTTGTGTTGCTGAAAAAGTCTGAAAAATGACAGATGGAAAACTGACAAAATTAAAAATGACAAACTGAAAAATGACTGACCAACAGACTGACTGACTGACAGAAAACTAATGATTCCCTCTCACTTTGCCGGTAGGGGACTAATATGATGGAATGCTAATTCCTTCAAATGTAACTGGCTACAAAATGAGAACATTGTGAATGTTAGCTAATTTTTAGCATAGATGCATTAAAATTGACAAATTTATGATGAGAGAACTGTTGATGCAAAATAAGATGATTGTAGGATTGAGTTTTGACAGTCCTCCAAAACACGTAACAGATACATAATGTTCGTGGTTGTGTACAAATGATATAAATGTATTATCACCCTTACCCAAGACTTTCCCTTCCCTGTTCTTCTTTATCGACATTTTGCTATTAGCTTTATCCAAAAGCAGCGAGTATCAGCAGCCATCTTCAGTTCTCGTCTTCCTTTGTAATCTATATTATCAAACTGTTAATGCTGAAAATAAATCAAATTATATAATGAGACATAAAACTCTATAAACAATGAAAAAGTAATCTATCTACAGACACTGTAAAGTTAGCCATGAGATTGTAATCATTTTCATGATTGTAATGTAGCATTATTTTTACCAGATTTATGCTAGTTGCCATTTTACTCTTTATATAGTTGTTAACACAAAAGGAACTAGAACTGCCCTTAAAGTGACCAATTATACCCCCTGCGGGACGTTTTTTCTGTAAAAGCTCTGGTCATAAGGAATCTATATGTTTAACATCATAGCCATATCCCTTACAGTTAAAAATAGCAATCCAAGGAATGCTTGTGTCGCCTGCGAAGCGGTTTGATTATTATTATTCTAGAAAGTCGATCAAAATTATTGGTATCAGTAGAAAAGTCTTGTCAAATGAAATTCATTTGAAATATCAGACCTCTTAATTACAAATTAAAAGAAAAGAGTGTCATCATCTAGGTCAAGGTCACTATGTGAAAATTGGTAACAAAAAGGTCTCATCATAAGAAATATTAAAGACCTATCACCTAACAATTAAAAGATAAATACAACCTTAGAAAAGAAGGTCAAATAGCTAGGTCAAGGTCAAAAGGTAAAAAATTATAGTATGTGTAGAATGGCAATGTTACAAGGAAAATACATGTGAAATATCAAAGCCCTATTACCTACCAATCAAAAGATATAGCCAATATTACTTTTCTTGAAAAGTAGATCAAATATCTAGATCAAGGTCAAAGGGTCAAATATTATGGTCTGTGTAGAAAGGTCTTGTCACAAGGAATAAACATGTGAAATACCAAAGCCCTATCACTTACAATCAAAAGATATAGCCATTCTTAATTTTTTTGAAAAGTAGGTCAAATATGTAGGTCAAGGTCAATAGGTAAAAATTATGGTATGTGTAGGAAGGTCTTGTCACAAGGAATACACATGTGAAATATCAAAGCCCTATCACTTACCAACCAAAAGATATAGTGAATCTTATCTTTTTTTCAGAAGTAGGTCAAATATCGAGGTCATGGTCACAAGGTCAAAAATTATGGTATGTGTATAAAGGTCTTGCCACAAGGATTGCACATGTGAAATATCAAAGTCCTAACACTTACCAATCAAAAGATATATCCATTTTTAATTTTTTTGAAAAGTAGGTCAAATATGTAGGTCAAGGTCACTAGGTCAAAAATTATGGTATGTGTAAAAAGGTCTTGTCACAAGGAATACACATGTGAAATACCAAAGCCCTATCACTTACCAATCAAAAGATATAGTGAATCTTATCTTTTTTTCAAAAGTAGGTCAAATATCGAGGTCAAGGTCACAAGGTCAAAAATTATGGTATGTGTAGAAAGGTCTTGCCACAAGGATTGCAAATGTGAAATATCAAAGTCCTAACACTTACCAATCAAAAGATATATCCATTTTTAATTTTTTTGAAAAGTAGGTCAAATATGTAGGTCAAGGTCACTAGGTCAAAAATTATGGTATGTGTAGGAAGGTCTTGTCACAAGGAATACACATGTGAAATATCAAAGCCCTATCACTTACCAATCAAAAGTTATGGGCTGTGACACCCAAAGTGTGACAGACAGACAGACGGACTGATGGACGGACGGACAGACGGACAACGGACAAAGTGATCCCTAAGTGTCGCTATGCTTCGCAGGCGACACAAAAAGTAGGTAAAAGGTCAAGGTCACTAGGTCAAATGTCATGGTATCAAATGAAAGCTCTGGTCATGAGGAACCTATATGTGAAATATCAAAGCCCTATCCCTTATAGTTTAAAAGTAAGTCAAAGATCAAGGCCACTAAGTCAAAAGTCATGGTATCAAATGAAAGCTCTGGTCATGAGGAATCTATATGTGAAATATCAAAGCCCTATCCCTTATAGTTAAAAATAGCAATCCAAGGAATGCTTGTGTCGCCTGCGAAGCGGTTTGATTATTATTCTAGAAAGTGAATCAAAATTATTGGTATCAGTAGAAAAGTCTTTTCAAATGAAATTCATTTGAAATATCAGACCACTTAATTACAAATTAAAAGATGTGGTGTTTCTCAAATTTTCAGAAAAGAGTGTCAATCATCTAGGTCAAGGTCGTAAAAATTGGTAACAAAAAGGTCTCATCATAAGAAATATTAAAGACCTATCACCTACTGTACCAATTAAAAGATATATACAACCTTAGAAAAGTAGGTCAAATATCTAGGTCAAGGTCAAAAGGTGAAAACAATATGGTATGTGTAGAATGGCATTGTTAAAAGGAAAATACATGTGAAATATCAAAGCCCTATGACCTACCAATCAAAAGATATAGCCAATATTACTTTTCTTGAAAAGTAGATCAATTATCTAGGTCAAGTTCAAAAGGTCAAATATTATGGTCTGTGTAGAAATGTCTTGTCACAAGGAATACTCATGTGAAATACCAAAGCCTTATCACATACCAATCATAAGATATATCCATTCTTAATTTTTTTGTGAAAAGTAGGTAAAATATGTAGGTCAAGGTCAATAGGTCAAAAACCATGGTATGTGTAGGAAGGTCTTGTCACAAGGTAATACACATGTGAAATATCAAAGCCCTATCACTTACCAATCAAAAGATATAGCGAATCTTATCTTTTTTTTCAAAAGTAGGTCAAATATCTAGGGCAAGGTCACAAGGTCAAAAATTATGGTATGTGTAGAAAGGTCTTGCCACAAGGATTGCACATGTGAAATATCAAAGTCCTAACACTTACCAATCAAAAGATATAATCATTCTTAATTTTTTTGAAAAGTAGGTCAAATATCTAGGTCAAGGTCACTAGGTCAAAAATTATGGTCTGTGTAAGAAGGTCTTGTCACAAGGAATACACATGTGAAATACCAAAGCCCTATCACTTACCAATCATAAGATATATCCATTCTTATTTTTTGTGAAAAGTAGGTCAAATATGTAGGTCAAGGTCAATAGGTAAAAAACCATGGTATGCGTAGGAAGGTCTTGTCACAAGGAATACACATGTGAAATATCAAAGCCCTATCACTTACAAATCAAAAGATATAGCGAATCTTATCTTTTTTTCAAAAGTAGGTCAAATATCTAGGTCAAGGTCACAGGTAAAAAATTATGGTATGTGTAGAAAGGTCTTGCCACAAGGACTTCACATGTGAAATATCAAAGTCCTAACACTTACCAATCAAAAGATATATCCATTCTTAATTTTTTTGAAAAGTAGGTCAAATTTCTAGGTCAAGGTCACTAGGTCAAAAATTATGGTATGTGTAAGAAGGTCTTGCCACAAGGAATACACATGTGAAATATCAAAGCCCTATCACTTACCAATCAAAAGTTATGGGCTGTGACACCCAAAGTGTGACAGACAGACAGACGGACAGACGGACGGACAGACGGACAACGGACAAAGTGATCCCTAAGTGTCGCTATGCTTCGCAGGCGACACAAAAATGAGGTCAAAGGTCAAGATCAAGGTCACTAGGTCAAAAAGTCCTGATATCAAATGAAAGCTCTGGTCATGAGGAATCTATATGTGAAATATCACCTATCTCTTATAGTTAAAAAGTAGGTCAAAGGTCAAGATCAAGGTCATTAGGTCAAAATGTCATGATCTCAAATGAAAGCTCTCATTATGAGGAATATATAAGTGAAATTTCAAACCCCTAACCCTTATAGTTTAAAAGTAGGTCAAAGATCAAAAGTAGGTCAAAGGGCAAGGTCACTAGGTCAAAAGTCATGGTATAAAATGAAAGCTTTAGTCATGAGGTATATGTGAAATATCAAACCCCTACCCCTTTTAGTTCAAAATTATGTCAAAGGTCAAGATCAAGGCCACAAGGTCTTATACTTGTTATCATCAATGTGTGTATGAAATATTACAGCCTTATCACTTATCCTTGAAGAGATATTCGCTTTAAGAACTTCTTAACCAAAATACCACAACAGGGTCAAAGTTCAAAGTCAAGGTCACTAGGTCAAATGTCTTGGTATGTAGTACTTATTATGGTGAATGCATGTATGAAATATGAAAGCCCTATCACTTATATGTAAAAAAAATATGCTTTAAGAACTTCTTAACCAAAATATAACTACAAGCTTAAGGTCATAACTACAAGCTTAAGGTCAAAGTTCAAGGTCAAGGTCACTAGGTCAAATGTCTTGGTATCAAAATGTAGTACTTTTTATGGTGAATGTAATCATGAAATATGAAAGCCCTATCACTTATTCTTAAAGAGTTATCTGCTTTAAGAACTTCTTAACCAGACGGATCAACGGACGGACAGACGGACAGGGTGTTTCCTATATACCACCCATAACTTTGTTTGCGGGGGGTATAAAAATAAAAATGAGAAATGGAAAGAGTATATATTATTCGCTTTATCTCCATACCTCCTACAAGCTAATGAAGACAACTTTGCTCCAACATCAAAACCAGTGACTCCATCAATCATTCTGCAGTCCCCAGTGATCCAGTCATACAACCAGTGACAGTAGCTCAGCGTGTCCTTACTGAGCCTACTCCAGCCATTATACTGCAGTCCCCATTGATCCAGCCATACAACCAGTGACAGTAGCTCAGTGTTTCCTTACTGAGCCTACTCCAGTCATTACTCTGCAGTCCCCATTGATCCAGCCATACAACCAGTGACAGTAGCTCAGTGTGTCCTTGCTGAGCCTACTCCAGTCATTACTCTGCAGTCCCCATTGATCCAGCCATACAACCAGTGACAGTAGCTCAGTGTTTCCTTACTGAACCTACTCCAGCCATAAAACTGCAGCCCCAATTGCTACGGCCATACAACCAGTGACTGTAGCTCAGTGTGTCCTTACTGAGCCTACTCCAGCCATTATACTGCAGTCCCAATGGATCCAGCCATACAACCAGTGACAGTAGCTCATTGTGTCCTTACTGAGCCTACTCCTGTGATGACTCTGCTGTCCCAATTAATTCAGCCATACAACCAGTCACAGTAGCTCATTGTGTTCTTACTGAGCCTACTCCAGCCATAAACTGCAGTCCCCACTGATCCAGCCATACAACCAGTGATAGTAGCTCAGTGTGTCCTTACTGAGACTACTCCAGCCACTATACTGCAGTCCCCATTGATCCAGCCATACAACCAGTGACAGTAGCTCAGTGTGTCCTTACTGAGCCTACTCCAGCCATTATACTGCAGTCCCCAGTGATCCAGCCATACAACCAGTGACAGTAGCTCAGTGTGTCCTTGCTGAGACTACTCCAGTCATTATACTGCAGTCCTCATTGATCCAGCCATACAACCAGTGACAGTAGCTCAGTGTGTCCTTACTGAGCCTACTCCTGTCATTATATTGCAGTCCCCATTGATCCAGCCATACAACCAGTGACAATAGCTCAGTGTGTCCTTACTGAGCCTACTTCAGCCATTATACTGCAGTCCCCATTGATCCAGCCATACAACCAGTGACTGTAGCTTAGTGTGTCCTTACTGAGCCTACTCCAGCCATTATATTGCAGTCCCAATAGATCCAGCCATACAACAAGTGACAGTAGCTCAGTGTGTCCTTACTGAGCCTATTCCAGCCATTATACTGCAGTCCCCATTGATCCAGCCATACAACCAGTGACAGTAGCTCAGTGTGACCTTACTGAGCCTACTCCAGCCATTATACTGCAGTCCCCATTGATCCAGCCATACAACCAGTGACAGTAGCTCAGTGTGTCCTTACTAAGTCCACTCCAGCCATTATACTGCAGTCCCCATTGATCCAGCCATACAACCAGTGACAGTAGCTTAGTGTATCCTTATTGAGTCCACTCTAGTCATTATACTGCAGTCCCCATTGATCCAGCCATAAAACCAGTGACAGTAGCTCAGTGTGTCCTTACTGAGCCTACTCCAGTCTTTATACTGCAGTCATTATTGATACAGCCATTTAACCAGTGACAGTATCTCAGTGTGTCCTTACTGAGACTACTCCAGCCATTATACTGCAGTCCCCATTGATCCAGCCATACAACCAGTGACAGTAGCTCAGTGTGTCCTTACTGAGCCTACTTCAGCCATTATACTGCAGTCCCCATTGATCCAGTCATACAACCAGTGACAGTAGCTCAGTGTGTCCTTACTGAGCCTATTCTAGCCATTATACTGCAGTCCCCATTGATCCAGCTATACAACCAGTGACAGTATCTCAGTGTGTCCTTGCTGAGCCTACTTCAGCCATTATACTGCAGTCCCCATTGATCCAGCCATACAACCAGTGACAGTGACAGTAGCTCAGTGTGTCCTTACTGAGCCTACTTCAGCCATTATACTGCAGTCCCCATTGATCCAGCCATACAACCAGTGACAGTAGCTCAGTGTGTCCTTACTGAGCCTACTTCAGTCATTATACTGCAGTCCCCATTGATCCAGCCATACAACCAGTGACAGTAGCTCAGTGTGTCCTTGCTGAGCCTACTTAAGCCATTATACTGCAGTCCCCATTGATCCAGGCATACAACCAGTGATAGTAGCTCAGTGTGTCCTTACTGAGCCTACTTCAGCTATTATACTGCAGTCCCCATTGATCCAGCTATACAACCAGTGACAGTAGCTCAGTGTGTCCTTACTGAGCCTACTCCAGCCATTATACTGCAGTCCCCAGTGATCCAGCCATACAACCAGTGACAGTAGCTCAGTGTGTCCTTGCTGAGACTACTCCAGTCATTATACTGCAGTCCTCATTGATCCAGCCATACAACCAGTGACAGTAGCTCAGTGTGTCCTTACTGAGCCTACTCCTGTCATTATATTGCAGTCCCCATTGATCCAGCCATACAACCAGTGACAATAGCTCAGTGTGTCCTTACTGAGCCTACTTCAGCCATTATACTGCAGTCCCCATTGATCCAGCCATACAACCAGTGACTGTAGCTTAGTGTGTCCTTACTGAGCCTACTCCAGCCATTATATTGCAGTCCCAATTGATCCAGCCATACAACAAGTGACAGTAGCTCAGTGTGTCCTTACTGAGCCTATTCCAGCCATTATACTGCAGTCCCCATTGATCCAGCCATACAACCAGTGACAGTAGCTCAGTGTGACCTTACTGAGCCTACTCCAGCCATTATACTGCAGTCCCCATTGATCCAGCCATACAACCAGTGACAGTAGCTCAGTGTGTCCTTACTAAGTCCACTCCAGCCATTATACTGCAGTCCCCATTGATCCAGCCATACAACCAGTGACAGTAGCTTAGTGTATCCTTATTGAGTCCACTCTAGTCATTATACTGCAGTCCCCATTGATCCAGCCATAAAACCAGTGACAGTAGCTCAGTGTGTCCTTACTGAGCCTACTCCAGTCTTTATACTGCAGTCATTATTGATACAGCCATTTAACCAGTGACAGTATCTCAGTGTGTCCTTACTGAGACTACTCCAGCCATTATACTGCAGTCCCCATTGATCCAGCCATACAACCAGTGACAGTAGCTCAGTGTGTCCTTACTGAGCCTACTTCAGCCATTATACTGCAGTCCCCATTGATCCAGTCATACAACCAGTGACAGTAGCTCAGTGTGTCCTTACTGAGCCTATTCTAGCCATTATACTGCAGTCCCCATTGATCCAGCTATACAACCAGTGACAGTATCTCAGTGTGTCCTTGCTGAGCCTACTTCAGCCATTATACTGCAGTCCCCATTGATCCAGCCATACAACCAGTGACAGTGACAGTAGCTCAGTGTGTTCTTACTGAGCCTACTTCAGCCATTATACTGCAGTCCCCATTGATCCAGCCATACAACCAGTGACAGTAGCTCAGTGTGTCCTTACTGAGCCTACTTCAGTCATTATACTGCAGTCCCCATTGATCCAGCCATACAACCAGTGACAGTAGCTCAGTTTGTCCTTGCTGAGCCTACTTAAGCCATTATACTGCAGTCCCCATTGATCCAGGCATACAACCAGTGATAGTAGCTCAGTGTGTCCTTACTGAGCCTACTTCAGCTATTATACTGCAGTCCCCATTGATCCAGCCATACAACCAGTGACAATGACAGTAGCTCAGTGTGTCCTTGCTGAGCCTACTTCAGCCATTATACTGCAGTCCCCATTGATCCAGCCATATAACCAGTGACAGTATCTCAGTGTGTCCTTGCTGAGCCTACTTCAGCCATTATACTGCAGTCCCCATTGATCTAGCCATACAACCAGTGACAGTGACAGTAGCTCAGTGTGTCCTTGCTGAGCCTACTTCAGCCATTATACTGCAGTCCCCATTGATCCAGCCATACAACCAATGACAGTAGCTCAGTGTGTCCTTACTGAGACTACTCCAGTCATTATACTGCAGTCCCCATTGATCCAGCCATACAACCAGTGACAGTAGCTCCGTGTGTCCTTACAGAGACTACTCCAGTCATTATACTGCAGTCCCCATTGATCCAGCCATACAACCAGTGACAGTAGCTCAGTGTGTCCTTGCTGAGCCTACTTAAGCCATTATACTGCAGTCCCCATTGATCCAGGCATACAACCAGTGATAGTAGCTCAGTGTGTCCTTACTGAGCCTACTTCAGCTATTATACTGCAGTCCCCATTGATCAAGGCATACAACCAGTGACAGTAGCTCAGTGTGTCCTTACTGAGCCTACTCCAGCCATTATACTGCAGTCCCCAGTGATCCAGCCATACAACCAGTGACAGTAGCTCAGTGTGTCCTTGCTGAGACTACTCCAGTCATTATTCTGCAGTCCTCATTGATCCAGCCATACAACCAGTGACAGTAGCTCAGTGTGTCCTTACTGAGCCTACTCCTGTCATTATATTGCAGTCCCCATTGATCCAGCCATACAACCAGTGACAATAGCTCAGTGTGTCCTTACTGAGCCTACTTCAGCCATTATACTGCAGTCCCCATTGATCCAGCCATACAACCAGTGACTGTAGCTTAGTGTGTCCTTACTGAGCCTACTCCAGCCATTATATTGCAGTCCCAATTGATCCAGCCATACAACAAGTGACAGTAGCTCAGTGTGTCCTTACTGAGCCTATTCCAGCCATTATACTGCAGTCCCCATTGATCCAGCCATACAACCAGTGACAGTAGCTCAGTGTGACCTTACTGAGCCTACTCCAGCCATTATACTGCAGTCCCCATTGATCCAGCCATACAACCAGTGACAGTAGCTCAGTGTGTCCTTACTAAGTCCACTCCAGCCATTATACTGCAGTCCCCATTGATCCAGCCATACAACCAGTGACAGTAGCTTAGTGTATCCTTATTGAGTCCACTCTAGTCATTATACTGCAGTCCCCATTGATCCAGCCATAAAACCAGTGACAGTAGCTCAGTGTGTCCTTACTGAGCCTACTCCAGTCTTTATACTGCAGTCATTATTGATACAGCCATTTAACCAGTGACAGTATCTCAGTGTGTCCTTACTGAGACTACTCCAGCCATTATACTGCAGTCCCCATTGATCCAGCCATACAACCAGTGACAGTAGCTCAGTGTGTCCTTACTGAGCCTACTTCAGCCATTATACTGCAGTCCCCATTGATCCAGTCATACAACCAGTGACAGTAGCTCAGTGTGTCCTTACTGAGCCTATTCTAGCCATTATACTGCAGTCCCCATTGATCCAGCTATACAACCAGTGACAGTATCTCAGTGTGTCCTTGCTGAGCCTACTTCAGCCATTATACTGCAGTCCCCATTGATCCAGCCATACAACCAGTGACAGTGACAGTAGCTCAGTGTGTCCTTACTGAGCCTACTTCAGCCATTATACTGCAGTCCCCATTGATCCAGCCATACAACCAGTGACAGTGACAGTAGCTCAGTGTGTCCTTACTGAGCCTACTTCAGTCATTATACTGCAGTCCCCATTGATCCAGCCATACAACCAGTGACAGTAGCTCAGTTTGTCCTTGCTGAGCCTACTTAAGCCATTATACTGCAGTCCCCATTGATCCAGGCATACAACCAGTGATAGTAGCTCAGTGTGTCCTTACTGAGCCTACTTCAGCTATTATACTGCAGTCCCCATTGATCCAGCCATACAACCAGTGACAATGACAGTAGCTCAGTGTGTCCTTGCTGAGCCTACTTCAGCCATTATACTGCAGTCCCCATTGATCCAGCCATATAACCAGTGACAGTATCTCAGTGTGTCCTTGCTGAGCCTACTTCAGCCATTATACTGCAGTCCCCATTGATCTAGCCATACAACCAGTGACAGTGACAGTAGCTCAGTGTGTCCTTGCTGAGCCTACTTCTGCCATTATACTGCAGTCCCCATTGATCCAGCCATACAACCAATGACAGTAGCTCAGTGTGTCCTTACTGAGACTACTCCAGTCATTATACTGCAGTCCCCATTGATCCAGCCATACAACCAGTGACAGTAGCTCCGTGTGTCCTTACAGAGACTACTCCAGTCATTACACTGCAGTCCCCATTGATGCAGCCATACAACCAGTGTCAGTAGCTCAGTTTGTCCTTACTGAGACTACTCCAGTCATTATACTGCAGTCCCCAATGATCCAGCCATACAACCAGTGACAGTAGCTCAGTTTGTCCTTACTGAGACTACTCCAGTCATTATACTGCAGTCCCCATAGATCAAGCCATACAACCAGTGACAGTAGCTCAGTGTGTTCTTGACAAGCTTACTTTTATGCTAGAACTAGATTCCTGCAAGAGACATGTTTAAAGGGATTGATAAAATGTCTTTGTTAGACCTACAAATACAGTAAGATGTTATAAACATTTGAGAGCAAGATGACTTTATTTGAAACTGACTGTCTAAAATAGACAGAACTGAACTTTTCCAAAGTGGAATATTTGAGTCAAGGTTGTGAGGTCAAAATCGATGTTTTGAACAGAAAATCCTTGTCATAAGGAAAACACTTGTGAAATATGAAAGCCCCATCACAAACTATATAATTAATTTATATTTCAAGGTCAATGTAACAAGGTCAAAATTTTAAGATCTTAACAGTCACTATATACAGGGAATCAATTCGTCTGGAGTAATGAATCATCACTGTATATATGGATGATTTACCTTGATATTTACTTGGATCTGAGGCCTTGATTGTCCTCTGTATCCCTTCTTCTCTGCTGCTACGTACTTCATTTTGGAGTATATTACAATGATGTATGTCTTTAGGGGAGCTGAAAGACACCATAATAAAATTTTGCTATCATATCTGAAATTCTAATTATGAGAATCTTTCAACTACATCCGAACACAATGAGCAAAAAAAAGGCATATGACACGAGAATGAGACATTGATTTAAAAGAAGTCATTGGTGACTTAAATAAAAAGAATAATGAAATGCATAAGCTTGAAAGTTTTGGATAGACAAAGAAACAGCTAGACAAATGAGCTGCATGGACAGTATTTAAAAGAAGTTAAAGAATACTTCTATCATAAATATTAACAGAAGTGTTTTAATTAATTAGCTTTTTGCGTACAAACTTATTATTTAGCTTTTATGGCATACAAATTTATAATTCAGCTGTCATACCAGGTAGCAAGGTGTCTACATTGGCTTCTAATTGATGGTTTGCTGGTGACATTGGCTGAAGGGCTTGACATGGATCCTTCATCTCTAACATCCATATTTTCAGGCAAGTTGGATAACTGCTGCTTCTAACAAATCTGTATGACAAAAGGTCAATTATAAGATTCAAAGCGATATAACTTGCTTTGTGCAAATTAAATAGATTAAAATAAAAGAAATATTTGACCTCATGAAATTAAACACAGTGTTACCAGAGATGACAGAGCTCACCTCGATGGCAACATTGTCACATGACTCAGACTAAGCATCTGTACCTACATTGCACAAAGTATTTCAAGATGTATCACCAACACAAGTTTGGTTGATAAAGAAAAATAGGTCAGATGCAGTATCCGTACCATGCATTGCAATAAGCTTAGCATCCTGACAGGTGCATCATCCATGTAAGTTTGGCTGATGTAGGACTTATAATAGGATTGAAATGGACATGTCCCAATTTGCTTGACTTAGTTGTTCAAGCGTGAAATATAGGTCAGATGCAGCATTCGTACCAAGCATCCTAAGAGACATCACACCCACAAGTTTGGATGACCTAGGACTTAAAATCGGCTGGATATACAGTGTTTTTCCCCTTGTTTGGGGCCAAATTTCAGCCCCTTCCCAAAGCCAAATTTCCTCTATTTTTCTGAAAAAATAAACCATAAACCGCTAAAGGCGGTAAGGCTGGATTGCGAAGTGTTTGTATTAGATGACGTATACATTTTGGCGCAGATAGAAAGGTCAAAGGTCATTAAAATACTATTGCACAATGAAAAAAAAGCTATGGTCATAAGGAATCTAAATGTGAAATATCAAAGCCCTACCCCTTATAGTTCAAAAGTAGGTAAAAGGTCAATGTCAAGGTCATTTGATCAAAAGTCATGATATCAAATGAAAGGTCTGGTAATGAGGATTCTACAACTGAAATATAAAATCCTACCTCTGATAATTTAAAAGTAGGTATGAGGAATCCATATGTGAAATATCGAAACCCTACCTCCTATAGTTCAAAAGTAGGTCAAAGGTCAATGTCAAGGTCACTAGGTCAAAAGTCATGATATCAATTGAAAGTTCTGGTCATGAGGAATCAATATGTGAAATATCAAAACCCTACCTCTTATAGTTCAAAAGTAGGTCAAAGGTCAATGTCAAGGTCACTAGGTCAAAACTCGTGATATCAATTAAAATATCTGGTCATTAAGATTCTGCATGTGAAATTTCAAAGCCATAGCCTCCATAGTTCATGATATATAACCTAGATTTATCATTTTCAAAAGTAGGTCAAACTCCAAGGTCAAGGTCACAAGGTCAAAACTTTTGGTATCCATGGTAAGGTCTTGTCACAAGAAATGCACAAGAGAAATATGAAAGCCCTATCACTTACTATTCAAAAGCTATGGCCAAGGTTAAAGTTTTTCAAAAGTAGGTCAAGCTCCAAGGTCAAGGTCACTAGGTCAAATTTTGTTGCAGTGTTTGATTTGTCTCATCATGGTCTATCACCATGTCAAGTTTCAAGTTGCTCCTCCGAACAGTTTTCTCTTAAGGGACTTAAACGCAACACTTTAACCAAAATGTTGACGCACTGACAGACGGACTTTGCAATCCGGCCAAAAATAACTCTGAAATTCCCAAAGAAAAAACATAAAAAAAATAAAGCCTGTGTTTGTGAAACACGAATGCCCCCGGTGGCATCTTTGTTAGTATAAACACTATTTTCTGTTAAGTACATGTATGTGAAAGGTCAAGGTCAGGGTGACTGGGTTAAAAGGTCAAAGGTCAAGGTCAGGAGGTAAAAAAAATTGGTATCCATGGAAAGGTCTTGTCACAAGGAATACACATGTGAAATATGAAAGCCCTATCACTTACCATTCAAAAGTTATGCCAAATGTTAAAGTTTTTGAAAAGTAGGTCAAAGGTCAAGGTCACGAGGTCAAAAATGTTGGTATCAATGGAAAGGTCTTGTCACAAGGAATACACATGTGAAATATGAAAGCCCAATCACTTCCAATTCAAAAGTTATGCCAAATGTGAAAGTTTTTTTTTAAAGTAGGAATACACATATGAAAAAAAAAAAAAGAAAAAAAAAAAAAAAAAAAGAATACACATGTGAAATATGAAAGCCCTATTACTGACCATTAACCAGACTTGTCAGAATGACAACATAGCTTGCCGGTGGCAACCATATGTAAATTGCAACAACAACAATAAACCAGACTTGTCAGAATGACAACATAGCTCGCCGGTGGCAACCATATGTAAATTGCAACAACAACAATAAACAAGAGGCCCAGGGGCCACAACGCTCACCTGAAAACTACGTAAACTAAGCACATCAAACAAAAAGAAGTTTGTAAGAGGAAAATAACCAGATTTCAGAGTGGAACAAAAATTAACAACACTTCTTAAGACATCTCTCTAGATAATCCTGAAGCTTTCGGTATGTGGATACGTGCTTCCGTTCTGAAGAAGAAGTTTGTCAAATGAGGGTACTTCCCATGACCTATTTTTGCCCGTTGTGGTGCCACCTGTTGACAGATCCGGACAAAAAACAACAATACTTGTAGGGGACCATGATTACTTCATTCCTACCAAGTTTCATGAAAATCTGTTTAGCGGTTCTGGGGAAGAAGTTGAATATGTATGAAAATCATCTCCCCCTTCTTCTTGAGTAATCTAAGTAACCCGAGACAGACAGTTATAAAGAAGCTAAAGCAAAATCCTGCTAATAAATTACAGCCTTCTCCCCCTCCTTTCACTACGTTAAGTAAATGTGAAGTTCTGTTTTTACATTAATATTTTGAGCTGCTCTCAATATTTTAATTTCAAAGTTATATATCTAAGTCTTCACAAGATGAATTTGAAAATACTTATTCCTCTTTTTTGAATTATTTAATTTCCTTTTGCAAACTCATTTAATAATTTAAAATATATAACATTCAAATGAATCGATTATATCTATATTAAAGAAAGACAACTCTTGCATACATGAGTTCTGAAAAATTCCTGATATAGTACCAGAACTTGAACCCACAAGCCTTGGGTCAATGTGCACAGTAAACATATCTATTCATGATTGAAAAAAATACTGATAAAAATCTGTTCAGCAGTTCTGGAGAAGAAGTTGAATATGTATGAAAATCACACCCCCCCCCCTTTCCTTTTCACATAAGAAAAAAAAAATTATAAAAAATCAAAAAATTAAAATTTTAGTATAAAATACATATCAAAGCAATGCTCAGGTGAGCTAAAAATTGTTGGGGTCCCGCCGGGGTTTGAAGCCACTCCCCATGGGTCCATTGGGCATGGAAAACATACATTATACCTATGTACAATCTTAAAAAATATTTCTTAAAAATGCAAAAGTTGATATCTTGACAAAATTCTTTCACTTGTAGGGTACCATGCATGAGTACCTCATACCTACAAATTGTCATGACAATCTGAAGAGTGGTTATAGAAAAGAAGCAGAAAATGCATGAAAATCAACACCCCCCCTCCTTCCTTTTTACATAAGAAAAAAAATCATAAAAAATCAAAAAAATAAAATTTCAGCATGAGTGTGTAAAATCATACACTTATTGAGTTATTTAAAGAAATAGTGCAAAAATGTGCATTTCTGACTAAGTCCAAAAAGACGTCAAAAACGCGTCAAAAATTTGACTTTTGAGTGGAACCAAAAATAACAACACTTCTTAAGACATCTCTCTAGATCATCCTGATGCTTTCCGTTTGTCGATACCTGCTTCGGATCTGAATAAGAAGTTTGTCAAAGGAGGGTACCCCCCGTAACCTACTTTTGCCTCTGGTGGCGCCACCTTTTGATGGATCCGGACGAAAAACAACAACACTTGTAGGGGACCATGAGTCTTCATTCCTACCAAGTTTCATGAAAATCTGTTCAGTGGTTCTGGAGAAGAAATTGAATATGTATGAAAATCACCCCCCCCCCCTTCCTTTTCACATAAGAAAAAAAATCATAAAAAATCAAAAAAATTTAAATTTTAGAATAAAATACATATCAAAGCATTAAGTAAGTTAAATATGATAAATATGCAGTAAATGAGTGTGTAAAATCATGCACTTATTGAGTTATTTAAAGAAATAGTGCAAAAATGTGCATTTCTGACTAAGTCCAAAAAGACGTCAAAAACGCATCAAAAATTTGACTTCGAAGTGGAACCAAAAATAACAACACTTCTTAAGACATCTCTCTAGATCATCCTGATGCTTTCGGTTTGTCGATACATGCTTCGGTTCTGAAGAAGAAGTTTGTCAAAGGATGGTACCCCCTGTGACCTACTTTTGGCTGTGGTGGCGCCACCTGTTGACGGATTCGGACGAAAAACAACAACACTTGTAGGGGACCATGAGTACTTCATACCCACCAAGTTTCATCAAAATCCCTTCAGCTGTTCTGGAGAAGAAGTCGAAAATGTGAAAAGTTTACGACGGACGACGGACGGCACGCTATGACAATAGCTCACTTGAGCTTTGCTCAGGTGAGCTAAAAAGGTCTTATCACAAGGAATGCACATGTGAAATATCAAAGCCCTATCACTTACCAATCAAAAAATATGGCCAAGGTTAAAGTTTTTCAAAAGTAGGTCAATCATCTCCAAGGTCAAGGTCACAAGGTCAAAAATTTTGGTATCCATGGAAATGTCTTGTCACAAGGAATACACATGTGAAATATCAAAGCCCTATCACTTACCATTCAAAAAATATGGCCAAGGTTAAAGTTTTTCAAAAGTAGGTCAATCATCTCCAAGGTCAAGGTCACAAGGTCAAAAATTTCAGTATCCATGGAAACGTCTTGTCACAAGGAATGCACATGTGAAATATCAAAGCCCTATCACTTACCAATCAAAAAAAAAATGGCCAAGGTTAAAGTTTTTCAAAAGTAGGTCAATCATCTCCGAGGTCAAGGTCACAAGGTCAAAAATTTTGGTATCCATGGAAACGTCTTGTCACAAGGAATGCACATGTGAAATATCAAAGCCCTATCACTTACCAATCAAAAAAAAATGGCCAAGGTTAAAGTTTTTCAAAAGTAGGTCAATCATCTCCGAGGTCAAGGTCACAAGGTCAAAAATTTTGGTATCCATGGAAACATCTTGTCACAAGGAATACACATGTGAAATATCAAAGCCCTATCACTTACCATTCAAAAAATATGGCCAAGGTCAAAGTTTTTCAAAAGTAGGTCAATCTCCAAGGTCAAGGTCACAAGGTCAAAAATTTTGGTATCCATGGAAACGTCTTGTCACAAGGAATACACATGTGAAATATCAAAGCCCTATCACTTACCATTCAGAAAATATGGCCAAGGTTAAAGTTTTTCAAAAGTAGGTCAATCTCCAAGGTCAAGGTCACAAGGTCAAAAATTTTGGTATCCATGGAAAGGTCTTGTCACAAGGAATGCACATGTGAAATATGAAAGCCCAATCTGTATTGGTTTAAAAGTTATAAGCAAGGTTAAAGTTTTTGTGCACGCGCACGCCGACGCCAACGCCGACACCAGGGGTATGACAATAGCTCTCCGGACATTCGTCCCGGCGAGCTAAAAAGTTATGCCAAATGTTAAAGTTTTTTGAAAAGTAGGTCAAATGTCAAGGTCAAGGTTAGGAGGTAAAAAAAATTGGTATAAATGGAAATGTCTTGTCACAAGGAATACACATGTGAAATATGAAAGCCCAATCACTTCCAATTCAAAAGTTATGCCAAATGTTAGTTTTTTTAAAAGTAGGTCAAAGGTCAAGGTCAAGGTCACAAGGTCAAAAATTTTGGTATCAATGGAAAGGTCTTGTCACAAGGAATACACATGTGAAATATGAAAGCCCTATCACTTCCCATTCAAAAGTTATGTCCAATGTTAAAGTTTTTCGGATAAACAGACAGACAGACAAACAGACGGACAGGCCAAAAACTATATGCCCCCGAATCTTTGATTCTGGGGGCATAATCACACGAGACCTAGTGTTCCTATTCGGTTATTTTTGTGTGTGAGAGGGCTTCAATTCCCTCCAATACTCTGCTGTGGCAAAAGCCGATTTTGTATCACAATTGCATGTTACTGCATGATGACAAGATGGTGATGCATATCTAATTCAAACCGACATTAAAACTAAATATTTTCTGCTTCCATAAGGGTAAATTTCCCTTCCAGATCCGATACTCCACGATAAATATATACCTTAGGCTTACCGGACGCATTTTTTCCGGCAAGATTGTCAAAATAATTGTAGAACGTGGATTATATTAGACATTTTACCGTTACATTAGCTGAGATGTTTGCTACTAATGTAGGTTTTGACACAAGATTTCATTATTCTTGGTGGTTTACATTACATAAATATGCACTATATATTTACTTTGCAATTGCACTATAATATGCGATTGTGGCACACAAGTATATGGGAAGTAATTGAAGCCCTCTCACACACAAAAATAACCAAATAGGTGTGAGACGGGCGAAATATTGAAGCTAGTTTGTTTGATGCAAGACTTATAGCAAGGCGGGAATAGACCTGTCCCATTTTACCTAACTGCTCACTCAAGCATGAAATGTGGGTCAGATGCATTATCCATGCAAGTTTGGTTGATGTAGGACTTATAGTAAGGCAGGAATGGACCTGCCCCACTTAACCTATATTTGGACGACTACGCGATAGCATACGCTCCCCACTACTTCATCGAGGTAAGCTAACATATGTACCTTTGGATCACAAGCAACAGCATACTAAAATGTGAAAGTGAACAGGTAAATGATTATACAGCTCGGACATGACGTTTGACAAATTGACAGATGGATGGATGGACACAAATGCAAAAACAATAGGTCTCCTCCCAACAGGATGAGACATAATTAAGTAAACGGTAAGGGATTGCAAAAAGAAAATGATACGTTAAAAAATTCTGCTTACCTTGGTTTTTGTTTTATGCAATCTTTCTGATTCACAGTATTTCTTCTGTCTACTTTACTTTCTGTCCTCCAGTAAGACTAAATTTTAACACCAGTTAAATAAGACGCCCAATTCTCAGAATCCGCGACTTTTGTCCTCCATAGGCTGAATTTTATCAATTGTCACTCTAGGCACTATTTTCTACTTTACTTCTTCCATTGGCTGAATTTGATCATCGGTTACACTTTAGACATCCCTTTCTAATTAACTTTCTGTCCTCCAAGAGCAGTTCCTTTAAGTACTCCTTTCTACTTTACGTTTGTCCTCCATAGGCTGATTTGATCACTAGTTTCTCTAAGCACTCCTTTCTAGTTTACTTTCTGCATGTCCTCAATAGGCTGATTTGATCACTTAGTAAGTTTCTCTAAGCACTCCTTTCTTGTTTACTTTCTGCATGTCCTCCATAGGCTGATTTGATCACTAGTTTCTCTAAGCACTCCTTTCCAGTTTACTTTCTGTATGTCTTCCATAGGCTGATTTGATCACTATTTTCTCTAAGCACTCCTTTCCAGTTTACTTTCTGTATGTCCTCCATAGGCTGATTTGATCACTAGTTTCTCTAAGCACTCCTTTCCAGTTTACTTTCTGTATGTCCTCCATAGGCTGATTTGATCACTAGTTTCTCTAAGCAGAGTCCTTTCTTGGTTACTTTCTGCATGTCCTCCATAGGCTGATTTGATCACTAGTTTCTCTAAGCACTCCTTTCCAGTTTACTTTCTGTATGTCCTCCATAGGCTGATTTGATCACTAGTTTCTCTAAGCACTCCTTTCCAGTTTACTTTCTGTATGTCCTCCATAGGCTGATTTGATCACTAGTTTCTCTAAGCAGAGTCCTTTCTTGGTTACTTTCTGCATGTCCTCCATAGGCTGAATTTTATCACTGTTTCCTTTGCATTAGTTGCACATCTTAAATATCCTAATTGGAGTGAGCCATCCTGTTAAGTCATTGATCATCTTATCACAGGCGTCAAGAACTGATTGTCATATGATGAATGAGGACACTGGAGGACTGGAGGACTTCATGGAAGGCAGATTCCCCTCGCAACAGAATCATGAAATTTCTTTGATTAAGCCAAAAGTAAAGAAAGTAACTTTACCCTCCATAATCTTTGTGTTACTAAAACAAGACCAGGCAATGGACCAGCAGAAAGACCCAGAATGACCTTCACATTTGACCTTGATCAACAAGAGACACTTTCCTCTCACCACAGGATGAAGGAACACCAAGTTCAGTCATTTCAGAATGTACAGTACAAACCACATCTTGCAAGGAACATCCTCTTACAGAGTTATCCCTTGATCTTGATTTCAATTAATCTGTGATGAGTATAATGGAATTGAAAAGTTAATCAAATGTTGTAATCAACCAGTTACAAAACTTCAAACAAGAAATCTATAGATCAGAGAGACATTGAGACAACCCAGGCAGGATGTTTCTATAGCTTATAATCCAAAACCTTAACTGGGCCTGTTTACATCAGTCTACCCAGCAAGCCACACCAAGTCTTACCCAAACTGACCCACCTGGAAAAGGAAAAAAATGAAAAATAAAAAACAGACCTAAATGTAATCAAGTTCAGTCTTGTAAGACCTTGGATCAAGCAAATAGAAACATCCTGTCTGAGCTGCTTCAATGTCTGCCTAATCTACATTCCTCATTTGAAGCCCTGTTACTGATTGATTGCAATATTTGCCTCCCTTTCCCACTTCACCACTCACCATAGATCAATCTACCGTCAAGATCAAGGGGTAACTCTATAAGAGGATATTCCTTGCAAGATGTGGTCTGTGCTGCAGGTTCTGAAATGGCTGAAATTGGCATTTCTTCATCCCATGATGAAAGGAAAATGTCTCTTGTTGATCAAGGTCAAGTGTGAAGGTCACTCTGAATCAATCCCGGTAACCACTGCCAGGTCTTGGAAACCAAAAGACACAAAGACTACAGAGAAGTAAAGACTAACTTGCCTTTTGTCTTGCACTCAGAAAATCCAAAATTCTGCCAAGAAGAGAATACGACTTCACCTGTCTTAAGACGAGACAGGCAGTCGTTTGTTTGTCTGTCTTTTGACAATAAGACAGACAATTGCACACTACCAGGAGCACTGTTTCTATAGGCAGAATCTATTCCGTCCTCAGAGGCTGGTTTAAATGAACCTGTATGGCAGAATTATTTGCCCATGTCATTTGTGTAGAATTCTATGCCCACTGTGCTTCGGTCAATTCTACTTGTGTTGCCCACATTTTTTACACCAAGATTTCAGTATCAGCTACCTAAAATAGAAATCAATACAATATTCTAACTTTAAAAGAGATTTAAATAAATCAGGTTAAAATTACAAAATAAGAAGCAAAAAATGATAAAGTATGGTACCATCATTAGGGTGTTTGTAACAAAATTAGGTCAAAGTCCAAGGTCAAGGTCAAAGTTGAATACTGTATAAGTAGAATCATTCGCTGGTACTTTCTTTCGTGGTTTTAGAAGAGTAAACCATTTCGCGTGGACAATGATTTCCAGATCCGCACCTCATCAGTGTACATTTTTAAACAACCAACAATACCTTTTTTTTCTATTTGACACGGTGAGAAGGGTTGTAGTTGTAATAATCGCCAGAAATGTCAGTCCATAAATTGCATCATTTCTTAACCTAACTCTCCGGTCTACTCTCTTGAAAAGGAGAGGGGCTTTTAATCACAGACAGTTCCCTAGTTTAGAATGTCAATATCCTTGAATGGTCTAATTTGTTACAATCACATGGAAATTAGATGCATGTACTGTATACTAGTAAGTAGATATGTACGCTGTGCATTATTCAACACTATTTGCACTAGTCCGTCGACCGGGAAAGAAGAGCTCAACAGATCTAAATATAAAGAAAATTAGCAATAATGTTAAAGTATTTTAATCATGTTTTTACATATATCAACGGGACTTGCTAAGGAGAAGGTGCGGTAACCTGCTATTTCGGCCCTATTTTCAAAGTTGTTCAATATCCATTATATTCTACATATATTGTCAAATGTATGGTTAATCCAATTCAGGAAAGCCTGTTTTGATTTGACAGTCCTACACGTCGCTCAAAACATCTAAAAACGTTGAAATAATTCATAATATCAATAAAGGAGCGAAATTTCGATACAAAATTATGAAATCAAGTAGTGCTCCAGGCCTTGCTCATGAATATTTTTGTACCAATCGATGTATTTCTGACCGGCCTTTCAATTTGCATGAGAAATATCATAGGCGAGGCATGGATCAAAGATGAATTTTAAAGATTTGTGTGTAAAATATGATGAGTTTCCTTTGTTTTGCATCATTCAGTTCAAATGACGTCAGAATATCAGGTCATACATCAAGTGCATGACGTTACAAGGACTCAAAATTATGACGCAGTATTTTCTCAAACATTCAATATGCAAAAAGTGATAATTAATAATTCGTTTATCAAAAGCATTTTTTTCATTGAAATCATAGGGCCGATATGAGGGGATAGCGCACCTAGTCCTTTCAAAACTCGCGGTGTTTGTTCATATCGTAACTTTTTATGCATGCATGTTGTGAACATCGTACCACAAGCGTGTACAAACTTGATTAACACTGACGATAATTGTATAATTTAAATATATGTTATATTCAATTATTAAACAAACAATCTAATTATTGTCAGCAAGATAATACACCAAATTCATTACTCGTCAGAGAGACATAGTAATTATATATATTAAAAAAAATATTCATTTTTTACTGATGGACGTTTCTGCATGCAAACCTTTGTACAAGCAGAAGAAACCTGCTTAAGAAAATGCCAGCATTTTATCTAGTGTTAGTTGTTTTTAACAAAGAATATGTACTTTTTTACACTTAAACATGACAAAGTTTTATGATTGCAATCCGTCTCTGAATGATGTTTTATGGTATTTTTATTCACTGAGGCAAACTTTCGCGGTGCGAGAATGACAAAGATTAATACACAGCGAATGATTCTACGTATGCGGTAATTTGGTACCAATACAAAGGTTTTGTTATAAGGAACACATATTAAATATGAACGCCCAATTACTAACAATTTAAAAGTTACAAATGCTATGAAAACATTGAAGCATTCATTCATACTGAAAATATATGTTTTAGTTCATTATTTGCAAAGTACACGCTTAATCTGAGCTATAGATGAGAGTTTGAAGAAGGATATCTATTTATACAATTCAAATATAATTCAATTTCATTCAGATATCTACCTTAAAACAAATGATATCAACTCCATTTTTTTCAACTTACCATTAAAAACTTGGTAGTCTTGCTGCCTCCTCCTCCATCTATAAACTGATAGGATTGTCCCTGCCTTCCTCAATAAATAAGCTGTCCCTGCCATCCATCTCTTGCTAGCTGTCCCTGACTTCTATCTTCTTTCGGCTAGCTATCTCTGCCTTCCTGTAAGTATCTTCTGCTAACTGTCCCTGCCTTCCTCCAATAATAAACTGTCCCTGCCTTCCTCCACATGTTCATGTCATTCCTTCATTTATTCTAATAACTGTTCCTGCCTTCTAACATTTATGTTCTACGAGTTGTTCCTGCTTTCTTTCATTTATATTCTGCTACCTGTTCTTGCCTTCTTACATTTATGTTCTACTAGCTGTTCCTGCCTTCCTTCATTTATGTTCTACTAGCTGTTCCTGCCTTCTTACATTTATGTTCTACTAGTTCTTCTTCCCTTCTGCCATTGATGTTCGACAAGCTGTTCCTGCATTCCTTCATGCTCAATATGGATTTTGCCTCTGTGAACAGATAAAGCTATACTACTCAGTGTAGATTCTACCTCTGTGATCTGATGAAGCTATACAACTATGACCAGTGTGGGTTCTGCCTCTGAGATCAGATGAAGCTATACCGCTGTCAAGTTTGAGTTCTGCCTCTGAGATCAGATGAAGCTTTACAGCTGACAAGTTGGGGTTCTGCCTCTGTGATCTGATGAAGCTATACCGCTGACAAGTTGGGGTTCTGCCTCTGATCTGATGAAGCTATACTGCTGACAACTTTGGGTTCTGCCTCTGTGATCTGATGAAGCTATACCGCTGACAACTGTGGGTTCTGCCTCTGTGATCAGATGAAGCTATACAACTATGACCAGTGTGGGTTCTGCCTCTGTGATCTAATGAAGCTATACCGCTGACAAGTTTGGGTTCTGCCTCTGAGATCAGATGAAGCTATACCGCTGACAAGTTGGGGCTCTGCCTCTGTTATCAGATGAAGCTATACCACTGACAAGTGTTGGTTCTGCCTCTGTGATCAGATGAAGCTATACTAATGACAACTGTGGGTTCTGCCTCTGTGATCTGATGAAGCTATACCGCTGACAAGTTTGGGTTCTGCCTCTGAGATCAGATGAAGCTATACCGCTGACAAGTTGGGGCTCTGCCTCTGTTATCAGATGAAGCTATACCACTGACAAGTATTGGTTCTGCCTCTGTGATCAGATGAAGCTATACTAATGACAACTTTGGGTTCTGCCTCTGTGATCTGATGAAGCTATAACGCTGACAAGTGTGGGTTCTGCCTCTGTGATCTGATGAAGCTATACCGCTGACAAGTTTTGGTTCTGCCTCTGAGATCAGATGAAGCTATACCGCTATGACCAGTGTCAGGTCTGCCTCTGTGATCTGATGAAGCTAAATACTGCTATGCTTCAGTGTGGGTTCTGTCTTTGTGATCTGATGAAGCTATACTGCTATGCTTCAGTGTCAGGTCTGCCTCTGTGAACTGATGAAGATAATAACAAAAGTAAGTTTAAATGCAGTTCTATATTTCTGCTTATCTTTTGAAAACAATTATGATATGTCAATTATGCAGTCAAATAACCTACGTAAATATCATAATCAGTCATTTAAAACTAATTAATTTATCATATTGGTAACAATTAAAGTGGACTCTGGTTCCCTTTAGACAGATGTGAGTTTAATACAGATGATTTATATAGTATTTAAACATGTTGGGAAGATATTAGACTGGTCGCTGAGGGGAGATGGACGCTAACAACTGTTTATTTTGAAAATCATGCTATAAGAATTTTTGATGAAAAATTTGAATTAAAACTTTGTTTGTGAAACAAAAATGCCCCCCATGGCAGCTTTGAGAATATGGAAATAAAAATAAAAGCCAAGGCCAAAAGTCACTGCATCAAATGAAAGCTCTTGTCATAAGGAATCTATATGTGAAATATCAAACCCCTACCCCTTATAGTTAAATAGTAGGTCAAAGGTCAAGGCCAAGGTCATTAGGTCAAAAGTCAAGATCTCAAATGGAAGGTCTGGTCATGAGGTATCCACAAGTTATATATCAAAACCATTAGGGCCGAGCGGTTTTATCGTGGTACCGGTATATTGCAATACAAGGCTTTGCAATACGTAACACAGTATTTTTTTTCAAAAACCAGTTTTTGACGATATTTTTTTATCTTTATATTTTCATGTTGTTTCTTTTTGAAAAGTATGATCAAACGGGAATTACTCAAGTTATAACGTCACGAATTACATCATGCACATTCCATGTTTCCTCCGATGAAAAAATTATGATCAGTTCAGTGTAAAATTATGATCAGTGTCCGTACTATGCTACACAGCCTGATAGATTCCAATAAATAAATAAATAATGCTTGTTTGACCTTTATAAACGTACATCAACATACTGCACATGTCAAGGACAAAAGAAAATAATCATTGGTATACTAATTTGCAAGAAAGACCATGTCAGCTCGATTCTTAGCAAGTATCTAATAAGTAGTTCATGATTGGCATATTGTATACACGTACAACGTAGTGGTGTCTCGAAATTCACGGACGTTTGCCTATCCTGTCATTTATTTAATACGGGTAGTTTAAATGACGTTTATATTTCCTAGTGACTTCTTGCACTGTCGGCATGTCCATGAGTGTCCGTCGATGTCTTAGCAGAATTATCACATTAATACTTGGATGAAATTTTGAAAGCAAAATGAAAATCATTAGAAATCTTGATGTTATAAAATATTGCAATATATCGCAATATTTTCCAAAATATCGCAATTTATTGCAATACAAATTTGACCCGCAATACTCAGCCCTGAAAGCCATACCCTTTGTAGTATTTGAGATATAGCCAAGATTTAATTTTTCAAAAGTAGGTCAAAGGTCAAGGTCACAAAGTCAAAAGTCTAAATATCAAATGAAAGGTCTGCTCATGAGGTGTTCACATGTGAAATATTACAAAGCCATATCCTTTGTGTAAATGAGATACTGCCCAGGTTAAAGTTTGTTAAAAGTAGGTTAACCATCATAGTCAATGTCACTAGGTCAAAACTCATGGTCCCAAATGAAAGGTCTGATCATGAGGTATCCACATGTATAATACCAAAGCCCTACCATTTATGGTTCAAAAGACATAACCCATGTTTTTAACTTACTAGTTTGCATCCTCCCTTCCATTCACCAAGATATCTCAAAAATGCAACAAAATTTTAAAAAATGGGGTAATCAAAGATTACATAGCTCGCCTATACAGGTTTTTGTCAGAAACCAGGTTAAAGTTTTTGAAAAGTGGGTCAAAGTCCAAGGTCAAGGTCACTAGGTCAAAGGTCATGGTCTCAAATGAAAGGTCTCGTTACAAGGTATCTACATGTGAAATATCAAAGCCCTACCCCTTATAGTTCAAGAGATATAGCCCAGGTTAAAGTTTTGTCTACGGACGACGACAACGACAACGAGGGTATGGCATTAGCTCTCCGGACTTTTTCGTCCCGGCGAGCTAAAAACCCGTCACATTTATGACATAACATATGTATCACATGAACTATACAAAATTTGAGGACGTTTCAGGGAGAAATAGATTCAATATGAATTTTTAGTATTTTCCTTAAAAATTGAAAAAAAGGTCAAAGTTCAAGGACAAAATCAGAAAATTTAGGGATCAACTGGAGTATACGGACAAGTAGTTCCTTACTAGCGAATAAGTAATTGTTGAAAGAAGAGATTCAGTTGATCTTGAGTTTTAGTTTTAGATCTGTCGAAATAGGTTGTGGTGGACAGGTCGACAGTTGACATCTTTTATCAATAGCATTTATTTTAAGAATTGTCGACCTTGGGTGCAGTTGACAGGTCGACAATTGACATCTTTTATCAATAGCATATATCTTAAGAACTGTCGACCTAGGGAGTGGTTGACAGGTCGACAGTTGACACTTTCGATATTTCAATAGTAGGTCAAAGGTCAAGGTTAATAATTTTGGTATTGATGGAAAGGTCATGTCACAAGAAATACACATATGAAATATGAAAGCCTTATCACTCACCTTTACAAAGTTATGCCCAATGTTTAAATTTTTCATAAGTCAAAGGAAAAGATCAAGGTCACTAGGTAATTTTTTTAGGTCTTTATACAAGGAATAAGCATGTACAGGCTTTCTACTCTACCTTGATGAAAAAGTAGGGAAAAAGTAGGAGTAGTCAATGAAAAAAAGTAGGAGAAAAATAGGAAAAAGTAGGAATTAAAGGGGAATAGTAGGAAATTTTCCATCACTTTTAGCAACATTTTTCAGTAAGTAAGACACAGTAAATCACAGTAAGCAATGATTGTAGACTGGTAATGTTCATCTTTCAGGAAATCCAAAGAGAAATAAGGACAGATTGTTTTTTCATGTAAAATATACAGAATGGGCGCGCGAAGCAAGCCCGAAATTTTTTTAAAACTTTGAATCAGATGTCGATGACAAGTGAAGCAAGTAATTTTTTACTTTTGAGATGAAAAAGTAGGAATAGTAGGAGGTTTTGAAGAAAAAGTAGGAAAAAATAGGATCAAAATAAAAAAGTAGGAAAAGTAGGAAATAGTAGGAAAAAGTAGGAACAGTAGAAAGCCTGCATGTAAAATATGAAAGCCCTGTCATCAACCATTAAAAATTTATGCTCAATTTTAAAGGGAAAGGGTATATGGTCAAAAATCTTGTGTGTATGTATCAATTGACAGGTCTTGTCATAGGAAATAAACGTGAAATATGAAAGCTATATCACCTACCATTCACAAGTTGTGCCAAATATTAAGTTTTTGCCACTAACAGACAGACAGACAGATCAAAAACTATATGCACTCCAATCTTTGACATAAAATTAAAAAGATACAAACAAATTATTGACCAAACAAAAGATTTCAATCAACAGTAGCCTTTACTGGATGATAACATTTTACAAAATACTTTCTACAAAACACACAGTTTACAAAATCAATTCTATGCTACACTTATGAAAATGAACTTTACTAACCATCAGAGTGCTTGCATTTCTCCTTCCTCCAAATTCAAAGTCATGGGCTTTATCTCTTGACAAGTGTGCTCTTTGACTGTGTGCTCTCTTTCCTTGACTGGACCTTAATGTACATTGGTATGTGCTCTTTGTGCTCCCTTTCATTGACTGGACCTTACTGTACACTGGTATGTGTGCTCTGAGTGCTCCCTTTCCTTGACTGGACCTTACTGTACATTGGTATGTGTGCTCTGTGTGCTCCCTTTCCTTGACTGGACCTTACTGTACACTGGTATGTGTGCTCTGTGTGCTCCCTTTCATTGACTGGACCTTACTGTACACTGGTATGTGTGCTCTGAGTGCTCCCTTTCCTTGACTGGACCTTAATGTACATTGGTATGTGCTCTTTGTGCTCCCTTTCATTGACTGGACCTTACTTTACATTGGTATGTGTGCTCTGTGTGCTCCCTTTCCTTGACTGGACCTTACTGTACATTGGTATGTGTGCTCTGTGTGCTCCCTTTCCTTGACTGGACCTTACTTTACATTGGTATGTGTGCTCTGTGTGCTCCCTTTCCTTGACTGGACCTTACTGTACATTGGTATGTGTGCTCTGTGTGCTCCCTTTCCTTGACTGGACCTTACTGTACATTGGTATGTGTGCTCTGTGTGCTCCCTTTCCTTGACTGGTCCTTAATGTACATTGGTATGCGTGCTCATTGTGCGTCCTTTCCTTGACTGGACCTTACTTTAGATTGTTATGTGTGCTCTGAGTGCTCCCTTTCCATGACTGGACTTCTATCTTTGCTGTACATTTATAACTGTGCTCTTTGACTGCTTGCTCCCTTTCCTTAACTGGACCTTAATGTACACTGGCATGTGTGCTCTATGTGCTCCCTTTCCTTGACTGGACCTTAATGTACATTGGTATGTGTGCTCTGTGTGCTCCCTTTCCTTGACTGGACCTTAATGTACACTGGCATGTGTGCTCTATGTGCTCCCTTTCCTTGACTGAACCTTAATGTACACTGGCATGTGTGTTCTATGTGCTCCCTTTCCTTGACTGAACCTTAATGTACACTGGCATGTGTGCTCTATGTGCTCCCTTTCCTTGACTGGACCTTAATGTACACTGGCATGTGTGCTCTATGTGCTCCCTTTCCTTGACTGGACCTATATCTTTTCCTGTACATATTTAGTGTGTTCTATGTGCTGGCCTCTCTGCTTCATAATATGTACCAATGCCATCTGTTCCTGTTGAATGAAGGTTAAATTATCATCTAAAAAAATTATTCCAAAACTATCTTCAAACTCCAAAAATGATTCAGCAAGATTTTGTATATACAGTTATTCTAACAAAAATATACTTGAAACTAGCCTAATCTATGATTTTTCACACTGAATACTCTCACATAAAATTTTATTCAAAAAAAGTCGGTTGTGACATTGACCTTTGGCAAATGACCTTGATTCAAGATTGTAATACCCCATTAGCCATGTTGGCTCCTAAGTTACAATTCTGTGAAATATAAATGAAATATATGCAAAGGGGAAGAAAGACCCTGACAAAGGTTTTACTGGTAACATCTAATGTGACCTTGACCTTTCAACATATGAACATGATTCAGGGTCATAAAACACCCTTGGGTAAAGAGTAGCAATTATTTACGGAAATCCATGCTGAGGAAACTTGAACTGTCCTAAAGTGGATGAATTAACACCCACCCCCACCCCCCCCACCCCCTTTTTTATTTAAAAACATGACCATTTATGACACAACCTTCAATTATTAAATTGAAACTCTCATGCGGGATTGAATGCCTTGGTATGAAAATTTTGTAATTAGTCTTCTGCTTTCAGAACTTCAAAACCAAAATACTATTATTCTTGTTATGAAGTTCATTTATCCTTGGTACCAAAATGTCATGCTCTTTGTGGTAAATATGTCTATGAAATGTGAAAGGCCTAGTACCATTTATAGTTTGAATGAAATCTGCTTTCAAATCTTCTGAACCGATAATACAAAAAAAAGCTAAGGTCAAGGTCAACATTCATGGTAACAAAACCTAGTACTCCTTAAGGTGAATATGTGTATGATGACATGAAAGGCCTACCATTCATAGTATGAAAGTATTCTGCTGTCAAAATTTTAACTTAAATTACAACATAATCCCAAGGTCAAGGTCACAATGTCAAAAGTCATGATACCAAAATGAAGTACTCTTTGGGGTGAATGTATGCATGAAAGATGAAAGGCCTACTATTCAGAGTATGGAAGAAACCTGCTTTCAAAAGTTCTTAACCTAATTGCAACATAAGTCAAAAGTTGAGGTCAAGGTCACAAGGTCAAAAGTCATGATACCAAAATGTAGTACTCTTTAGGTTGAATTTGCATGAAATATGAAAGGTCATTAACATTCATAGTATGAAAGAAATCTGATTTCAAAACCTCTTAACCACATTGCAACATAAGCCCAAAGTCAAGGTCAGGGTCACAAGGTCAAAATTCATACCAAAATGTAGAATTCTTTGGGTTGAATGTTTGTATGAAATATGAAAGGCCTTTCATTTATAGTATGAAAGAAATCTGCTTTCAAAACTTCTTAACCTAATTGAAACATAAGCCGAAATTCAAGGTCACAAGGTCAAAAGTCATGGTACAAAAATGTAGTGCTCATTTTGGTCTGTGCGTATGAAATATGAAAGGTCTACCATTAACAATATAAAAGAAAACTGCTTTCAAAACTTCCTAACCTAAAATGTTATATATTAGGGTGAAGGTCAAGGCCACAAAGTCAAAGTCATGGTACAAAAATAAAGTACATGTATTCTATATAGTGAATGTATGTATGAAATGGGGCTGTAACGATACGCTTCCCTCACGATACAATTTGTGGGGCATCCTTATTAACTTTGAACTCATCCGCCATATTCAATTAACCCAAGTAACATTTGAAACGATCGATTTGATTGGTCAATGAAACAATGTTCCACCAATTATAGAGCGTTTTAAAAGCGAAAGTGAAAAAAATCTGAATTGAATACAACCGCAAAATACCAATGCATCGAATCGAAGAGTTTTATCGCGGTGCACCACGGTGAATTATTAAACCCCTAGTATGAAATATGAAAGGCCAACCATTAATAGTATAAAAGAAATCTTCTTTTAAAACTTCGGACTGAAAGTATCACAATCTACTGAGACATAAAAATCTACACGAGTGAAGGAAATTTCGTCTTTTCCCGAGTAGAGTGTAGCAGAACAAGGTAAAAGATGAAAAATTGTAAATTTTTATGTCTCACTCAGTAGAAAGTGAAAGAATCTTTTTTCTTTCTCCACTAAAACATAAGAAAATAAAACACCGCTAAAGACGGTATGGCCGGATTGCAAAGTAAGTTTTTGTCACTAACTGGGTCAAGGTCACTAGGTCAAATATTACAGCATACATTGAGAGGTCTTGTCAGAGGCAACCTACATGTATAACATACAGTTTCTACTGCATGCAGTTCCTTAGATTTTGCTTAAACAAGGAACTTTAACCAAAGTCTTTAACTAGGTCAAAGTCCAAGGTCAAGGTCACTAGGTCCAATGTTACGGCATAAATTGAAAAGTCTCATCATGGGCAACCTAAATGTATAATGTAAAGTTTCTACTGCATACAGTTCCTTAGATTTTGCTTAAACCAGAAACATTAACCAAAATCTTTAACTAGGTCAAAGTCCAAGGTCAAGGTCACTAGGTCAAATGTTACGGCATAAATTGAAAGGTCTTGTCATGGGCAACCTATATGTATAATATAAGGTTTCTACTGCATACAGTTCCTTAGATTTTGCTTAAACCAGGAACTTTAACCAAAATCTTTAACTAGGTCAAAGTCCAAGGTCAAGGTCACTAGGTCAAATGTTACGGTATAAATTGAAAGGTCTTGTCATGGGCAACCTTCATGTATAATATAAAGTTTCTACTGCATATAGTTCCTTAGATTTTGCCTCAACCAGAAACTTTAACCAAAATGTTGTCGGCAGACGGACAGACGGACATCGTCAATCTATAGACCGGAATTGCTTTGCAATCCGGCCAAAAAGGTGAACCTTCCTAGTGCATTTACCTAGCAATTCGTAAGAAATTACAGGGGGTCAGAGGAAATTCGAACCGGCGACTTTTACCGCATTTCAACGAGCGTGTGAGTGCTACCCAAAATTGAAAATTGCCGCTTTTAAAGTATTTTACCTATGCTCTTCTTTGTGAAAACTGGTTAGTTATCATATATCTTTTGTACATGGTATGGAATTTATATCCCCAGATGGCTGTTCTGTGGAGGGGGGTGGGGGGTGGGGGGGGGGGGGGGGGGTTGGCTTTAATAATATTTCCACATGATACAGGTATTTTATGCATTTTTTTTTTTAGATTGAGATGAGATTTTCAATTAAATTTTTGCAAATAAAAGGAAAAGATATTAAATATCCAAGGAAAATTATATCGCAAAAAACTCGAACCGAAAAAAACCGAATCGAGACATAAAAATCGAAATCGAACCAAATCGAGAAGTTCCCAACTCGTTGCAGCTCTAGCCATGGGCCCCTCATGAGAAAATTCCAGGGTGATCCCTGCTTACTAAAATGAATATCATAATTATTATTCCAAACTCTGCTAACCTTGGTTTGTTTTGATGAAATCTTTCTGGTTCACAGTATTACTCTTAGACTATGCACTCCTTTTTTATTTTCTACTTCTGTCCTCCATTGGATGGTTTCTCTTGGCATCCCTTTGTCTTCAATACACTGAATTCTATCATTGGTTACGATAGGTACTTCTTCCTACTGTACCTTCTGTCCTTCAAGAACTCAGTTTGATCACAAGCACTTCTTTCTTATTCACTTTGTGTCCTCCATAGGCTGAATGTTATCACAGTGACTGCTTCTTTCTATTTCTAATTACTCCATGTCCTCTATGGGCTGAGTTTTATCACTAGTTTCTCCTAGCACTCCTTTCTGGTTTACTTTTGTCCTCCATAGGTTGAATTTTACCACTAGTTTCTGTTTGTAACTGAGAAATTTATTGAGTGAGAAGTTGAATTTTATCACTGGTTACTCTAGGTTACTGAATTTTATCACTGGTTACTCCAGGCATTTCCTTCTGCCTTACTCTCTGTCTTCTAAAGGCTGAATTTCATCATTTGTTTTTTTTTTACATTAGTAAGCCTCCTTTAACATCCTAATTGGAGTAAGCCGTCTTGTTACATCACTGATCATCTTATCACAGGCTTCAAGAACTGATTGTCATATAATGAATGAGGACACTGGAGGACTGGAGGACTTCATGGAAGGCAGCTTCCCCTCACAACAGAATCATGGAATTTCTTTGATTAAGCCAAAAGTAAAGAAAGTAACTTTACCCTCCATAATATTTGTGTTACTAAAACAAGACCAGGCAATGGACCAGCAGAAAGACTCAAAATGACCTTCATATTTGACCTTGATCAACAAGAGACACTTTCCTCTCACCATAGGATGAAGGAACACCAAGTTCAGCCATTTCAGAATTTACAGTACAAACCACATCTTGCAAGGAATATCCTCTTACAGAGTTACCTCTTGATCTTGATTTCAATTAATCTGTGATGAGTATAATGGAATTAAAAAGTTCATCAAATGTTGTAATCAACCAGTAACAAGACTTCAAACAAGAAATCTATAGATCAGAGAGACATTGAGACAACCCAGGCAGGATGTTTCTATAGCTTATAATCCAAAACCTTAACTGGGCCTGTTTACATCAGTCTACCCAGCACACCACACCAAGTCTTACCCCAAAATGACCCACCTGAAAAAGGAAAAAAATGAAGAAAAAAATAATAAACAGACCTAAATGTAACCAAGTTCAGTCTAGTAAGACCTTGGATCAAGCTAATAGAAACACCCTGTCTGAGCTGCTTCAATGCCTGCCTATTCTACATTCCTCATTTGAAGCCCTGTTACTGATTGATTGCAATATTTGCCTCCCTTTCCCACTCCACCACTCACCATAGATCAACCTACCGTCAAGATCAAGGGGTAACACTATAAGAAGATATTCCTTGCAAGATGTGGTCTGTGCTGCAGGTTTTAAAATGGCTGAAATTGGCATTCCTTCATCCCATGATGAAAGGAAAATGTCTCTTGTTGATCAAGGTCAAGTGTGAAGGTCACTCTGAATCAATCCCGGTAATCACAGCCAGGTCTTGGAAACCAAAAAACACAAAGACTACAGAGAAATAAAGACTTACTTGCCTTTTGTCTTGCACTCGGAAAATCCAAAATCCTGCCGGGAAGAGAATACGACTTCACCTGTCTAAAGACGAGACAGGCAGTCGTTTGTTTGTCTGTCTTTTGACGTTAAGACAGACAATTGCACACTTTTGGGAGCACTGTTTTCTATAGGCAGAATCCATTTCCTCTTTAGAGACTGGATCAAATTAACTTCACTGTATGGCAGAATTATATGCCCATGTCATTTGCTGTGTAGAATTCTACGCCACTGAGATTACGTACCTTATCAGCTGCCTAAAATAGAATTTATTACATCTTACTAAAGAATCTTGAATAAAACAACATAAAACTACAATTTAACATTCAAATTCAGAGAACTGTGGTCCCCTCTTATGGGTGTGTCACAAAAATAATTTAACATTATAGTAAAGGTCAAAAGGTGAAACATTTGGTGTTGTAATGGAAAGATAATACAAAATATTAAAACCTTATTATCCCACATGTGAGTTTTTCATGAGAAATTGTTCCTACCGAAATTATTTGTAAAGCAACAAATTTGCTTCATTAGCTGTATAGAATCAATTCTGAAGAAGGATGCCTATTATTAATTTTTCTTCTTAAATTTCATAATTAATATTTTTTTACTTGTTTTACCTTACCATATGAAGCTAGGCAGTCTTGTGACCTCCTCCTCCTATATAATGATAGGTTTGTCCCTTCCTTCCTCCATTGTCAACTAGCTATTCCTGCCTTCCTCCAAACATTTTCTGTTAGCTGTTCCTGCCTTCCTCCAAATGTGCAGCTGTTCCTGCCTTCCAATAGCTGTCTCTGTCATGTTTGACAGATGGACAAACAGACAGATGCAAAGCCAACAATATGTCTCCTCCTGTTTAAATAATAATAACTGATAAATACCAAAGCATTGAGTCCATATTTACTTTGATGCTAAGATATGACCTTGACATGACAATAGTGATGTGACGATAGTTGCCGACTTTCGATAGTTCGATCACTGAAACCCCTTCTATTTTAGATAATCGATGATAAAATTGGCGATTGATTGTCGCTCAGATATAAAAGTATTTAATTTACTATGATCAAAATTGTTCACATGAAAAGCAATCAAAATGACACCGAGCGAAGTGGACAAAATGACAATGGTCAAGAAAAACAAATTAAATTGTTGGTTGTACTTTAAACATTGTATTTCGGTGCATTTGCAGTGTATGTTAAAAAGGTTGCAGCCTCAATGGTATTTCACTAGTTTTGAGCATGATTTTTGAAATTTGATAGTTCCTATAATCAATCTATAGTTAGTTTCCAATAGCGTCCCGATAATCGATAGTAAAATTTGTCTGATTGCTCATCACTACATGACACTGTAACCATGCGTGGTTTTTGTGTTACAATTATTGAATGATGGAGAGATCAGTAAATGAATAGAAAGACAGATAAATTAATTTCTATTAGCCTATGATCTTCAGCATAATGACACAAATGTAGGGTTCTTAAACAAAATCGCCAAATGAAACAGACATGATTCCACTGAAGAAAGAACTAGAACTGCCCTATATGGTCGATTTATCCCGCGGTTTGACAGGGGCCATGCAAAATAGTCTCATGAAGATAGAACTAGAACTGCCCTAAAATGGTCCATTTATACCGCGGTTTGACAGGGACCATGCACAAGTCTCATGAAGAAAGAACTAGAACTGTCCTAAAATGGTTGATTTATACCGCGGTTTGACAGGGGCCATGCACAATAGTCTCATGAAGAAAGAACTATAACTGCCCCAAAATGGTTGATTTATACCACGGTTTGACAGGGGCCATGCACAAAAGTCTCATGAAGAAAGAACTAGGACTGTCCTAAAATAGTTGATTTATACCGCGGTTTGACAGGGGCCATGCACAATAGTCTCATGAAGAAAGAACTATAACTGCCCCAAAATGGTTGATTAATACCACGGTTTGACAGGGGCCATGTACAATAGTCTCATGAAGAAAGAACTAGAACTGCCCTAAAATGGTCAATTTATACCGCGGTTTGACAGGGGCCATATATAGTAGTCCCATTAAGAAACAACTAGAACTGCCCTGTAAATGGTTGATTTAAACTGCGGTTTGACAGGGGCCATGTACAATAGTCTCATGAAGAAAGAACTGGAACTTCCCTATAAATGGTCGATTTATACCGCGGTTTGACAGGGGCCATATATAGTAGTCCCATTAAGAAACAACTAGAACTGCCCTGTAAATGGTTGATTTAAACTGCGGTTTGACAGGGGCCATGTACAATAGTCTCATGAAGAAAAAACTGGAACTTCCCTATAAATGGTCGATTTATACCGCGATTTGACAGGGGCCATATATAGTAGTCCCATTAAGAAACAACTAGAACTGCCCTGTAAATGGTTGATTTAAACTGCGGTTTGACAGGGGCCATGTACAATAGTCTCATGAAGAAAGAACTAGAACTTCCCTATAAATGGTCGATTTATACCATGGTTTGACAGGGGCCATATATAGTAGTCCCATTAAGAAACAACTAGAACTGCCCTGTAAATGGTTGATTTATACCATGGTTTGACAGGGGCCATATATAGTAGTCCCATTAAGAAACAACTAGAACTTCCCTATAAATGGTCGATTTATACCACGGTTTGACAGGGGCCATTTACAATAGCCTCATGAAGAAATAACTAGAATTTCTCTATAAATGGCTGTTTTTTACGGCGGTTTGACAGGGGCCATGCACAATAGTCTCCCTAAAATGGTCGATTTATACTGCAGTTTGACAGGGGCCATGCACAATAGTCTCCCTAAAATGGTTTATTTATACCGTGGTTTGACAGGGGCCATGCACAATAGTCTCATGAATTTGCAAAATGGTCCATTGAAGTCTTATTACTTTCTACAGGAAAAGGCCTATTGAAATTTCAGAAAATCATGGAAAATGGCCTATTTCACAGAATGCCCTTTCTAATAACTAGATGGGGTTGACAATGACAATTTTCACAAGCAATAGTCCTAAAACTGGAATTCTGGAGGCCAAAGGGTACATGAGCTTACACAGTCAGACGGACAAACCAGTCATACACGGGTTATACATGTACAGTAAGAGTTGAGACAAATATACACACAAGTCATACATGTTTGAGTTTAGACAGACAGAGAGACCAACAGACAGACAGGAGTTATACATGTATGAGATTTCCCAATAATATATCCTGGAGCAACAGAGTTCATGCTGATATTAAACGTGCTTACCTCTAGGTCGATAGGAGACACCATAAAGTCCTCTTCTAGCATGGAGTAAATACATGTAGCTCAGCTGCTTCATTCTTATACTGTAAGAAATCATACAAATTAGCCTCCAGATTTATAGCGGACATTCATAAGCTAATAATGACTTTATTCATTCAAGGTAAACTATTAAAACTGTAACCTCGAAAGCAAAAAGGTTTTTACATGAAGAGTTTCAACAGTATGTGTTTATATTCTGTTAGAAATGTTAATCATGCTTACCTTTAGGTCAATAGGAGACACCGTAAAGTCTTCTTCTAGCTTAGCTGCTGTGTTGAATTCTGATCCTGAAAAAAATTAACATTTTAGCCTCTAGATCTTGTATTAATATGCATATATTAGTCAACTTTACTACGCAATAATTTTTTTTACAATAAGGTTTTAGATGTAATCACACAACCAAGTTTACTGCACAATAAAATACTTAATCATTTTACATGTGAATAAGGTTTTTAATATTTGATCATCTTTACTATTATCAAAAAGATCCAAAATACTAATCCTTTAAAACAAATCAAAGTTCTTTACACAGTCTCACTAAGGGTGAGATTGTGATGGTGAATTTTCTTTCTTTTCCACTTTGTCATACAACAATTAAACAGGGTCAATGTAATGACATAATTTGCCCGCAAAAGTGAAAGAAATCAATATCCCATTATGCAGTCTTGACCAATCAGAATATGCATTTCAAATTTTAACAGAGTTCAATATGGAATATTATCTATATAGGCTAATAACGGTATCCGGGGATTATGCAGTTTTCAACTGCTTGACCAATCAATGTATATATTTCACAGCTCAATGGAAGATTATCTAGACTATATATATGGTATACCTTTTAGAGTGCAGCTATAAACTGTTTTCAGTTTGAGTCTGGTCCTCCTGAAGCCTTCAGTGGTTTGATACATGGCGCGCCTCTGTCCTCCACCCCTGCAGCCCCTATTGATCCACCATTCATCAACTACAGTTACTGTAAACTAGGTATTGTCAAATAAAAGAATCAATCCATAATTCAGTGGCAGCGATCACAATTGAAAAAGCTCATTAATTATGATATATAAATAGTATGAGTCATACTGACAGACACTCGCACACTCAGAGTTATAGTGAATGATGAAAGTCACCAGTGATATATAAATAGTACGAGTCATACTGACAGACACTCACACACACAGAGTTATAGTGAATGATGACAGACACTCACACACACAGTTATAGTGAATGATGAAAGTCACCAGTGATATATAAATAGTATGAGTCATACTGACAGACACTCACACACACAGAGTTATAGTGAATGATGAAAGTCACCAGTGATATATAAATAGTACAAGTCATACTGACAGACACTTGCACACACAGAGTTAAAGTGAATGATGAAAAGTCACCGGTGATATATAAATAGTACAAGTCATACTGACAGACACTCACACACACAGAGTTATAGTGAATGATGAAAAGTCACCGGTGATATATAAATAGTATGAGTCATACTGACAGACACTCACACACACAGAGTTATAGTGAATGATGACAGACACTCACACACACAGAGTTATAGTGAATGATGAAAGTCACCAGTGATATATAAATAGTACAAGTCATACTGACAGACACTTGCACACACAGAGTTATAGTGAATGATGAAAAGTCACCGGTGATCATTCTACACTTTCAGCTCCAGAGCTCTTCTGCATTTTACAAATAATACTTTCCTAGGGAATAACTTTAATCCCCCTCCCATACCCCTTTTTACCAATTGAAAAAAAAAATATCTTGGCATAATTACCTCATGTCAGCTGTGTAGTCACCATGCATATAACCCTCACTGGAATCTGACCTACATGACACCACATAAGTACTTGTAAATCAGCCTTGCTTTGTTCCTACAAGGTGTTACATAATATTTTCAATACTAATCAATAAAATATCAGTATTTCAATATTCAAATTTGAATTTTAAAAGCAAAAGGCTTCTTGTTCTTCAAGGTCAAGTATGAATGTCTTTCTGATTGTATACATGCAAGATAAAAACACTTACCTTTTGAGGCATTTCAACAGGATGGTTTCCAACTCCTCCTCTGGTCTGGTGGTTTCCAACTCCTCCTCTGGTCTGGTAGTTTCCAACTTTTCCTCTGGTCTGGTGGTTTCCAACTCCTCCTCTGGTCTGGTAGTTTCCAACTCCTCCTCCCTGGTCTAGTGGTTTCCAACTCCTCCTCCCTGGTCTAGTGGTTTCCAACTCCTCCTCCGGTCTGGTGGTTTCCAACTCCTCCTCTGGTCTGGTGGTTTCCAGCTCCTCCTCTGGTCTGGCAGTTTCCAACTCCTCCTCTGGTCTGGTGGTTTTGGGGTGGTTTCCAACTCCTCCTCTGGTCTGGTGGTTTCAATATTCAAATTTGAATTTTAAAAGCAAAAGGCTTCTTGTTCTTCAAGGTCAAGTATGGATGTCTTTCTAATTGTACACATGCAAGATAAAAACACTTACCTTTTGAGGCATTTCAACAGGATGGTTTCCAACTCCTCCTCTGGCCTGGTGGTTTCCAACTCCTCCTCTGGTCTGGTGGTTTTGGGGTGGTTCCAACTCCTCCTCTGGTCTAGTAGTTTCCAACTCCTCTTCTGGTTTGGTGGTTTCCAACTCCTCCTCTGGTCTGGTGGTTTCCAACTCCTCCTCTGGTCTGGTGGTTTCCAACTCCTCCTCTGGTCTGGTGGTTTTGGGATGGTTTGGTTCTGTCCTTGAAGACTGTGGGCTCCTGGCTCCTCTGTAAGTCCCTAGCTACTCTGAAATTAAAATGGAAACCATGATTTTCACCTAAGAGGTACAAACAACAAAACAAACTGTGTATGTCAATTCAGATAATTTGAAATACATTTTTCATCACCATCATAAATGTACAATGTATCCATAGATTGAACGATCTATCACTTCTCATTCAAACGTTGTGCCAGATGTTTTCAAAAAGTATGTAAAATGTCAAGGTCAAAAGGTAAAAATTTTGGTATCAATTGAAAAATCTGGTCACAAGAAATTTACATAATGAAACATGAAAGCCCATTTGACTTTTCAGAAATGATGGTTAATAGCTTATGTCTGTAAGTGTATTGTTTACACTTTAATTCTAATATGACATTGTAAACCTTTGTATGAAAGCCAATATCCTGCAAACAGTTTCTGAAGTTTCAACAAATTATCTGTCTGAAGTAATGTGTGATACCTCCCTCCTACCCCTTGTTTGGTACATAATTTCTCATCAACCAAATAAAGAATTCTCAAAACTTGAAATATATTTAAAGATCATGCATTTTTCCCATTTAAGGCATGTCATTTCTGAATGAATAAAAAGAAAACAACATGAAATTATTGGATTCAAGTCAGTTATCACATTATGAGGAAAAATTAAAAGGTCAGTGTTGAAAATCAAGATTTTTGCCTATTTGGAATTCTGGGTTAAAATACTGGCAATTTATTTGTCGCTAAAAAATAGCATAATTGTAAAGAAAATACAAAAAGTGTTGAAATGCACATATATGGTTTTTTAATGTAGTTTTCTTTGTTAACATACAATAAAGGTTAGCAATTTTGTATAAAACTTAAACCTAAAGCCTGGAGTCTATTCTAATGACATTTGTGCGAAAAATAATCAAATTCTGACAAATTTTAAGGTTAAGGATATGGGTTCAGACGGACGGATGTATAGAAGGACTAACAGACAGACAGACAGACAGACAGACAGACATGGCAGCCGCTATATTTTGTAAATGACAGACAGATGGACATAGGGACAGACATACAAACATGATTTAATGTCATTGCAGAGGCCAAATTATTTCATTAGCATGGATCAATGATCATGTGTTATTTTTCTCTCATACCCACATGTGTTAGGCCCATGAAGTACAGCTATGTGAGCAAATTCTTATAAAAACTAAACCGCTTAAAGCAGTATGGCCGGATTGCACAGCAGCAGTTTTAGTTGATGTATGTTTTATTTATCTAAGGTATTGTCAAAAGGAATCTATGAAAGAAATATTAAAGAGACCCACCCCCTTTATATTTCAACAGATTTAGCAAATTTATTTTTTTTAAATGTAGGTCAATGTTCAAGGTCTGATCACAGTCTCAAATAAAAGGTATTTTTAAAAGGAATACTCATATGAAATTTAAAAGCCAATTAAGCCACTTATGGTTCAAAAAATATAGTGAAGTTTAAGGTTTTTGAAAAGTATAGCAAACTTTGAGGTCAAGGTCACTAGGTGAAAGGTTACAAAGCTTTTTGTTAGGATTCTTCTTGAAGTATGAAAGTTGTACCCATTACGATTCATAAGATATAGCCAAGGTTACTGTTTTGGAATGTAGGTCAACTTCAAGGTCAATAGATCAAAAGTCAAGGTTTAAAGTGAAAGGTCTTATCACAAAGAACTTGCATGTGGAATATCAAATCCCTACCCCTTAAGGTTCAAAAGATATCACCAAGGTTAATGTTTTTTAAAAGTATGTCAAGCACTAAAGTCAAGGTCACAAATAAAAGGTATGAACATGGTCCATCGTCATGTAAAGTTACTTGTCATGTAAAGTTACTTATCAATTCTACTTAGTTTTCTCCCGCTTGGCTGAAACTTAAATTCTGAATTTTCTATTTCAAGGTCCAAGGTCAAGGTTAGTCTCATCATAGTCTATCACAAAAGGAATGTATATATGAAATATAAAGGCCCTATCACTTAACTTTTAAAACTTGTGATCAAGTATAAAGTTCGAGGAAAGTATGTCAAATTTTAAGGTCAAGAGCAGGTGCACATAGGACTGATTATAATGCAAAAAGAATCAACTTTCTATCAATTATACTTTCTGAGAAATGGTGTTTACAAGATTTAACAGAGTACAAATTAGGAGAAAATTGACCACACCAATTTTCCTAGACCCTGCGGGTAATGCTACATGTAGTGTTACACCTTACCAGATAATGCAAACGTCTAACAGATGATAAAATTGCCAAAATCCCCACTCCATTGGTCATCCATTTGTAAAAAAAAAAATCACTACCTCTGCTTGAGACTCTCGCGACTAGTTTTGAACAGATACGTACAAGTACCAGAGATCTACTGGAAAAGTAACAAACTATAACAGACGGCATCGTACAAGTAACGGAAAAGAAACAGATAAAACAGAGATGCAACGTATAAGGACCGGACAATAAACAGACATCAATTAATTGTCCGTTACATCTCCGTTTAATCCACTTCACATCCGGTAGATGTCCGTTAATGACTCGAGTCTACCAGACATCGTTACGCACACCTAACAGACAGAGCATTGTAACGAACAAAATATACATGTATATCAACGGTCAAGTATGGTACAAGAAACGAACACCTTGGTGTGTTCAGCTTCTGTTCAAAACTTTCCAACAGGCAGAACGGAGACCAACGGACATTGCTGGACAAGTAACGGATGCAAACTGAGACCAATGGATAGAACATTTTGTTATTCGTTACTCTTCCCTTTTGCCTTATATGGCTAGGAGTGAAAGAGGTACATGTATAAGGGGCTCAAACAAAACATCAGGTGCACAACTATACAAGAAACTATTTATAATGCAAAGGAGCTGTTAAGATAAGGCGTAAAATCTGCCCTGAAAAGTCAAAATTTCAAAATGCAAAATTTAAGAATTTTTTCGGTAGAAATGTCAAGTAACTTGGTCTTCATATGAATCTGCTATCAGATGGGATAATTTATTCAAAAAAAGTGATCCCTAAGTGTCGCTATGCTTCGCAGGCAACACAATAAGACCGATATTTGGGTCAAAATAAGCGTTTTTTACGCAGAAATCAATGGAAAACGGAAAAGTTTTATACAACATCGTTCCCCCCCTTGCTTTACAATGCCACTTTCACCAAAGGTGTATATCAATAAAACACATTTTCTGACCAAGTGGGGTTCTGAAGCGAGGGGGGAACAATGTCCCACAGGCGAAAAACGAAAAAAGGGGGGGATGGATGACTATTTTTAAATGTGTCTCTAGAGTGATAAAATAGGTTATCATTGATTTTTTTTTCATTTTATATCATGGAACAATATATTCAGAGTGTGTTCTGATCAAATATTTAACCGTTTAGAAGCAAATAATTGAGAAAGTTGTCAATTTCTACACCGTGTGTATTTTGCGCCAGAAACCTACATAAATGGCCGAGAAGAACAAAATAAAACCGTTTTTCAGTTTCCGGATTTGCAGAGTTTGCCGATTATATTGATATAATAACCTCAAAGCTAATTTCTCTTATCCAATTTAGACTTGAAAAGGTAACAGAAGTATAATAAACATAAAACATAGTGTAATCAAAGATTACCAGGCTCACCTCGCGGCAGCAAAGTTCAATTTAAACATATCTCTAAGTACATGTATATTAAGAAAATCACTCAAGTGGAAAAAAGTAGGTCAAGGTCATTTTATGAAAGTTTGATCAAAGATACATCCAACATGCAAGTTTGGTGCATGTAGCACTTATACTTTGCTCAATATTGGCCTTTAAAGGCAAAATCACTCAAGCAGAAAAAGTAGGTCAAGGTCATTTTATGAAAATTTGATTAAAGATACATCCAATATGCAAGTTTGGTACATGTAGCACTTATACTTTGCTCAATATTGGCCTTTAAAGGCAAAATCACTCAAGCAGAAAAAGTAGGTCAAGGTCATTTTATGAAAATTTGATCAAAGATACATCTAATATGCAAGTTTGGTACATGTAGCACTTATACTTTGCTCAATATTAGCCTTTAAAGGCAAAATCACTCAAGTGGAAAAAGTAGGTCAAGGTCATTTTATGAAAGTTTGATCAAAGATACATCTAATATGCAAGTTTGGTACATGTAGCACTTAAACTTTGCTCAATATTGGCCTTAAATGGCAAAATCACTCAAGCGGAAAAAGTAGGTCAAGGTCATTTTATGAAAATTTGATCAAAGATACATCTAATATGCAAGTTTGGTACATGCAGCAATCAAACTTTGCTCACAATTAGCCTTTAAAGGCAAAATCACTCAAGTGGAAAAACTAGGTCAAGGTCATTTTATGAAAGTTTGATCAAAGATACATCTAATATGCAAGTTTGGTACATGTAGTACTCATACTTTGCTCAATATTGGCCTTTAAAGGCAAAATCACTCAAGCAGAAAAAGTAGGTCAAGGTCATTTTATGAAAGTTTAATCAAAGATACATCCAATATGCAAGTTTGGTACATGTAGCACTTATACTTTGCTCAATATTGGTCTTTAAAGGCAAAATCACTCAAGTGGAAAAAGTAGGTCAAGGTCATTTTATGAAAGTTTGATCAAAGATACATCCAATATGCAAGTTTGGTACATGTAGCACTTATACTTTGCTCAATATTGGCCTTATAAGGCAAAATCACTCAAGTCGAAAAAGTAGGTCAGATGCTGCATCCGATGCATGGGTTCACCTCAGCATCCCAAGATGAATCACTTGTGCAAGTTTGGTTACTGAAGCATCAGTACTTTGTCAGATACTGAACTACCCCAAAAACTTTAACCAGATAAGACAATGTCATTCAACCGGAAAATGTAGGTCAGATGCTGCATCCGATGCATGGGTTCACCTCAGCATCCCAAGATGAATCACTTGTGCAAGTTTGGTTACTGTTGCATCAGTACTTTGTCAGATACTGAGTTACCCCAAAAACTTTAACCAGACATTGACAAAGTCATTCAACCGGAAAATGTAGGTCAGATGCTGCATCTGATGCATGGGTTCAACTCAGCATCCCAAGATGAATCACTGGTGCAAGTTTGGTTACTGTACCATCAGTACTTTGTCAGATACTGAGTTACCCCAAAAACTTTAACCGGACGCGGACGCGGACGCGGACGCCGGGGTTATAGCATAAGCTCATCTCAACTTCGTCGAGGTGAGCTAAAAATGTGTAAAATAATGCATTTTTTGTGCATTTTCATTCGATATTCGACGTTTTCCGTCATCTGTACCCCTACCTCTTCAACATCTTTCACCAAATTTATTTACATAAAATACCTACTAGGAATCTTTTAATTTTTTATATTTTTATCCTGACTAATTCTTATCTAAAGTGGAAGGACAGTGCACGAGAAATAATCGAGTGCTTTCAGGGCTAAATCCGGCCCTTATCTTAACAGCTCCTTATAAATTAAGTAAAAAAAAAAAACCATGTGTTTGTGAAACACGAATGCCCCTGTCGACATCTTTGTCAGTAAAAATTGTAAAATGGTCAAACTCCAAGGTCAAGGTCACAAGTTCAAATATTTTGGTATCCATGGAAAGGTCTTGTTACATGGATACTCATGTGAAATATCAAAGCCTTATCCTTTACCCTTCAAAAGTTATTGTCAAGGTTTAAGTTATTCAAAAGTAGGTCAAACTCCAAGGTCAAGGTCACAAGGTCAAGTGTTTTTATGTCCATGGAAAGGTTTTGTTACAAGGAATACACATGTGAAATATCAAAGCCCTTACCATTCAAAAGTTATGGTCAAGGTCAAAGTTATTCAAAAGTAGGTCAAACTTCAAGGTCAAGGTACCAAGGTCAAATATTTTGTTGTCCAAGAAAAGGCCTTGTCACAGGGAATATATATGTGAAATATCAAAGCCCTATCTCTTACCATTCAAAAGTTATTGCCAAGATTAATTGAGTGTTTTCCGACAAACAGACAACGGACACGCCAAAAGCTACTGGTGGAGAAGTAATTATCGCCGATTTTTAAAGCATTTTTTGCTCTATTTCCTTTAATTTTAAAGACTGGCACATGAAATTTGGACAGCACAAATTAGAACCCTTTACCAATACCTCCTTAAATTTTCAATAAATTCTGATGACTTATACTGGTTTTATAAGCAATTAAAATGTGCTAGTTTTACACACTCTTTAAAGAGGTTGGAGAAGCAATTACCGGTATCGTTGCATGGCATTCTTTCCTAATGTCCCCAATATTGCAACTTAAATTATCAACATTGGATTCCTCTATTCTTTCTCTTAGTTGTGATAAAAATTATTGAAAATAGTTTGAAATTTCTTCAATGATTGAGAATTAAGATAGCAACATGCACTGCAATCACCCTGAGAAGCTGGTGGAAAGACAACACATTTTCATGAAATTTAATTAGCTGCTAATTAAAATCTTAGTTTACATTGAATGGATTCATTTGAAATTTCATATACAGTCAGTATGATAAACATTAGATGTTTAAGTACTGAAAAAATGAAGTCTGTCATTCATACATGTAGAACCGAAGATATGGGCAAAACGGCGATAATCGCCGTAATTCCTGACCAGTATGTGCCCCTGAATCTTTGACCGAGGCCAGTGAGGGGGCATAAAAATTTTTCTCAGCAGGTGCATAGCTGCCATGTAAGCCAATACGCCCGGGCTTGCACATAATTTCAAGACCAAAGTTTTGGTGCAGGACGTTTCGGTACAAGGACGTTTCCGTACATAGAAAAAAGTTGTTTCGGTACATGGCACAAAGACGTTTCGGTACATGATTTAGGTCGTTTCGGTACATGTTTTCATTTTTGTACATTACCTAATTATTGACTGATTAGAGAGGATATTATCAATATGTTGTTTACTACCATAGTAACCCCCCCCCCAATCATGTCCCGAAAACTTAGAGTGGAAAAGCGCGATTGTTTAACTCGAATTCCAAAATATTATAAAGCTTATGTGTTTATCATCAATTTATATTTGAAGTCCGATCCATCAAAGAATGCTTCATAAACATAATATTATTTCATAAGAAGAGCAATTTATAAAATTATGAGACATATTACGTCAATTTCTAATGTTGCAAAGAAACTTATTAAAACAACAAGAGGCCCAAGAGGGCCACATCGCTCACCTGAGGAGACTGTATGTATGTTTTCAATCAAAGTCAAGACCTGAAGGAAATCGCTTTTAGTGAAGCTTTGAGAAGGACAAGGTGTACAAGTTACTTCCTGTAAAGTTTGGTGACATTCTGTGCAGTAGTTTAAAAGGATAAGTCAAAAATGTGTCATTCAAATAGAGCCTATAGAGGACATCTTGGATTTCCAATCGGCTCGAAAAACACAAACTTAGTAGAGGACAATGAGTACTTGCGTCCTGTGAAGTTTCAAGAAATTCTGTGAAGCGGTTTCAGAGGAGAAGTCGAAAATTTGTCAGCCAATCAGAGCCTGTGGCGGCCATCTTGGATTTCTGATCAGCTCGAAAAACACAAACTTGGTAGAGAGCAATCAGTACTTGCTTCCTGTGAAGGTTTGTGAAATTCTATGCAGCCGCTTGAGAGGAGAATTCGAAAATGTGTCAGCCAATCAGAGCCTGTGGCGGCCATCTTGAATTTCCGATTGGCTCGAAAAACACAAACTTGGTAGAGGGCATTGAGTACTTGCTTCCTGTGAAGTTTCATGAAATTCTGTGCAGTGGTTATAGAAGAGAAGTCGAAAATGTGTCAGCCAATCAGAGCCTGTGGCAGCCATCTTGGATTTCCAATTGGCTCGAAAAACACGAACTTGGTAGAGGGCATTGAGTACTTGCTTCCCGAGAAGTTTCATGAAATTCTGTGCAGCGGTTTCAGAGGAGAAGTCGGGATGTGTCAGCCATTTAGAGCCTGTGGCGGCCATCTTGGATTTCCAATCGGCTCCAAAAACACAAATTTAGTAGAGGGCATTGAGTACTTGCTTCCTGTGAAGTTTCATGAAATTCTGTGCATCAGTTTCAGAGGAGAAGTCAAAAATGTGTCAGCCAATCAGAGCCTGTGGCAGCCATCTTGGATTTCCGATCGGCTCAAAAAACACAAACTTCGTTGAGGGCATTGAGTTCTTGCTTCCTTTGAAGTTTCATGAAATTCTGTGATGCAGTTTCAGAAGAGAAGTCGAAAATGTGTCAGCCAATCAGAGCCTGTGGTGGCCATCTTGGATTTCAGATTGGCTTGAAAAACAAAAACTTGATAGAGGGCATTGAGTACTAGCTTCCTTTGAAGTTTCGTGAAATTCTGTGCAGCGGTTGCAGAAAAGATATCGAAAATGTTAAAAGTTTACGTCGGACGGACGACGCGCTATGACAATAGCTCACTTGAGCTTCGCTCAGGTGAGCTAAAAACAACAATACTTGTAGGGGACCATGATTACCTCATTCCTACCAAGTTTAACGAAAATCTGTTCAGCAGCTCTGCCATGGAGAAGAAGTTGAATATGTATGAAAATCAACCCCCCCCCCCCCCCCCTTCTTCTTGAGTAATCTAAGTAATCCGAGAAAGATAGTTATACTGAAGCTAAAGCAAAATAACAGTCCCCCTCCCCCTCCTTTCACTGTGTTATTAATAACATTATCTGTTCTTACATTAATATTTTGAGCTGCTCTCAATATTGTAATTTCAAAGTTGTATATCTAAGTCTTCACAAGATAAATTTGAAAATACTTATTCATCTTTTTAAAATTATTTAGTTTCCTTTTCCATACTTATTTAATATATAACATTCAAATGAATCGATAATCAAAAAATTTAAACCTCAAAAACATATATCAATATTAAAGAAAGACAACTCTTGCATACATGAACACATACCAACTTATACGAAACTAAAGTTACCAGGGTACCAGAACATGAAACCAAAAGCATTGGGTCCATGTTCACAGTAAACATATCTATTCATGATTGAAAAAATACTCATAAAAATCTGTTCAGCAGTTCTGGAGAAGAAGTTGAATATGTATGAAAATCACCCCCCCCCCTTTCCTTTTCACATAAGAAAATAATTCATAAAAAATCAAAAAATTAAAATTTCAGTATAAAATACATATCAAAGCATTAAGTAACTTAAATGTGATAAATGTGCAGTAAATGAAAGTGTAAAATCATATACATATTGAGTTATTTAAAGAAATAGTGCAAAAATGTGCATTTCTGACAAAGTCAGAAAAGACGTCAAAAACACGTCAAAATTTTGACTTCCGAGTGGAACCAAAGATAACAACACTTCTTAAGACATCTCTCTAGATCATCCTGATGCTTTCGGTTTGTTGATACCTGCTTCCATTCTGAAGAAGAAGTTTGTAAAAGGAGGGTACCCCCTGTAACCTACTTTTGCCTCTGGTGGCGCCACCTTTTGATGGATCCGGACGAAAAACAACAACACTTGTAGGGGACCATGAGTACTTCATTCCTACCAAGTTTCATGAAAATCTGTTCAGTGGTTCTGGAGAAGTTGAATATGTATGAAAATCACCCCCCCCCCTTCCTTTTCACATAAGAAAAACATAGTGTAATCAAAGATTACGAAGCTCACCTCGCGGCAGCAAAATTCAATTAAAACATATCTCTAGGTACATGTATATTGGCTTTAAAAGAAAAATCGCTCAAGTGGAAAAAATTAGGTCAAAGGTCATTTTATGAAAGTTTGATCAAAGATACATCCAATATGCAAGTTTGGTACATGTAGCACTTATACTTTGCTCAATATTAGCCTTTAAAGGCAAAATCACTCAAGCGGAAAAAGTAGGTCAAGGTCATTTTATGAAAGTTTGATCACAGATACATCCAATATGCAAGTTTGGTACATGTACATTTTTTTTTGTAGCACTTATACTTTGCTCAATATTGGACTTTAAAGGTAAAATCACTCAAGCGGAAAAAGTAGGTCAAGGTCATTTTATGAAAGTTTGATCAAAGATACAATATGCAAGTTTGGTACATGTAGCACTTATACTTTGCTCAATATTGGACTTTAAAGGTAAAATCAGTCAAGCAGAAAAAGTAGGTCAAGGTCATTTTATGAAAGTTTGATCAAAGATACATCCAATATGCAAGTTTGGTACATGTAGCACTTATACTTTGCACAATATTAGCCTTTAAAGGCAAAATCACTCAAGCGGAAAAAGTAGGTCAAGGTCATTTTATGAAAGTTTGATGAAAGATACATCTAATATGCAAGTTTGGTTTATGTAGCACTTATACTTTGCTCAATATTGGCCTTTAAAGGTAAAATCATTCAACCGGAAAATGTAGGTCAGATGCTGCATCCGATGCATGGGTTCACCTCAGCATCCAAAGATGAATCACTGGTGCAAGTTTGGTTACTGTAGCATCGGTACTTTGTCAGATACTGAGCTACCCCAAAAACTTAAACCAGACATTGACAAAGTCATTCAACCGGAAAATGTAGGTCAGATGCAGCATCCGATGCATGGGGTCACCTCAGCATCCAAAGATGAATCACTTGTGCAAGTTTTGTTACTGTAGCATCAGTACTTTGTCAGATACTGAGCTACCCCAAAAACTTAAACCAGACATTGACATAGTCATTCAACTGCAAAATGTAGGTCAGATGCAGCATCCGATGCATGGGGTCACCTCAGCATCCAAAGATGAATCACTTGTGCAAGTTTGGTAACTGTAGCATCAGTACTTTGTCAGGTACTGAGCTACCCCAAAAACTTTAACCAGACATTGACAAAGTCATTCAACCGGAAAATGTAGGTCAGATGCAGCATCTGATGCATGGGTTCACCTCAGCATCCAAAGATGAATCACTTGTGCAAGTTTGGTTACTGTAGCATCAATACTTTGTCAGATACTGAGTTACCCAAAAACTTTAACCGGACGCGGACGGGGACGCGGACGCGGACACCGGGGTTATAGCATAAGCTCATCTCAACTTCGTCGAGGTGAGCTAAAAATTAATAAAAAATCAAAAAATTTAAATTTTAGAATAAAATACTTATCAAAGCATTTAGTAATTTAAATATGATAAATATGCAGTAAATGAATGTGTAAAATCATACACTTATTGAGTTATTTAAAGAAATAGTGCAAAAATGTGCATTTCTGACAAAGTCCGAAAAGACGTCAAAAATTTGACTTCCGAGTGGAACCAAAAATAACAATTAACACTTCTTAAGACATCTCTCTAGATCATCCTGATGCTTTCGGTTTGTCGATACGTGCTTCCGTTCTGAAGAAGAAGTTTGTCAAAGGAGGGTACCCCCTGTGACCTACTTTTGCCTGTGGTGGCGCCACCTGTTGATGGATCCGGACGAAAAACAACAACACTAGTAGGGGACCATGAGTACTTCATTCCTACCAAGTTTCATGAAAATCTGTTCAGTGGCTCTGGAGAAGAAGTCGAAAATGTTGAAAAGTTTACGACGGACGACGGACAGACGCCGGACGGTGCGCTATGACAATAGCTCACTTGAGCTTTGCTCAGGTGAGCTAAAAACCAAACACAAACTTATTATCACCCCATGTCATAAAAAAAATCATGCACCGAAATGTCTTTTTGTTGTACCGAAACGTCTCTACTTGTACCGAAATGTCCAGCATTCCAAAGTTTTTAAATTGCACTATACATTTCAATGGAGACTTAAAGGAGCTTAGAACTTTCTGTTCTACTGTAGACGACAAATAGAGACGCTCCTCAGTTTCTATTGAAATTATGCTAAAGGGGTTTCGCCCCCCCCCCCCCCCCATGAGCCCCCTATCAGGGCTCTGCCATGTGCACCCGCTGGGGGCCTAATGCGGCCCCAGACCACTCGCATCTCTGGGCTTGAAAAACAGGGTAATAGTTACGCTTCATCCTGATCCTGCTGCGAGAGATTTCGTGAAATTTACGCGCCAATTTTCAACCTCGCGAAGGCCGAGTTCGAATAATATGCATGATGTACTGTAAAGTTGACAACATTTTTCTATTTCAATTATAAACGTATCTGCATGTATTTATATAATAATCATTTGTTTTATTTACCTAATCTTTGATTTCTTTCACTTTCTTGTCGACTTGTGTCTCTGGTCACGTTCAGCGAAATGAATTCTAATCACTTGCACACCTGAACAAAGACAATGGAAAAGTCACGTGACTCGCACCTTGGTCAGGTAATATCACAAGAATCACAACAAGCTCACTTGATTATGTTGATTGATTTTAATCAAGGAAACAAAACATTCTGTCATTGTAATGTTCAAATGGTATACCACTGTGTGACAGGGTTCAAGGTGTGTAAGCACGATGAACAGGGGCATATCCAAGGCATAGGCCGATGAGTCTGGATTTTTCTTGGGAGGGGAGGGGATGAGGAAAGTCCAGTCCGTAAGAGGAGGCTTACCAGCCTATGATTAAAATAAACGAATGGGGTAAATTCCTATGAGGATGTGACCGTACCGAACTATACATGACGGTAGCTACTAAGATGATGATGATGATGATGATGATGATGATGATGATTAGAAATGTAACAGCTGGTAATCCAAAGAAATCTTGCAAGGAATTTGGGTTTAATTAAAATAGTGTAAATCGAAAATAAATCTGAATATAATTTTCCGATGAAATATTCGCCGGTATACATGTATGGATTGAACATCTCTTTTATCATCTTCGATCTATTTCAAGCGCGGATCCAGAAGAGGGGAGGGGAGGGGGTGTCCAGACCCCCTGGAATTTTCGAAGCATAGTTAAAGAAAAATTATAAATATACAATCATACATGCATTTGATAAGATTAAGTCCCGATTCCCCTTTTGTTGTCTTAAAAATTATAACATGAATTTGTATTGGAAATCTTTCATTTTGATCTTATTTTGCCGTCAGCATTTCAAACATTTTCTCTGGTCAGAATGCTGCGCTTTCCTATGCAACCCATATACATTGCACCTTGGTCAATAGACAAGGGCTCTAAGGGTTAAGGAACTGAAAAAGACACGAATAGAGGATTTTATTCCCATTCTGAAAAAAAAAATCGCAGGTTCGCTATCGCTCGCCATTTGCTCTTTTTACATAATAGAACTGGTGTGCCTTTTTTTTTGGGGGGGGGGGTCTTCAAAAATTATTTTAAGACTTTAGGACCCCCCCCCCCCCAAAAAAAAAACAACATGGATCCGCCCATGTATTTAGGCACAATGTATATGCTTCGCTCGCCAGTTAACAACTATGATGAATTTAAAATTAGCACCATTCCTGTAAATATCGTAAAAATGTCTTATTGAGTTAATTGAAGTTTTTACCCCCACCCTTTGAAAGTTTCTTTAATTCTTGATCTGCCTATGCCAGTGTCTTTCTGGATATTTTCATTTATATTATAAAAATAGCAATCCAAGGAATGCTTGTGTCGCCTGCGAAGCAGATTATTATTCTAGAAAGTTGATCAAATTTATTGGTATCAGTAGAAAAGTATTGTCAAATGAAATTCATTTGAAATATCAGACCTCTTAATTACCAATAAAAAGATATGGTTATTCTCCAATTTTCAGAAAAGAGTGTCAATCATCTAGGTCAAGGTCACTACGTAAAAATTGGTAACAAAAAGGTCTCATCATAAGAAATATTAAAGACCTATCACCTACCAATTAAAAGATATATACAACCTTAGAAAAGAAGGTCAAATAGCTAGGTCAAGGTCAAAAGGTAAAACATTATGGTATGTGTAGAATGACATTGTGACAAGGAAAATACATGTGAAATATCAAAGCCCTATCACCTACCAATCAAAAGATATAGCAATATTACTTTTCTTGAAAAGTAGGTCAAATATCTAGGTCGAGGTCAAAAGGTCAAATATTATGGTCTGTGTAGAAAGGTCTTGTCACAAGAAATACACATGTGAAATACCAAAGCCCTGTCACTTACCAATCAAAAGATATAGCGAATCTTATCTTTTTTTTCAAAAGTAGGTCAAATATCTAGGTCAAGGTCACAAGGTCAAAAATTATGGTATGTGTAGAAAGGTCTTGCCTTAAGGATTGCACATGTGAAATATCAAAGTCCTAACACTTACCAATCAAAAGATATATCCATTCTTAATTTTTTTTTAAAGTAGGTCAAATATGTAGGTCAAGGTCACTAGGTCAAAAATTATTGTATGTGTAGGAAGGTCTTGTCACAAGGAATACACATGTGAAATACCAAAGCCCTATCACTTACCAATCAAAAGATATAGCGAATCTTATCTTTTTTTCAAAAGTAGGTCAAATATCTAGGTCAAGGTCACAAGGTCAAATATTATGGTATGTGTAGAAAGGTCTTGCCTTAAGGATTGCACATGTGAAATATCAAAGTCCTAACACTTACCAATCAAAAGATATATCCATTCTTAATTTTTTTGAAAAGTATGTCAAATATGTTGGTCAAGGTCACTAAGTCAAAAATTATGGTATGTGTAGGAAGGTCTTGTCACAAGGAATACACATGTGAAATATCAAAGCCCTATCACTTACCAATCAAAAGTTATGGGCTGTGACACCCAAAGTGTGACAGACAGACAGACGGACGGACTGACAGACGGACGGACGGACGGACGGACAGACGGACAACGGACAAAGTGATCCCTAAGTGTCGCTATGCTTCGCAGGCGACACAAAAATCTGTCATAATGGCAGGTTTTTATAATAAAATAAAAATATCCAGAAAGACACCAGTATGGAGTAGTCTTGTATGGAGAGCTTTAACAGTGAGACAAAGACAAAGTCAAAGCGACTAGGACGAAAGTATTTTTCTTATAGTATGTCAACTGGAGAAAACATGGATCTGGTAAGCACAGTGATGACTCCAAGTCGAGGGTCAGCGAGGGGCATCTAAGGTGAATCTATTCAACAAGAAAACCAATATTAGGGCCTACTGTCTTTCTGGATATTTTCATTAGTCCCCTACCGGCTCGCCGCAGAGGACTTATAGTTTCCATCCCGTTTGTCTGTCCGTCTGCCTGTCATACTTTAAGTTTTCGGGAAAATAAATGTACAATTTTGCGGTCCATTTTCAAAATTTTCTTCGGCTCGCTACCGCTCGCCAGTTCTTTATAGACTTTCTGAATAATTTAGCTTATTTAGCTTTAAATTCTTATCCATCCTTTATACATATAACTTTATCAATATACATGAAGACATTTAACTCAAACTGTATAGAATAGTATAACATGTACTTGTAAATGAAATAGGGTATAGAAAGTATTTTCTGATAAGTCAATATTTTGCTAAAAAAAATTTCCTGACTCGCTACCTCTCGCCAGACATTTATTTATGTACTTAAAATTTAGAATTGCACCAGAAATGCATATAGAACATGAAACCCCCATATATTTTTAGTCCCTTACCGGCAACGCCGAAGGGGACTCTTAGTTTCCTCTCGGTCTGTCTGTCTGTCTGTCTGTCCGTCCGTCCGTCTGTCCCATTTTCAGTTTTCCGGACTTTTTTTTCGCTGTTGTTGCATATATTGAACTCATTTTTGGTATGTGGATATATCTTTATGTGATACAGATCAAGTTTGAGTTTGCTTTTGATTGACCTATTTTTACAAGAGTTATGGCCCTTGGACTTGGCAAATTTTAAGAAAATTTCAGTTTTCCAGATTGTTTTTCGCTGTTGTTGCATATATTGAACTCATTTTTGTTATGTGGAAACATCTCAATGTGATACAGATCAAGTTTGAGTTTGCTTTTGATTGACCTAATTTTACAAGAGTTGGCCCTTGGACATGGCAAATGTTCTGAAAAATTCAGTTTTCCGGACTTTTTTTCGCTGTTGTTGCATATACTGAACTCATTTTGGTATATGGATATATCTCAATGTGATACAGATCAAGTTTGAGTTTGCTTTTGATTGACCTACTTTTACAAGAGTTATGGCCCTTGGAATTAGCCAATTTTAACTTGAGAAAATTTCAGATTTCCGGACTTTTCTTCGGTGCTATTGCAAATAATGCACTGCTTTTTTGTAAATGAATACATCTCAGTGTGATACAGACCAACTCTGAGTTTGGTTTCCATTTGCCTATTTTTACAAGACTTATGGCGCTTGGACTTAGCAAATTTCATGAAATTATCAGTTTTCCGGACTTTTTCAGGCCTGTTATTGCAGATAATGAACTGATTTTTTGTATGTGAATACATTATAGTGTGATGCACATCATGTTTGAGATTAATTTAGATTGACTAATTTTCACAAGAATTATGGCCCTTGGACTTAGCAAATTTCGTGAATTCAGTTTCCCAGAATTTTCTTGGCTGTTGTTGCAGACGATGAACTGATGAACAGAAATGCAAGACATAAATTTATGCTGCCGGTAGGGGACGATCATTGCATTTTTTTTTTATTTTTAATCACATCCTCTCCCCTCCTCCCTCCTTTTTTTTTGTAGAAATTGTTAGAATATTTGGGATGTTGTGTCCCTCCACTTTTTCAGGCAGAGCTACGCCGTTTTAGAGATAATAAATTGTTACGTTACGATGCTTTCATACGAAAATGCAACACATTCCACTTCACGAGTTTGATACCGGGGAATATCACACGTGTGGCACAGTGTTGTGCATATGTATTGAAGTTTACCCAAGCTGCATGGATGCATATTTTTGGCTCATACTTAGGCAATACAATTGTTATTATCTTGTACTTTACCCAAAGGTTGGCACCCACACACCACATCAATGGAGCACATACGGGGAAAAATGATAAAGAAAATCGTATTTGACACCCCCCCCCCCCTTGAAATCCAAGAATTGACAATGTTCTGTGAAACTGGTGCAAATTCTACATATTTCTATTGCATATTTCTATTTCTATTGCATAAACTAACATGCGAACGAGTTTCATGATATCATCTTATCATCAAAGTCTTATCTTTAATAGTAAAGGCATGAGGCGACATAGAATTCTGGGGAAAATTAGAAGACAAATTTCTAGCAACTATATTCATCTTTTGTCAAGAGAGTCAAAATAACGTCATTTGGTGATGCGGGTAACATTCTTGAATTTTTGTGTCGCCTGCGAAGCACAGCGACACTTAGGGATCACTTTGTCCGTCTGTCCGTCCGTCCGTCTGTCTGTCTGTCTGTCTGTCCGTCCGTCTGTCTGTCACACTTGGGTGTCACACCCCATAACTTTTGATTGGTAAGTGATAGGGCTTTGATATTTCACATGTGTATTTCTTGTGACAAGACCTTTCTACACATATCATAATTTTTGACCTTGTGACCTTGACCTAGATATTTGACCTACTTTTCTAAAAATCTAATATTGGCTATTTCTCTTGATTGGTTAGTGATAGGGCTTTGATATTTTACATGTGTATTTCTTGTGACAAGACCTTTCTACACATATCATAATTTTTGACCTTGTGACCTTGACCTAGATATTTGACCTACTTTTCTAAAAATCTAATATTGGCTATATCTCTTGATTGGCAAGTGTTAGGGCTTTGATATTTCACATGTGTAATCTTTGTGACAAGACCTTTCTACGCAAACCATAATTTTTGACCTCATGACCTTGACCTAGATATTTGACCTACTTTTCAAAAAATCTAAGATTGGCTATATCTTTTGATTGGTAAGTGATAGGGCTTTGATATTTCACATGTGTAATCTTTGTGACAAGACCTTTCTACACATACCATAATTTTGACCTCGTGACCTTGACCTAGATATTTGATCTACTTTTCAAAAATATTAAGATTTGCTATATCTTTTGATTGGTAAGTGATAGAGCTTTGATATTTCATATGTGTATTCCTTCTTGTGACAAGGCCTTTCTACACATATCATAACTTTTGACCTCATGACCTTGACCTAGATATTTAACCTACTTTTCAAAAAATCTTAGATTGGCTATTTCTTTTGATTGCTGAGTGATAGGCTTTGATATTTCACATGAGCATTCCATGTGACAAGACCTTTCTTCACATACCATCATTTTTTACCTCGTGCATTTGCCCTATATATTTGACCTACTTTTCAACAAATCTACGATTGGCTATATCTTTTGAGTGGTAAGTGATAGGGCTTTGATATTTCACATTTGTATTCCTTATGAAACATTCCATAGTTTTTGACCTAGTGACCTTGCTCTTGACATTTGACCTATTTTCAATAAAAAAAAATCCGCTTCGCAGGCGACACAAGTATTCCTTGGATTGCTATTTTTATATATCAAGTATTTCTCATGATCTTTAATCCATAGTCAAACTGGAGGGCCGATTTAGGGGTCTCTTGTTTCAATGTTTGTTACAGTCGTTTACCGTGAACAGAACCATTCATCAAATCACGGTTGAGTATCAGGATTTCTTTGACCTTAAAAGGAGTTATTTAGAGATGTAAATAAATGATAAGATTTTGAAATTGGTTCACTGATTATATATTCGCTCATGTTTATGACAGTATTTTACATGTAGAATGTAATTTATCGGAAGGCAGGCCCTGTGATTCCCGAGAGTATGATGTTGTGATTCTTTCCGGGAATTTAACATGTCTAGTCAATCTAGGCATTAAAATTGGTCAACCTGGAACAAATTGCAAAAGAATCACTACATGTGTAATAATGTTGCTGTATATGTCCTGTATAACATACAAAAAGTCCGGAGCAAAATACCCAGGCAAAAGTGCTTTTTGTGTAAAACAAAGAAAAATTTCATAAAAATCGCCGAAAACTGGAAACAATTCCTCATTTATTTCAGCGACAATATTTCTGCTTTAAATAAATGTGGTTTAACGTTGTCTGGAACACTCTTTTGCATCGTCCAAATTTCACATAAAAATTCATTTTAAAAAATGCTTTTTTGGGCCAGAAAGAAGGTTTTTTGTAGAAAAATCAAGAAATTTGAGAAATCTTATGAGTTTGATTTAATTTGGTGAACCTGGAATTAACTGTAAAAGAATCACTAAATGTGTAATAATGTTGGTGTATATGTCCTGTATAACATACAAAAAGTCCGGAGCAAAATACCCAAGCAAAAGTGCTTTTTTTGAAAAATAAAGAAAAATTTAATGAATATCGCCTAAAACTGGAAACAATCCCTCATTTATTCCAGCGACAGTATTTCTGCTGTGATTCAATGTGGTTTAGTATTGTCTGGAAGGATCTTTCGCATAGTACAAATTTTATATAAAAATTCACTTTAAAAATTGTGGTTTTGGGTCAAAAAGTAGGTTTTTCGTACAAAATTCAAGAATTTTGAGAAATCTACAGAGTTTGATTTAAACTGATGAACCTGAAACTAACTGGAAGAGAATTATTAAAACTAAAAGTGTAAAAATGTTGCTGTATATATCCTGTATAACATACAAAAAGTCCGGAGCAAAATACCGATGCAAAAGTACTTTTTTTGTAAAACAAATAAAATTTAATGAAAATCACCGAAAACTGGAAACAATCCCTCATCTATTCCAGCGACAATATTTTTGCTGTAAATCAATGTTGTTTAATATTGTCTGGAATGCTCTTTCGCATAGTCCAAATTTCAAATAAAAATTCATGATAAATATGTGTTTTTTTTTGGTCAAAAAGTAGGTTTTTCACACAGAATTCAAAAATTTTGAGAAATCTACATAGTTTGATTTAGACTGGTGAAGCTGCTGGAACAAACTGTAAAAGAATAACTAAATGTGTAAAAATGTTGCTGTATACAAAAAGTCCGGAGCAAAATACCCAGGTAAAAGTGCTTTTTTGTAAAAACAAAGAAAAATTTCATGAAAATAACTGAAAAGTGGAAACAATCCCTCATTTATTCCAGCGACAATATTTCTGATGTAAATCAATGTGGTTTAACGTTGTCTGGAATGCTCTTTGGCATAGTCCAAGTTTCAAATAAAAATTCATCATAAATATGTGGTTTTTTGGTCAAAAAGTATGTTTTTCTTAGAAAATTCAGGAATTTTGATAAGTATACAAATTTCATTTTAATTGGTGAACCTGGAACCTATTACAAAGAATTATTTAATGTCTGAAAATGTTGCTGTCAATACCCTGTATACTAGTAACATACAAAAAGTCTGGATCGAATTTCAAATTGAAATAATTTCAATATTCATTTTGTTTTCGGGTCAAACAATTTTGAGTTTTTCTTAGAAAATAACTGTTTTTTGAGAAATCGATATAGTTTTCTTAATAAAAGTCTTTTCTTGAAATAGACTGATTTGTCTAGTTTCTAATAGTCAATAAGATGAAAGCAAAATTCTAAGCTCAATGAAAATAGGCAAGGTATTTATACTTATAGATAATTCTGTACACGTATAAAGAAATCTTTTTTTAAGTAAAGGTATCCGATTTTTGAAAAAAAAGTTTTTGGGACAAGTCAGTTATTTCAAAGGAATTTGGGTAAGTCAGGTATTACTTGTGTTTAAAAACGTTCGTCCAGAATTAACTTGTTTCAAAAGAAAAGTATACTCTCATAGCCATACCAAACGTAAATCAAAGAGTTTTTAAAAAAGATCATAAAAGTTGGGCAAACAAGGGTGTACTAACGCAAGGCTGAGTAGGTCCGTGTCTAATCATTATTTTGAGTCAGAATTTTTTCAAGAAAACCTTATTTGCAAAATTTGAAGAATGGAACATTGATCAGGCCAAAAAAGATATATGTGTGTTTCCCAAGAACCTGAATACGTATAAAACGGGATAAAAAAACTTGTAACTTATAAATATGCCAAGTATATGAGAGTTCATGAATGTGGACGTGGGCATTAATCTTGGAGATAGAAAAATGAACTGGTACCACAAATACAAAGTATAGAAAATTATTTTCAAAGATTGGAAGAGTATCGTCCTCATTTCATAAACATTAGTCTGACGCTAGCTTAAAATGAAATTGTTTGTTCTCCCTCGCCTGACCGAATAAGAAAAGACGTCAAGCCCCCTCCCCCCCTCTCTCTCTCTTTCCAAAAGCCAACTCCAAATATTGTCGAGAATTCCGATTTTTCTCCGAGGTAAAAATTTTATAAGCCACGCCAACGGAATTCATCTTCTATAATTTGTATTACTCAATGTAAATACATCAACTATCACTATCAATCCAAAAATACGTTATGCTGAATTTGAAAATAAAGGGCCTTGAACACTCAGACCGTGGAACATTCAGACCGTGGAATGTCAGACCCGTAATCTGTCCACTCGGACCGTAAACATTTGTCTACTCGTCCAGTTACAAGGATAACCCGGACAAATGAGTTAAAGAAGATCCTGACGATAATCTCAACAGCATATTTTATTTGTATTGTATAAAGTTATTTGAAAGAATACAAATGTACTGTGCTGTCTTGTTTGAGTGGTCATTTAACAGTGATGAGGTTGTTTTACACTCTTATTGTGCGTTCTTCGAGACCTTCTGGTAACCGGAAAAGTGGAAGAGTTGTGCACACCTAATCCGGATAACCACACCAATTGCTACTGTACTTGCGTAGAAAATGCCCGTCCTAAGTCGGCACCGGTTACCCAATGATCTCGTTGATTTATGTGTGGTCTTATTTCTTTGATGTTTCTGTGCCGAGTGTCTCTTTTTAGTATCCCGCAGTGCTCGTCTTTGTGTTTTCGCATCGGTTGTTTGGTGTTTTGCTGTTGGTGAAGCAACAGGGTCTGGTTAGAGATCCCATCTCTTCCTTCATGTACACACGCATCGATCATAAAACTTTACATAAAAATTATCTGTTTATTTATTTCAAATCATGTTTTATACGATGATCATGAAAACAAAATCTTTCAGCTTTACTTTCAAATTTGACTTTGTTGAACATATCAATACGGTCCGAGTGTCCCACTCGAAATATCTGTACGGGCCGATTGATCCTAATCTTATATGTAGAGAGGACCAATGACGGGCCGAGTGTTCAACAAGCCGACTTACCCAGATCTATGGATTCATGTCTTTTAGTATTATAATTCGTCTAGCAGGGGTATACACCATAAAACAGGTAACATACAAAATTCAGACCCCCCCCCCCCACACACACACACAAAAGAATACAAAATGAAAATGAAGAATGATATGAAGAAATTAAGTATGATTTAAAAAGTAATATACATGTAGATCTATAATGAAATAGACAGAAATAAAGAAAGAAATGTACATAGCCGACTGAATAGATACTGTTTTGAACTGTTCAGAGATGGTATCAGGTGAGCGTTACAGACGAGAAACTTCACATTTTTAAAAGTAAATGATGTGTAACGTGAGAGTTACGTATATACGCATAGAATTTGAACAAATATTTCGTTTCTGTCATCATAGATAACTATTTAGAACGAGAAGAAATCAAATATGTAATATTTTTGAGTTTTGCTACGAATTAGCCTCCATACATGAACATTTTCTATAGCAGTCGCTTCCGTAATTTCACATTTATTGAGCAAATATGTTTGAATCTACATTTAATATCATATTTCTGCAAGTTCTTTTTTAAAAAGTGTTTAGTTTGTACGTTCGTTCTTCCTTGTACACGTGTCTGCACATGGACAGATCTACGTGTAGGTCATTGTAGAAAAGGGCATGTTAATCGGTCAAAGACAGAATATTATTTGGTATTTTATACCTTTGTCACTTACATATATGTTCCATCTTTTCAACAAATAAAAGTGTTTTCTTTTATGAAATGTAATATTGTTTTCTTTTCATATCTAATGCGACGTTTATGTGAACGTGTGTACGCATATGTGAAAACAGTAATCAGAGTTGCCTCCCGTTCGAAGTAAGGCGGCGCGTCTGTAACGATCCAGTTTTGCATTATTTCCAACACCTAAAAAGTACATTTTGCCTGGACGGATTTTTCCGGACTTTTTTTCTCATAATCTACACGATGAAAGCTGACGAAAAATGGAAGTAACAATTCTTTTGCAATTAGTTCCACCTTCAACCTTAGATTGACTAGACTAATGGACAGTGATCCCAACAGTGTTTGCCCATGATGATGTCATACCTTAAAGTTCACTGCCATATTGGATAACAACACTCGGACTTTATCCATTTCGACCATTTAAAACTGACGTTTACATTTTGTACATTAATATAAAGAAATAATTCATAAATCATAACTAACCTTTTGACTACTCTTTAGTTGTAATCCGCATCAAGACATTTGTGTATATTATGTGAAAACATAAGAAAATTTGTAACAGTAGAACAATTTTAACACAGCAGAGATGGGTAACGTCCGAGAGTTGTTATCCAACAAGGGAGATAACTGCCAAATAGACCATTTTCCGATCGTGCTAGAAAGCACAAAATGTCCGAGTCAACATCTTTTGGTGTTGTTTTTCATTATGACGTCACTGTTAAAAGACGCAATTTCATGTGACGTAACAATGAAAAAATGCGCTTAAGTTGCTTACCTTTCATTTTCGTCATGTTGTCAGCCATTATGAATTTCGGCTAGTGGCCTATTTTGAAGAAATACGGGTTTGTGGGAATACACTGTAGGAGGTGAAAAAAGATCAAAGAGCATACATTGCACCATTGTCCACGTTAAATTCCATAAGGAATCACAACATCATACTTCCAGGAATCCCAGTACCTGCGTTTCGATCCTACATTCATTGCCCACAAAATTTTGATATCTTTGTTCCATTTGGACACCCAGCATACCTCTTTGTCAATATATGTTAAAAATAATGTGAGCATTTCAGGAGTTAACCTTTTAAATTGTTCTACCTAAGACATTTGGCACAAATTCGGTATCAGCCAGGACTAAAAGAAAACATGTTCTCCCGTAAAAATCCGAATAGCTATATTCGTCGTGTTTACTTCGAAACACAGTTAAAACTCGATCAGCCCGTGGACGTATAAGATAAAAAGATCATATGAAAAGAAGAATGTAAGCCGAGCGACATAAATTTTATAATGTTTTAAGCTTCTAAACTACCACTGAACAAATAATTCTGATTTATTGTTAAATCATATTCAGAACAATTGAATGATTTTTTTCGCCCACATTTATGACGGTGTTTGTGAAAAGTATTGGATGTATTTTTTTTTCAGTTTTGAAGGCAATGTCGATAAATCAAAGGTTGTGGGCATTCAAGGAATTTTACTTTAAAATGTCTGAGGCATTGAAAAATATATCAGAGTGCATAATCCATCTTTTCTCCCGTAAAAATCCGAACAGTTACCTTCATTGTGTTTACTTCGAAATACGAAACCGAAAGTATAAATTTCGGCGTCACACTGCTGCCGTCGATCATGGCGTCGATTACAAGATCCTCTACAAGTTCTTCACATCACGGTCACAAAAGGAAGCGTGCAAATAGTGAAGACCATAGCTACAATAGTCAAATTGATGATCCAGATAGTGACACCACCTCCCTCTCTGCGTCTAGATGGATTAGAGAGGACTTGGAAGCGCTTGGTGTATTCTATGACAAAGAGCCTGTGTCTCTTGGTGTTTTAAAGGATAAGCTTAAACAGATACTTCCAAGAGTAGTTGTACCATCGTTTCTTATTCATTTTAAGACATTATTGAAAGAGCAGTTGCTTTTTGATTTAGATATGGCACGTCTGGATGATCCTGCATATGTAACAACAGGATTAGTAAAACATTATGTAGACGAGATGTCCCCAAAGTTGGATAAGGAGATACAGCAACTCAGCTTAGTGTTAAGTGAGACTTTTGAAGATCAGCTCAGACTTGCTGAAATAAGGGATCAAGACAAGAAGTTATTTAAAGTGTATGTAATGTTAATACTTTTAACAATCTCTAGCTTCTATGAATCCATAGTCATTTACATTTATCTCTGTCGTGGGCTAGGCACTACTCTTATTTTCACGTGTATTTTCACAATATTTGCACATGCATTGTGCATTAGAAAATTCCCGGCCTACACATCCATAAGATAGTTCCTCTGTTGATATAGTATCTTCGGTTTTTCTGTTCGAATTGTATAGAATTCCATGTAATGAGGCAAGCACTCTCTTATCTATAGTATTATACATCTTTAAATTGAAGAGGCACATGCCTTACACTCTTTTCAAAATTTCGTAAAAAATCTTGACATTTTGAGCTTCAAGCAGAGGTGTTAGTAAGAGGGGAGCAATAACTCTGTTTTGGAGATTGTTGTCTTTGCTCAAAGTAAATTAAATACGTCAAAGGTCCAAAATGTTAAGGTACATAGAATCACTGAAATACTGCCCAATCACAGAAATACCATCATATCACAGAAATACCATCATATCACAGAAATACCATCAACCCGCATACCAAGGATACCAAGTTCCTGCATATTTTACTGAAATACTGCCTTTTTTAACTGAAATACAGTGTCAGCCAAATTCCGGCCGGACAAATTTTTGATACAAAGGTCTGATGTGCCCCATTTCTAGCTGGACTGAAATGTCTGATTTAGGTTTTGGAGTGTAACTCTTCTCTTTATTGATTTTTTCATCAATTCTATGCCACTGGGTTAAATTTAAAGCATTATCATAGCCAGGTAATATATATATATGAGGTATATAATCGCTGTAGAGTTGCATGTAAATAAGTTTGATTATTGGAGTAGCATAACTGTCGTATTTGACGACTTTTTAGATTTAAAAAAAAACTGTTTTAATGTGTATTTTGATGTTGATAATAAATGATAATATTAGAAATAAAGTAACGTATTGAGGTTGATACCGAGGTTAATTTACTCGAAAAAAGCGTTGTTTGCTAGATGCGACAGGTATGTGAGCCCACGCCATAGGGTCTTTAAGTGAATATATATTATGTGAAAATAATTTTCACAAATATGAGGCCTTTTTTGGAAATAAATATTCTGTCTCAGGCTCGCGTTACTTGCCATAATGATATACTAAAAAAATTTTTAGGCTTGCTTCGCTCGCTTGCCTACGGCCTCGGGCAATACTTTATCTTCAGGTCCAACAAATCATATATTGCCCTCATTTCCAGTCAATAATTGTATATAAATACTTTCTCTGAAATACAAATGTAGTATAGAAGGGGGAGGGAAGGCAGCCTGAATTTTTTTTAATATATGGCGAGCGAAGCAAGCCTAAAAATTTTTTTAGTATATCATTATGGCAAGTAACGCGAGCCTGAAAATTTCTTCAGTATATGGCGAGCGAAGCGAGGAGAAAAATTTTCAATTTAAGGTATTGTTTACTTCATCTTTGGTGGAAATGTAGGCTACATTTTCTTCAGGTCCAACAAATCATATATTGCCCTCATTCCCAGTCAATAATTGTTTTGTTATACCTTACATCAATACTGCAGCAACGAACCGATAACCCGGCATGTTTACGTTCATTTTTGTCTATTTAGAAAGAGCTCGGAAAAATAGGTGGAGCTGATAGCGTCATCAACGACGTGACGTCACAAACGATTTACCGTTTATCAGTCAATATTTTTTTAAATATATTGATGTAAATATTGACTGCTTGTTCAAATATTCGAATTTATAGGCATTTTTCCTATGGAGATTTTATATGGAGATACTGATAAGGGTACAACAATCACACATATTTGGTACATATTTTAATCTACTGCATTACAACTAATACACTTCATTAAGCAAATTTTGCTGAGGTTAGTCTTAAAACAATAGTGCATATTTGATCAGGAACTGAAATTCATGATTTTTATCTCTACTGGTCAAAGACTAGTCAAGATTATGGGTTGTCCTGTATCCGCCGTCCGCCCGTTAACAATTACTTGTGAATGGGAGTCCTCTGAATCTGTAAATGATAGAAAATTAACTCTACTTGCAATATAATTGGTCTATGGTCTCTTATGTTCGCGAGTTCTCTGAATCTGTAAATTATAGAAAGTTTATTCTTTTTACAGAATAATTGGTCTATGGTTTAGTTGTGCGCCTGATTTTTGTTTGAGTCCCTCACCCCCATGGTCCTAGAAAATGGGTGTGGTAATTTTCTCCTATATAGCTCTATGTAATCTTGTGATTGCGATAACTCTCAATTTGTAGATGATAGAAAGTTCATTCTGTTTGCAGTATAATTGGTTTATGGTCTAGTAGTGCACCTGATATTTTGTTTGAGTCACTGACCCCCAGGGTAGAAAATGGAGAAAATGGGTGTGGTCATTTTCTCCTATTCAACTCTATCTTGTGAGCTCCTATTCAACTGTAATGTTGTGAGCGCAAGTTCTCTGAAATTGTGAATGATACATGCAGAAAGTTTTTTTTTTTGCAATATAATTTGTCTATGTTTTAGTTGTGCACCTGATATTATGTTTAAGCCCCTGACCCCCAGGTTCCTAGAAATTTGGTGTGGCCATTTTCTCCTATATACATGTAAGTTAATAGTTATATACTAGTAATCCTGTGAGTGTGAGTTCTCTGCATTTGTAAATGATAGTTATTTGTTTTTGCAGTATAATTGGTCCATGGTCTAGTTGTGCACCTGATATTTTGTTTGACCCCCTGACCCCCAGGGTCTTAGAAAATGGGCATGGTCATTTTCTCCTACATGTATGTAGTAATGAAATCTTGTGAACTCTATTTCTCAGAGACCATAAATTATTTCTCAGAGACCATAAATTATTTCTCAGAGACCATAAATTATAGAAAGTTAATTCTTTTTGCAAAATGATATGTCAGTGATGTAGCTACAATGAATGCACCTTATGTATTGTTTGAGCCCCTGATCCACCAGGTGCCCGGAAAATAGTTGTGGTCATTTTCTCCTGTATAATTCCTATCTTGTGAAAATAGTCATTCTTTGAAACTATAAACGATAGGAAGTTGACTTTTTACAATACAATGTGTCTCTGACCCCAGGGTTTTAGGAAGTGGGTGTGGTAATTTTTTCCTAGAAAATATATATATATATGTAATCTTGTGATAATTTCTCCTTAGAAGTTCTAAATGATAGAAACTTAACTCTAGCAACACAATGGTTCTACTGAATCATTGACATTGTGACCTGGTATTTCACCAAGATAAAGAATTATGAAAGACAAACAACCAGTAGAGCTTCAATCTCGTCAGAGACTTCTAGTTTAGACTTTCAGTTTATGCATCATAACACTTTGGTTGTAACACAAGGAAGATGTCTTTGCTTTTTGAGGTCAGAGGGTTAAAAGTCAAGGTCATCCCTTAGACTTAAAGTATACGCATCATAAAACTTTAGTTGCTATTGGGGCCATAGTTCTTTTTGTTCAAGTAAGCTATTTTTTCCCCAAGTTAATTAGTTTTTAAGTTAATATTGATATACTTTTAGCTTTATTATACCCCCTGCAAACGAAGTTTAGTGGGTATATAGGAATCACCCTGTCTGTCTGTCTGTCTGTCTGTCTGTCTGTCCGTCCGGTTAAGAAGTTTTGAAAGCAGATTTCTAGTACTTTCTATTAATGGTAGGCCTTTCATATTTCATACACACATTCACCTTAAGGGGTACCACAATTTGGTGCCATGACTTTTGATCTTGTGACCTTGACCTTCTGCCTATGTACAACATTTTAGGATCAGAAGTTTTGAAAGCAGATTTCTTTTTTATTATTTATGGTAGGCCTCTCATATTTCATATACACATTCACCATATGGAGTACAACGACTTGTGACCTTGACCTTCACCCTACATATGTACAACATTTTAGGTTAAGAAGTTTTGAAAGCAGCTTTCTTTTATACTATTAATTGTAGGCCTTTCATATATTTCATACACACATTCGCCATAAGGAGTACTACAGTATGGTACCATGAATTTTGATCTTGTGACCTTTTGACCTTGACCTTTAAAAAAAAATATATCCTGCGGGGGTATGATTTCATCACTTCAGGGCAGTTCTGTTCAGTTCCTACTTTCCATAAGGTTTTCTTTCCATAATAGAAAATCTTCTTTCACATGATCACACATGTATCAGGGTTGCATGAACTTAACTCAAGGTCACATATTCATTATTATGGTCCCATGGGGCTCAGATGAGTGATCAAAGAAATTACCTTTGGAAACTCAAATTTTGAAAACTCAAAAACCATTGGCTTTTAAAACTCGGAAGTAATCTTCCAGACCCAGTCAAATAATTTCATTGAAAATGATCGACCCATCAAACTCAAAGTGTGAGAAACCGAGTACAGATGCATAACTTTGTTATTTGTTTTTAGTTAATCAGAAAAAGAGTTTTACAACAACTACAAATGTAGTAAGGAACCTGTGAAAGAATCGACAGGGATGTCCTCTGCCTGTTGTATTTTAAATTAATTTTTAGCTCGCTGGGTCGAAAAAGTCCGGAGAGCTAATGTCATGCCCTCGGCGTCGTTGTCGTCATCGTCCATATACAAAACTTTAACCTGGGCTATATTTCTTCAACTATAAGTGATAGAGCATTGATACTTCACATGTAGATACCTTATGACAAGACCTTTTATTTGAGACCATGACCTTTGACCTAGTGACCTTGACCTTGGACTTTGACCTACTTTTCAAAAACTTTAACCTGGACTATATCTCTTCAAGTATAAGAAGTTGGACTTTGTTACTTTATGTGTAGATACCTTATGACAAGACCTTTCATTTGAAATCATGACCTTTGACCTAGTGAAATTTGGCGAGCTATGAAATCTTTGATTACCCTTTGTTTCAAAGTAACGACATGAAATCACACATTCTCCTTATGAAAGAGGAAGGGAAAATCAAAATTGAGTTCTTTATCACTTTCACAAGATACTTCATTAATCATTTGTATACAGTTTTATCCAGTAAACTATGAAGAAACCAACAATATTTCAGTCGCAATAGAATTTGTGTAAAACATGTTCATATCCTTGATAAGTCACAGTAAAAATCTTAGTATATTAAAGTTAGATGCATTTTGTTTAAATATGAGACTAAACTTCCAGTGTTCAAAATTTAAATACTGCCCTGCCTCATTCAACAAGCACTATATAATGCTACAGTAAAGTTGTCAAAGCTGTCAGTTTTATTATCTCTTATACTTGAATTTTTTTTAAAGATCTTCCTCAGGAAGATCTTTGGTCAACACTTACTACTGGTGTTGCCAGCTGCTGATATTAAACCATGGGCTTATCTATTATGTCTATATTATATATGTTTGATATGTTGCATGTATGTACCAGTATTATATTATGTTGCACTGATTCACCCTAATTATCATTTCTCACATTGTAGGATGTTTATGAAATGGTGTTATACATATGCACCAGACTTTATACAGGAGTGTCTGAATCTCTTGGATGCCTTTACACATGCACGTTGGCAAGAAAATGAGGTAGATGCAAAGTACGTTAGAACGATATCTGAAGAGAAATTCACAGGAGTTGTGAGAGCTTTCACAAGAATGTTCTTTTTAGACCCAATGTAAGTATGTTTTTAGCTCACCAGAGTGAAGTTCAAGTGAACTATTGTCATAGTGTGCCCTCCGTCAGTCCGTTGTCCGTCCGTCCATTGTCTGTCCGTCCATCGTAAACTTTTCACATTTTCAACTTCTGCTCCAGAACAACTGAAGGGATTTTGATGGCAGGCATGAAGTACTAATGGTCCCCTACAAGTGTTGTTGTTTTTCGTCTGAATCTGTCAATTGGTTGCACCACCACAGGCAAAAGTAGGTCAAGGGGGTACCCTCCTTTGACAAACTTCTTTTTCAGAATGGAAGCACATATTGACGAACGGAAAGCGTCAGAATGATCTAGAGGGATGACTTAAGAAGTGTTGTAATTTTTTGTTTCACTCCGAATTGAAATTATCAACGCGTTTTTGTCAGAAATGCTCATTTTTGTGCTATCTCTTAGATTTAGTCAATTTAAGTGTGGTTTTAGACACTCATTTGCTGTACATTTGTCACATTTTACTGATATAATGCTTTTAGATTGAATTTTATGCTGAAATTTTTATTTTTGAAATTTTCATGATTTTTTTTCTATTGCAAAAATGGAAAGGGGAGGGGGGGGGGGGCATTTTCATACTTTTCAACATAACTCCAGATTGATTGAACAGATTTGGATGAAACTTGGTTGACATGATGTACTAATAGTAATGGTCCCCTACCAGTGTTGTTGTTTTTCATCTTGATCTATCAATAGGTGGCACCACCATGGGCAAAAGTAGGTCACAGGAAGTACCCTCCTTTCTTTTAATCATAGTTATTTAAAGAAAAATTCTTGTGAAAGTAATGTACATGCATATTTTTTCCCCATGACATATTTTTTAAAGGTATCTGATTTATAGTGCATGTACGCTATTAAATTATTGTGTATTCATTATCATTAGATTAAACAATCACTATCATTGATTGATTGAGCAAGATATGCCAAGAAGGTCATAAATGTCTCCATCTTTCCCCAGGCAAGGTTTAAAGTATTCGGAATATAGGTGGTGAAAGTTAATTGTTCTGATTGAATGCAGTTGGAAATCTCAGGTAACTCTCAGGTAGTGAAGGGTGTTAATGAGTTGTTTCTACACGTCGTACATCTAAATCAACTCATGATTTGTTAGTGATGAATCAAATCAGTGATGGAAATACGAAACAAACAACAATGAAAGAATTCTTCTCCTGTGATTGTTTATAAAGTTTTAAACAGATTTAACCATTTTAATTGTGGACTACAAATAGACATAATCTTGCTCAAATCCTACTTCCACCTCCCCGTGGTGAGCGAGGGGCAACAGACCTTTAAGTCTGGCTAACGGAAGAGGTACATGTATATTGTTTATATTCATTAGTAAAATGTCTTATAAATTTACAGCCTCTTGTGGGAGACCACTTGTCTTGCAAGACCATTTTTGAGATGCTTCGTTTGAAGCATAACGAAGCATCTTGCTGTTATCATGATATGGTTCTTTGCCCGTTTACTCAACGTCAAAATATAGTGCTGTGTCAAGTTTGTGAATTCTTGTAAGCTGGCACGTGTCAGATGCAAGTACAAGTATTTTCTCTTTCTCAAAGAAAAATTTTTTAAAAAATTACCAAAAGTTTTACGAAAAATCAAGTTTATTTTTTCACTAGATTGGTGGCGTATTAATATTTTTGAAGAATTCTATTCGTACTATTCATTATTCAAAATTTTCATGCTTGTCCTTTGAGACCATTCGCAAACAATAGCTTCCATTCTTGTGTTCAACTTTTGATAATGCATAAATAATACATTTTCTCATTAGATTTGATTGTAAATGAAACTATAACTTTTGCAACAGACATTGTTGAATGGTGTACGTATGCTGTACATCATCATTACAATGAAATAATCCACCATTGTAAAACAAACCGTCTGCTCCCAATAAATTTTGGAAAGACGCATCTCTCAGTACCTCCAGTACTTTGATTTACTGGCAGCAGGGGTGGTCTCGCATAGTAGGTATTACTATATAAATTTATGTAATTGTCACTGTGACGGGACCCTTATACATATTTTCTTCTGAATCAGCTGTTCTATCCATTTACAATATACATGTATATACATACAAAGTAGCATATATTTATATACATGAAATGACACTCAAGTATTCCTTCATTGAGTATTTTAATGGAGCATTAAATTGTAATTGTGTTTTGCATATTATTTGGATGGCTAAAACGCTAACTATATGCATAAATAACACGTGCGTCTATTTACTATCACTTTGTCATGTACATCTTGTGACGTCATTGACTGTGATGCACAAAGAATATAGTCGAGCATGAAAATTTATTGGGTAAATTTGCTTAATGTTGATTTTCTACCTCAAAGTGGATTTTTTCTTGTAGGTATTATTTTTAAAATTTTTTCTCTTAAATAGCAAACATCTTTTACTGTTTCCACATCCGTTCTAATAGCACATTAAATAAGATTAGGGCTGCATGCACAACTTGGAAACCAACTTTTCCCAAGTTATTTATTTGTATTCTTGATTTTCTTGCTTAGTGTACCAGCAGGACCACACAGTAAGAGAATCAGGATTAAAGGGAAAATGGTAAATAGTGGGCCAGATTTGACGTTTTGTGAATATGATGTAAATGGTAAAAGTTCAGGGACAATGGTAATGTTCTTTGAGGTAAGATATATGTTTTTAGAATAAAATTTCACTTTATTAGCTCAACTGAGCTTTAGAGTATAATAATAGCGATTTGTGATCACCTGTTCATCCATTGTCCATCCTGTATCCGTAAACTTTCTTATTCATAACTACTGTAATAATAATAATGATAATAATAACACTTTATTTATAGAGGAATAGCCCAATTAGAATGTAGCTGTTCTTCCTTGGGGCCCTCTCACAAACATATATACATTGTACATGAAAGACATCAAGCATGTGAAATTATAGTTAGATGGAATTTCGTAAAAACAATTTAAATATACACAGACATTCAAAATGATTAATAATGGATATTTTTAAATATCAGTATCATAACTTAAATCATGCTTTGAGGTAATGTTGTTAAACAAGGCTTGTTTAATGTTGCTAAACTTGTTTTCGTCTTAAGTGAAATGGGCAACTTATTCCGCCTCATTAATCCTGAGTATTGTAGAGATTTTCATATGTTTATGTTTTATGTTTAGGTAGTACCATATCATGATTAGTAATTGATCTAAGGCTATAAGTATTTGATGATTGAAATTTGAATAACTCTGAAATGTAAGATGGGGTCATATCATTAACGGCTTTCTAGATAACTATCAATTTATTGTATTCATAGACAGTAAGCCATTTAAGTTTATGAAGTAGTGGCATTGAGGGGTGATCATAAGGTTTGCTAAGAATTATTCTGGCTGCTCGCTTTTGAAGTTTGTGAATTCTTTCTAGATGTACTTTGGTGCAGAGCCCCAAATGGTCAGACAATAGTCAATTACAGGAAGTATATATGCATTATAATCAATTTTCCTAGTATTCAGCGGAAAAATGCCTTAATTTTTTAGAGCAAGTTAATTTTGTTAGACAAATTTCGACATACATAATTTACATGTCCTGTGTAATTGAGAGATTTGTCAATGAAAACACCAAGTAATTTTTCTTCATTCATAACTTCAAATTGTTGGTATTGATCGTTAATTCGAGACTGCCCTCTAAAGTATAATGTTTTTGAATGGATCCAATCAAACTGTAGGGATTTGAATAAAACTTAGCAGGAACACTGAATAATATTGTTTCAAAATATCGGCATTTTAAATGCATATGTATTGGGGAAAAAAAGTCGGAAACTTATTTGCTGGATGAAAGACGGACAAAGCCAGTAACATAATAGTCTTCAATCTTGTCAGACTTCTAGATTACTTCTATGTTATTATGCTAAAACATTTTGCAAAAATTTTAATTTTGGAATTTTCATGAATTGTTTTCTTGAAAATATGTAATTAGAAAATGATGTTGTCTGATGGTCATTAAATTGGTTTCTTTTAATCATAATAATGTGAAGAAAAACCTCTGGAATGACTTTTATTAAGTTTGATTTCTGCATGGAATAGCTTGGAACTCACGTGAGCAATATAGGCCCACTTGAGCCTCTTGTTTATACATGTACAAGAAATGTTACCTCCCGCAGGCGATACTCTAGTTTAGCATAGTACATAGAGGCATAGAGGTTTTCCGGGTTTTTGGCTCACCTGAGTCTAAGACTCAATGTGAGCTATTGTCATAGCGCTTCATCTATCGGTCCTTCCGTCTGTCTGTTCATCGTCGTCCATCCGTAAACTTTTCACATTTTCGACTTCTTCTCCAGAACCGCTGCACAGATTTTAATGAAACTTGGTAGGCATGAAGTACTGTTTGTCCCTTACAAGTATTGTTTTTCGTCCGAATCCATCAATAGGTGGTGCCACAACTAGCAAGAGTAGGTCATGAGAAGTACCCTCCCTTGACAAACTTCTTCTTCAGAACCGAAGCACATATCGACAAACCTAAAGCATCAGAATGATTTAGAGAGATGTCTTAAGAAGTGTTGTTATTTTTGGTTCCAATCCGAAGTGAAATTTTTGACGCGTTTTTGACGTCTTTTCGGACTTTGTCAAAAATGCATATTTTTGCACTATTTCTTTGAATAATTCTGTGTAGGTATTGTTTTATGTACTCAATTGCTCTATATTTAGGGTCCCGCCACTAGTTAGGGCCCCGCCACTAGGTGGGTGCCCTATTATAATCACTCTGTCTGTCTGTCTGCTGTCAATAAACTTTAACATTGTCCATAACTTTTTAACTGTAACAGGTAGGGCTTTTATATTTCACATTTTTGTTGATACCAAAATGTTTGGCCTTGTGACCTTGGATTTTGATCTACTTTTCAATAACTTTAACATTTGGCATAACTTCTAAATGGTGAGTGATAGGGCTTTCATATTTCACATGTGTATTCCTTGCAGCAAGACCTTTCTGTTGATACCAACTTTTTTGACCTTGTGACCTTGACCGATGATATGAGACTAAATTGAAATGATACAAGAATAATCTGGCCTCTAATTTTGTTCCAGTCTAAATGAACATTGATATACTATTGCATACTAATATTCTTATATATCCAAAACTGAAATCATTTTAGGTAAAACGATGTAGTATCCTCAAACCTACAGAAGAAGCAAGAGATGTGTGGATAGGAAATCGAGTAAGCAGAGATGTTCTTGGACAGGTTGGAGCAGAGCTACTGTCTGAAGTAGGGAATTCAATATTCTACCCTCATGTTTTAGGAGTACTCTGTATGAGAACTGAGGTAATTACATTAATTGGATTCAACAATTAGGAATTGGGATTTCAAAGTACAAAATGTGCTTAAAACATTAGAGAGATTGAGATTTCCTATGTGTAACTTGTATGTGTACTTGTATGCTGGTCGGCTATTGTGACGTCATCATTTATCGCGTTTGACGTCATTTGCTTTAAAGGACACGGGACACCAAATCAAAGTTATCTTTATCCGAATTATAAAGTTGATTATGTAACAGAAATACCATTCTCGCAGTTTCCCTGCACGCGATAGCCGTTTACTGGGCTTCTTTAGGGGTACGTGGGCGGAGCTTGTGAAATATGCATATTTGTGAAGCCAAAACGAGGTTGGCACGTGACTGACGTCACGTTTGTGATGTGCGCCGCTGTATATTCTAGTGACACGAGGGGAATGGGGGACTAGCGGCGGTAGTTTTGATATACTGGTGACAGGTCTATTTAATATTATTAAAGTTTAAACATTTTTATATGATGAAAAATCGGAACAAAAAGTTTTTATCTCGGTTCATAGATTATGCACTGAATACAGAAGGCTTCTTGTCGTGTACATTCGATAGCTAAATTTATCCAAGGCCGAATATTTATAAAGCATGGAGAAATAAAGACTTTTTCGAAATGACTATCGGCATTTATAATCCAAAGGAATGGAGTATTTTGGCCTCTATCATTTTTTATTATTATTATTATTTTCTTTAATTTATAACGACTGTTCAAGTATGTATGCAGGACTTGTATCCCTAATATCTTTTTTATATGATTTAGCGATCCACTAAAGGGTTTCTCTCTATATTACCGTACGATTCGGCCAATGATCCTATCATGTTTCATTTGGTTTTTTATATTTGTACGCGTATCCTACTGTACATCCATGATCGTACATCGAAGACTTGTAAATACATATTTCTGTCTTTCATCGTACATCTCTTGAACTTCCGAGTCTTTTTTATTAATGGGAAAATTTGAATGTTGTCTCGGAAGTTTAGTGTTAACAAAATTATCAATAAGATTCATTTTCTAGCTGTAAAATTAAATATATGTATAGATTTCACTCCTGTTATCATAGAGTTTTATGTGAATTTTTAATGTGTAGTCCGATTCTTTTGTTTTGTTTTTTTTCCAATGAATCAGTAATTCAGATAAGATAAATGTTAATAAGACTGTGATATACTAGGAAGAGACTAAGACAAGAGCTTTTCAACAAAACTAGTGATTTCCCCTAGAAAGTATTTATGGGGTCTTTTTGTCGGGAGATAGAGACATTTATGTAATTTCAGTCAAACTATTTATTACTCGCTCAAGTTAGGTTATTTAGTTATTATAGTACTTCACTTTCCACACAGCTAGATTCATTATCTAATAACCCTTCGTTGCTTTGCACTCCCGATTTGTATCAAACCTCTGGATCTGCCCCATCTGTATTCATGGAAAAAAACGAAGGTGTGACATCTTTCATACCTGCCGCCCTAGTACAGGTCAACTTCTGATTACGTAACATAGGTTTCACCCGAGACTTATTATCATGGTTTGACTGGTAGAAGGGGGACTTGCGTTCAAATCACGCCCTTTTCAAATTGCACGATAATAAAGAAGAAAGTAAACCCGTATAATTCAGACTGAGACGTATGTAAATTGTATATGAAGAATATTTATTTTGACCTATACCTATAATTATAGATACACTTATAAAAACGTTTCCCGCTGACTCCCGCTATCAATTTTAGGACATGTTTATCAAAATTTTTGTGGACCGTGCTTGCCGATTACTTTACTGTGTTTTTATCCTTTTTTTTATATAAAATTTTCGTATGAAATCAATTATAATGCACGACGGTCGCCCAGAAAAAGGTGAAGGGGTGTTAAAATTGATCAGAAAGCATGTTTTAAATAAACGGAGCGAAGAAAAAAGTGGTCTAATTTTTTGTCGGTTTAATAAATATGAATATGTTTTTTTAACAATAGTTTACAAGTAATTTTAAGATATTCAAAAATCAGGACTATCTAGATGAATTTAAGAGAGAGAGAAAAAAAAAGAATGTTGAATACCCCATTACTTTTTATTGGTTGAGAGGGGAGGGGTCGAATTCGTTAATCATTATTATTTCATTAACCCCCTCCCCAAATTTTTCATACCTTTTTCCATTTTGACTCATTCTTTTTTTTTTTCTTGTTCTTCGATTCATTTTTTTCAAATCTTCTTTTATTCCTTGATTTTATTTAACTTGAGCTTTTTAATACGACAATTTTTGTATACGGGAAAATTATTTTAAGAGCAAATCAATTCTTTTTTAGCTACGATCTTTGAATCAAAACGAAAATAAGAAAAAGGTATGAAAGAAAATATAATTCTCTTTAGAATCTCTGCCGTGTGAACAAGGTGCAGTGAGAACGTACATTATACGTGCGCGCTGACCGTAGAGCGTGATTTTAAGGTACAACTAGTAGCAGGTAGTTTATATGATTACATTATTAAATCATGTTTATTTAGATTAAATGAATATTTCAAGTTTAAAAATTTGAGTTTATGAAAATTCAAAGTCTAAAATTAAATTTATTATATAGATATTCTTATCTTCCCTCTCCCATCTAATTGGAATGACCGCATGGGCATATCACGCTCTAATGATTTTACACCTGCCAGGTAATGAATACGCGTTATTTACGTACCCTGCACGATTGATTGACATGTGTATACTTGTCAAAACAATGATTTCATAATTTGGATGTTACTTTCATAGTGGGTTAGCTCAATAGACGTACAAATTAATACATGTACGAAGAAAACCAAATTGAATCCGATTTTGTAATTAAATTACACCAAATTAAAGAAAAGCTGGTTATATATTACTTTTCTTTATTACAAAAAATCGTTATGTGTAATAAAACAAAAACACCTTTTTTCAACGTTCACTTTGCATGTAATATGACCATGGTGACTAATGGATCCTGTATATATATATGTATAGTACCAAAGTACACACTATGTGCTTTAGCCATAAACCCGTTTAATAACAAATATGACGTCACACGGCGTAGCTAATTAAAGATCGACAATCTTCGGAAATCTTCGGTAAAGTGCTATTTTTAATAACATAATCGAGCTGTTTTGATCTTGTTAACTAGGGGCTCTCGTAGGGATTAAGTTTACTGATAGGTTCTATCACATTAGGTTTAAAATACCATTTGTAAATTTTAGTGACCCGTGTCCTTTAAAAGTTACACGTCGCCAGTTTAAAGTGCAAGATTCACGTAGGTCTTTACATCAAGATATTTCATCCCCTTTGTTCTATCAAATAGTTTAAAAAGTATGACATTCAATTCATAATGATTTCAAGTTTCTATTTCAATATACATGTAGATTTAACCAAACTTAATATTCCTCTTGAATTTATACTGTCCAAAAGTCTACTCAAGTTCACTTAGATTTTTCAAGTACGCGTAGTGGTCTTTGAAAAGAAATCTCAACAACAGTTATGTGTAATTTAACGTACCCGTACAAGTTACACGTAGGAAATCTCAACCTATCTAATGACAAGAGAATTGTTTATTCAAAGCATCAATTCGCTGGCAAAATTAATACCCTCCTTTGACTCCTCTCTTACACTCCTCTAGATCCACTCTAGAGGGAGGGGGCACAAATCTTCCAAAAGTGGAAATTTAAAAGTAAGAACATTATTTACAGTACATTCTTATTTTAGTGCATTCAAAGGGGGGGGGGGGGGGGGATGTTCACCTGAGCGAACTCAAGTGAGCCATTGTCATAGCACACCATTCGTCGTCCATCCATTGTCTGTCGTTAACTTTTTACATTTTCGACGTCTCCTCCTAAACCGCCTGGAGGATTTTGATAAAAAGTGGTATACATGAAGTACTAAAGGTCCTTTAGGGGGTGGGGGTGGTAGGGAGGGTACCCTCCTTTGACAAACTTCTTCAGCACCGAAGCACATATCGACAAACCGAAAGCATCAGAATGATCTAGAGAGATGTCTAAAGAAGTGTTGTTATTTTTGGTTCCACTTCGAAGTGAAGTATTTGACGCGTTTTTGACGTCTTTTTGGACTTTTCAGAAATGCTCGTTTTTGTACTTTTTCTTAGATTAAGTCAATTTAAGTGTGGTTTTAGACACTCATTTGTTGTATATTTTTCAACTTTTACCTATATAATGCTTTCACATTGATTTGATGCTGAAATTTTAATTTTTTGAATTTTCATGAAGTTTTTTCTATTGCAAAAATGGAAGGGGGGGGGGGGTCATTTTCATACCTTTTCAAATTAAATCCAGAACTACTGAAGGGATTTTGATGAAATTTACTAAGCATGAAGTGCTTATGGTCCCCTAGACGTGGAAACAATATTTGTTATTCAAAAATGTCTTTTAAAAAAGGAATTGTGTTGTTTGATGATCATTCAAAGAACAGCTCTTGTGAAAGAACCTTAGGAATGACTCATTAATTTGATTTCTACATGGAATGACTTAGAGCTTAGGTGAGCGATATAAGCCAACTTGGGCCTCTTGTTTATCCCGATCCATTTAGGGATGGATCCAGGGAAGGCAAAAGAAGTCCCAGACAGTACCCTTCTTTAAAAATCTTCTTCTCTAGAACCGCTGCATGGATTGAAAAACTAATCATATCTGAGTAATCTATAAGGATGGGTTAATAAAAATTGTGTTTTTTGTAGAGATCTTTCAATTAAAAATTTACACGTTTTTGACGTCTTTTCTGACTCTATCGGAAATGCTCGTTTTTGTACTATTTCTTAGATTAAGTCAATTTAAGTGTGGTTTTAGACACTCATTTGCTGTATATTTGTCACATTTTACCTATATAATGCTATTACTTTGATTCATGCTGAAATTTTATTTTTTGGAATTTTCATGTATTTTTTCTTTTGTAAAAATGGAAAGGGGGGGGGGGGGGGGAGGGATGGGGGAAGAGTCATTTTCATACCTTTTCAACATAACTCCAATATGACTCAACAGATTTGGATGAAACTTAGTAGGCATGAAGTACTAATGGTTCCCTACAAGTCCGGATCTGTCAACAGGCATAGATGTCAACCTCCCAAACCCAAAATTAGGGATATTTGACTCAAAATGAGGGATTTTTTGCTCCAATGTGGGATAAAACGCTTCAACGTTATTTTCTACATTTTTTACAAGGTCATATGTCAAAGGTCAAGGTCAGATTAAGTTGGTGTTGAAAAATCTTGTCCGTAACTTTTTACTGCTTGCATGGATTTGAATAATATTTCACAGGATTGTTGCCTGTGTCCTAAGGGTGTGTTATGACCTTGAACCAAGGTCAAAGGTCAAGGTCACAGTAAATTGGTGTTGAAAAATCTAATCTGGGCCATAACTTTTTACTGCTTGCATAGATATGATGAAAGATATTTCACAGAATTGTTGCTTAGGACCTTATTGAGTGTCATGACCTTGAACCAAAGACATAGGTCAAAGGTAAAGGTCAGAGTTTATTGGTGTTGAAAAATCTTGTCCGGGCCATAACTTTTTACTTCTTGCATAGCTTTGAATAATATTTCACTGAAATGTTGCTTAGGACCTAAGGATGTGTCATGATCTTGAAACTAGGTCATAGGTTCAAGATCAAGGTCACAGTTAATGGTTGTTGAAAAATCTTGTCCAGGTGATAACTTTTTACTGCTTGCATGGATTTGAATAATATTTCACAAGATGGTTGCCCGGGACATAAGGGTGTGTCATGACCTTGAACCAAGGTCATAGGTCAAAGGTCGAGGTCACAGTATTTGGAAGTTGGAAAATATTGTATGGGTCATAACCCTTTACTGCCTGTATGGATTTTAATAATATTTCACAGATTTGTTGCCCTTGACCCATGGATGTCTAATGACCTTGAACCAATATAACTTATGAGAGATCGAGGGCATTTTGCCATATCTTTTCATTGCCGGCATTAATTTGAATAATATTTCATTGAACTGTTGCCCTGGAATGAAGGGTGTGTTAAGACCTTATACCTTGAATCAAGGTTCATGTAATAGGTTAAAGGTCTTAGTACAATTTATAATAAAATCTTGTCCGGAACTTATCTTTCAACTGCCTGCATGGATTATAAAAGACTTCCTGTCAACCAGTAGGGGACGTGTATTGCTTCAGCTATACTTTCAGTATGCTTGTTTTTGTTGTTTTTAGCTCGACTGCACTTTAGTGCAAAAGAGCTATTGCAATACCCCCGGCGTCGGCGTCCGCGTAGGCGTCGTCCGAACTAGATGATAAGGTAAATGTTAAGATTACACATTTACCTTTCCTATATTCATATTCTGTTGGGTTTTTTTTTGTTGCAAATGTTTAATTATACATCATTTAATATATCCAGATGAGGATATAGCCCCTGGGGTTGGGATTTTTAAAATTATTTCAAATGATAAGGCAAATGTTGAGATGATAAGGTAAATGTTAAGATAGCAATAAAGTCTTTAAAAGCCAATATTGAGCAAAGTGTAAGTGCTACATGTACCAAACTTTCATATTTGATGTATCTTTGATCAAACTTTCAAAAAATGACCTTGACCTACTTTTTTCCGCTTGAATGATTTTGCCTTTAAAAGCCAATATTGAGCAAAGTATAAGTGCTACATGTACCAAACTTACATATTTGATGTATCTTTGATCAAACTTTCAAAAAATGACCTTGACCTACCTTTTTCCACTTGAATGATTTTGCCTTTAAAAGCCAATATTGAGCAAAGTATAAGTGCTACATGTACCAAACTTGCATATTGGATGTATCTTTGATCAAACTTTCATAAAATGACCTTGACCTACTTTTTTCCGCTTGAATGATTTTACATTTAAAAGCCAATATTGAGCAAAGTATAAGTGCTACATGTACCAAACTTGCATATTGGATGTATCTTTGATCAAACTTTCATAAAATGATCTTGACCTACTTTTTCCGCTTGAATTATTTTACCTATAAAAGCCAATATTGAGAAAAGTATAAGTGCTACATGCACCAGACTTGCATATTGGATGCATCTTGGGTTAGACTATTGAAATATGACCTTGACCTACTTTTTCCGCTTCAGTGATTTTGCTTTAAATTGGCAATATTGAGCTAACTATAAGTGCTACATGCACCAGACTTGCATATTGGATGCATCTTGGGTTTGACTATTGAAATCTGACTTTGACCTACTTTTTCTGCTTCAGTGATTTTGCTTTAAATTGCCAATATTGTGACCTTTTGTCATAGTGTATCCTCTGTCATTGGTTCACCGTAAACTAATTTTAATTTATAACTTTAAATTTTTTATGTGACTTGATATATGTTGTTGCCTGAGAAAGGGAGTTTAAATAAATTGGCTGTCATGATAGATATTATGCTATGCAGTCGAGCATTAGGTAACTCTAGCAACTTTTTTTTTTTGGGGGGGGGGGGGGAGGGGGGGGTCAGTGTTTTGGAAAAATATGGCGGGCAACTGCATGTACATTAGCACTATTTGAATTAAAAAATCCTTTTTACTCCAACTTTTCAAAAGCTTTGTTGGCTCGCCATTGTCCTTTGCAAGTCATCAATGAAAAGTCATAATTTTAATTAAGTGCCTCTTAAAATATGCCTGTCAATGTTGTTTCTGTACCATAAATCTGGTGATTCTTGACATAAAAAGATAAAACTTCTATAAGTATGAACTTATGAAGGTCAATGTTCAAGGTCAATCCTTGCAAGCATCAAAAGCTTGGATTTCAATCTCAACCTACAGTGATGATACATAAATTATAGATTGGCTGAGATGAAAGGAAAATGCCTCTCAAGCTGAGCTTTAGTTTGAACAACAGTGGCGGATTTAGGGCGTGTGGAAGGGGCATTCTCCTCCCGGCACAGACCCAAAATTTTCCTGGCAAAAACAAGTATATTTTGGCCCATTTTCAGTAAAAATCGGCAAAATTTGCCCCTTGACTCCAGGCAAAGGGGGGGGGGGGGGTTGGATCTGCCACTGAGCAAGAAAAATCTTACATGTTTGCCATAGTGCAATCTAATCAAAAGTAGACCTTCCTTGCTCTCTTTTATTCTGTGTCACCACAGAGTATAGGAACACAATAAGGGTTTAAACTTAGTTTTGCCATTGTTGAAAAGGCTGTGAATGAGCGGCTGTTTTTGTGCCACTTTCCTGAACAGTCATAGCCCTGGACAACAGCTTGAAGTATTTTTGGCATATAGAGATGTCAAAAGGTAAATTTTCAAGGTCAAAATTTTGAAAGGAGACTAGAAACTACATTATTGACTGAATCAATTGGGGGGGGGGGGGGGTTGTTGTCAGCCTCTAGGCTGTAGGACGGCAGTTTTAATTGATCCAGAATTTTTGGCAGGATTGCAAAGCAATTTTGGTCTATGGATTGATGATGTCTGTTCGTCTGTCCGTCAATCTGTAGGTCTTCTGTCAAGATTTTGTTAAAAGTTTGTGGTTGAAGCAAAATCTAAGGAACTATAAGCAGCATAAACATGATACTATACAGGTGGGTTGCCCATGACAAGACCTTTCAATTTCTGTTGTAACATTTGACCTTGACCTTGGACTTTGACCTAGTTAAAGATTTTGGTTACAGTTTCTGGTTGAAGCAAAATCTAAGGAACTATATGAAGCAGATACATGAAACTATACAGGTATGTTGCCCTTGACAATACCTTTCAATTTTTACGATAACTTTTGACTAATTGAACTTGAACTCTAAACTTCTAATTTTTTTGGGGGGTTCTGCTTAAGTGATTTTGCTTTGAATTGCCAATATTGAGCAAAGTATCAGTGGTACATGCACCAAACTTGCATAATGGATGCATCTTGGGTCAAACTTTTGTAATTTGACCTTTATCTGCTTTTTCCGCTTGAGTGATTTTGCTTAAAATTACCAATGTTGAGCAGGGTATAAGTGATATATGTATAGGTATAAGTGACCAAACTTGGATATTGGATGCATCATCGGTTGAAATTCATAATTTGACCTTGACCTACTTTTTCCACTTGAGTGACTTTGCTTTAAATTTCCAAAATTGAGTAAAGTATAAGTGGTACATGCACCAAACTTGCACAATGGATGCATCTTGGGCTAGACTTTGTAATTTGACCTTGACCTTCTTTTTCCGCTTGAGTGATTTTGCTTAACTTTACCATTATTGATCAGAGTAAATGTATAAGTGATAGATGCACCAAAGTTCCATATTGGGTGCACCTTTGACCTAGTTACTGACAAAAACTTACTTTGCAATCAAGCCATACCGTCTTTAGCGGTTTTATTGTCCCCCGCTTTCGCGAAAGCGCGGGGACATTAAAACCGGTCCGTCCGTCCGTCTGTCCGTCAGTCACAAAAACTTTAACCTTGTGCATAACTTTTGAATGGTAAGTGATAGGGCTTTGATATTTCACATGTGTATTCCTTGTGAAAAGACCTTTCCATGGATACCAAAATTTTTGACCTTGTGACCTTGACCTTGGACTTTGACCTACTTATTAAAAACTTTAACCTTGACCATAACTTTTGAATGGAAAGTGATAGGGCTTTGATATTTCACATGTGTATTCCTTGTGACAAGACCTTTGCATGGATACCAAATTTTTTGACCTTGTGACCTTGACCTTGGACTTTGACCTACTTATTAAAAACTTTAACCTTGACCATTTTTTTGAATGGAAAGTGATATGGCTTTGATAATTCACATGTGTATTCCTTGTGACAAGACCTTTGCATGGATACCAACATTTTTGACCTTGTGACCTTGACCTTTGAGTTCGACCTACTTTTCAAAAAACTATAACCTTGTCCATAACTTTTTAATGGAAAATGATAGGGCTTTCACATTTCACATGTGTATTCCTTGTGATGAGACCTTTCTGTTGGTAACAACATTCTGACCTTGTGACCTTGTCCATGGAGGTTGACCCACATTTAAAAACTTCAACCTCGACCATAAGTTTTTGATGGTAATTTAAATCATAGGTCTTAAATATTTCACATGTGCATACCTTTTCATAAGCCCTGTCCCTTGGAAACAAAACAAAAGTTTGGACCTTTTGACCTTTTCTTGGAGTTAATCTTTCATATTTAGAATGTTGATAATATATGAGATATATTATTAAAACTTAAGAATGGGGGGATGTCTGTAAGCATTTCTTTAAAGACAAACACCCAAAAGCGGGGGACCACAATTCCTTGAATTTGATTTTTCGATATGAAATACCACTTTCCACTTGGCACTCTAACCACTGAGCCATGAAACCATTTCTACAAGGGTGGTAAACTTAAGAGCTTTCAAATACCCAAATGGCTAGTACTGTATAAATAACAAATATAACAAACACAAAAGGACCAAATATTTATCATTTAATGATTTCTTTATTGTTCAAATATTTAGCCTCATCAGTTGTCTTCTGCTTTTTGCACTATTTATAACTCATTTTTCTAACGATAAGTACTGCAACAAGGGACGTCTCAAAGTTCATTTCAAGGAACGGACACAAATGGAGCCCCACCTGGTATCAAAATTGAGATTAGCATTGACGAAGCAATAATGGCATTAGGACAAAAGAATGATGACAGAATGAAAGATGTCATAACGCATAATACAACGATTAACGACAATTATGCATGGACGAAGGAATGCATAAAGAAGAAAGACAAATGAAATAAAGTCAATTTAAAATTAAAGCAAGACAAATGAACATGAAATAATCAAATATTGAATGAAGCAACTTAGCATGAAGCATGTAAGCAAGTCAAATAGCATTGTGACCCTAATCCCCCTCCATATTATCATACCTCCAGCATCTTCATCCATAAACAATTTTTTTTCTAAACTTGTGAACTTTGAAAGATTGGACACACAAATATTCCATGTGACAAGACCTATCAACTGGTGTGTAAAATTTTGACCTTGACTCTTTGATCTTGACCTTTTCTCTACATATGAAAAACTTGTTTCAAATTTTATATAAGAGAGGAATTTGCACCTGGTGAGCTCTGTTATTTTATGAAACCTCTCAGAGAGATATTTTCCCAGCACTTCCTTTTTCATTTTCCCAGTTTGTCAGTATTTTATTATTTTTAAATAATCTGAAACCTTTAATTTAATTTTTGACAAAAATTTTTTTTCCTCAAAGCATAAGTGACAAATATGCAATAAATGAGTAAGTATCTTTTGTTTTCCATTCTGTCAGTCAGTCGATTAAAATTTATGTTTTACAAACATTGATTGCAGTTTATGTATATTTCTTTTTCAGATTATATTTGTACTCCTGGAAATGAAACCTGACCATGCAGTGCGGGTTTTTGGAGATGGAGATGTTACTGGAGACCATTCCATCATATACTACAGCGAGGCATTTGACATCGTAAAAGCTGAAGACAGAGTCAAAGTGTGTGATCTCCTACTGATGTTAGCATCTTGTCAAAAACCTAACTTTCACTGGCACTACACCCGTCAATAAAAAAAAGTTTTCTTTATTTTGTATCCACTTGTAGAACGAATATCTCATCTGAGCAAGAGGGTATATCTTCATGATATTTGGCCTCATACATAACAAACCTTACTTTGCAATCACGGCCATACTGTCTTTAGCAGTGTTTTATTGGCTAATGATGTAATTATCTTTCACCTGTGTGCAATCACGGCCATACTGTCTTTAGCAGTGTTTTATTGGCTAATGATGTACAGTAAACTTCACCTATAACGAACAGGCTTATAGCGAAATTCTGCTTGTAACGAAGTGAAAAGAGAGTCCCTGCAGAAGTCCTATTACCATCCATTGATTCTTGTATGCCTGTAACGAATTTGTATATAACGAATTATCGGCTTTTACGAAGCCATCTTATGGTCCCGTGGTCATAGTTTCTTCACTATTTTCACCTGATGTAACGAAATGATCTCCAGGTATTCCCAATTAACACACCTGGTGGACAGATAATTACTAATTATCAAATAATTGCTCTCCCCGTCTGTTGTCCCCGCGCTAATTACCTATTAGGAGACGTGTTATATACACAGGAGGTAATGATTGCCCCTCATTTAATACTCTGTCGGCATGTCAATTGTTAAGAATGCTTACTTAATAAATCACAACATAAATGTTGAATGTTTAATGTCTTCAAATTCATTAGGATCATTTTAGAGCAGATAAATGTACAGCATGGACCAGACATGCACGTTTCGGATAATAAACCCTCGTCAGTGATCCTCAATCTAAACAATGTAATATGACCAAATACTGGTCTAACTTTTCATTCATTCAGAACGGAAACACCAAGGAAACATATTTAGCATCAAAATGCATGTAACGAAATATGGCTATAACGAATTTGGACCAATGGTTCCCTGGGCTTCGTTATAAACGAAGTTTACTGTAATTATCTTTCACCTGTGGGCTTCAGTTAGCTTGTGTTCAATGCATACTCCCTATATGAGCAGGATTCTGAGCCATTTCTTACCTGATTTTAATGAAAAAAGTTATCAGTCCTTGTGTCAGTCAATAGAATGTTTAATCTTTAAATTGAAATTGAAATGTTTAATGTTATAAGGTCTTTACTAAGAAAGATTAATATATTTGAGTTCTATGTCTGCTCATATAATATTGTTAAAAAGAAATGAACTTTTTTTACCATGATTGATTAATTATCCCCTCGAAACGAAGTTTTGGAGGGGATATTGTTTGTCTGCTGTGCATCCGTGAAAGGATGTGTGTTTGTGTGTCCAGAAACCTTGTGAACAGGATAGAAGACAAACCATACTGTGTGGAATTACTATAACTTCAACAAATGTTTTCGTTGAGGAGAAGATGAAATCTATTCATTTTCAAGGTCAGAGGTCAAAGCTTAAGGTCACAGTGGCCAATATTATATATAAGGAAAACCTTGTTGACTGGTTAGAAAACAAATTACGCTGTGTAGATTCACCAAAACATCCCCAAGTGTTGTCCAAGAGAAGAGAATGAACCCTATTGATTTTCAAGGTCAGAGGTCGAAGTTCAAAATTACAGCGGCCCAGATTAGAAAAATCTTTTAAACATGATAGGAGACAGACTACAACATGTAGATTCACCAAACCTTCCACAAATGTTGTCAGCATGGGGAGGATGAACACTATAGATTTTCAAGGTCAAAGGTCGAGGTCACAATTTATACATACATGTATGTTTAGTGGCAAATACGTGGTTTCTCGGGGATGTTACTCTTTGTGTTGCCTTGTGTAAGCAGACCTGCCTACTTTTATGATTTTGGTGTAATTTATATGATTTTTTAACTCCAATTACGCTATACGCTTTTGCTGCTCAATTTTATGCTTCCAATATATTTCCAAGCAGAATGACTTTTTTAAAAGTTTTATTTGAACGTTGAAAGTTGACAAGGCCCTGACCTTTTGTCCTGTCTGAAAGTTGGTTAGACTTCTCGAGTGATGAAGCATCAGCTTGCCTCAGCCAGCAGAGCACGGACTTTGATGGTATGTCCATATACTTTTGATATCCATTTACTTTTTGTCATGATTTATGGCGACTGCGTCTCGTCTTGTTTGTAACATCATCTTACAAGGATAAGGTTGTTTGTTTATACATATGTTATGCGTTTCTAGAGACCTATGTGTATTCGTATAAGTGGGAGGGTTGTGTGCACGTAATCTGGATAACCACACCATTTGCTATATATATGTAGCGAATGGCCGTCCTAAGCCGGTTTCAGAACATATTGGTCTCTTCCATTCATGTAGCGTCATGTATGTTTCATGTTCAATGTGTTCCTTTCCGGACTGGGGCTGTTATCAGCGTGTTCATCTTTTCGGTTTAGGCGTCCTTGTGTTTGTTATGGACATGATGTCCTGATATTAATTTTTTGTAAGGAGCTTCATTTCATTTTACTATTACTTTAAGAGTTATATTTTTCTGTAGCTCGCGACTTATTAAGTTAAAAATTATGTAGAATAAGTGTCTTCATTTCTATTATTTTACGGGTATACAACACACAGCAAGTCATGTATCGTACATGTAATGTAGATAGAAATGTAATGGGATAAAGAGAAATGGCCTGTGTTGAGAAAGGGAAACAAAGTTTCGTCTTTGCTTGAGTAGATGCAAGTTTCCATACTTTAGCAATGTAAAATATGTTAATATGGTAAGATTAATAATAGACAAATTTAGTGCATTTTATTTACATGTACAATTCTCTAATTACTGAAGAGTATTGTTTGAGAATGACAGATAGTCATCGTCTTTTTTGGATTGGAATTGCGATCAAATTATAATCATGATAATTGTACTGCTTTAATATCTCTACTTCATTATTCATGAAAGAAAAGAATATCCTTAAAAAAAATTAGTAAAATTGAAAGTTTACATTTTTTCAACTGTTAGTAGGAATGATTTCCCTTTGTCATGCTCCTCTAAGGCGTTTTCATCTCGTAATAATTAACACCTTTCTTTATTGGGCATTTGTGGTGTAGTGGTTAAGACACTGGTCAAAGTTCAGAGGCCGTGAACACAGAAGGTTGCTGGTTCGAATCTGACAGGGAATAAGAGATAAAAAGCCGAATATTTTTTTTGCCTTTTCTGTAATTTGTTAATATTTGGAATGAAAATATCGTTATGTATAATAATGTAAAATTTGTCATTTTGCATTTCATTACTTTGTTTTCTTTTGGCCCTTTCTCAATTTTACATCATATATATACTTTTGCTATTTCGGAAACTTGTCATTTCATCCAAAATATCATCGAAATTAAAGGAGATTGACATCTTAGCACCGTCCCTCCATTGCTATTTTTGTCATAGATTTTGTTTGGTTATGCTAATGAATCGACCCTACAGGAAAATTGTAGTCGCGCACTCTTTGCAAAGTAAATGCTTAAATTTGAATTTTAAAAATAGAAGCAGAGGGCACTACTGAAATGAATTTTGGCTGTGTTTGAAAATCACTTTGGCTGGAAGCATCATTGATTGTCTCGTGCATTAAAATTGGTATGCAATTTTGTTCAAGAAGGTAAGAGTTGGAACACTTCCATATAACTAAAAGGCTCTATATGCAGTAACAATTTAAAGATTTGCTGTTCAATGTACATGTACGTCTTAATCAGTGAGAGAAAGTAAATAGCAGCCGTAAGTAGAAACAATGGGTATACACATCCATGATCAAGAGAAAACAAAACATAGATATTGAGGAGATTCTCAAGATTGACAACAGCGGGTAGGTGATGCATCTGAAACGAATCTGTCGGGGTGACACACAAAATTTAATCCGTGAATACCGCCTGCCAATTGATCATAGGCATATTATCCTTTTTATTTCAGCCAATAAGGATGTATACTACAATTTGAAAAAAAAATTAAAAACCAGTGATTTCAAAGTTTGCCAAACATAGAATAAAACCTTCATCTTGTTATAAAACAATTAAGAGAGTTGATACCAGCGAGGAAAAAAATCCGTTTCATGAATCGAACCCAGTACCTAATGTTTTAAAGACTGACACCTTTACCGTTTGAGCTAACTTGGCAGTGTGATACACTCCATCAATTTATATACCTCTTTCAACATTCATCTTAAAATTCAACTTCTTTATCATTCTTCAGTGTGGATGGCAAGTTCAAAGTTTCTCTCAGCTTTATTGGAAACAAATAAAAATGCTTTGAATTTTTAAAAATATGGTCAATCATGAAATGGCACCGGTACTACATCTTCTTAGAGTCTTGTGTAAAAGGATGTAAAAATCATGAGTATCTCCGACATCTTTAATATGCATGCCATTTGTATCGTTTGTTTAATCGACCATATCTCCACGTGTTTATGTTTTCATTGATGTGAATCCCCCCCCCCCTCCCTTGTGTTTCCAATAAAAATGTTTATATATAGAATAAGAGTCTTCATTTGTACTATTTTACCGGTATGCCACACACAGAAAGTCATGTATCGTACATGTAATGCACGATAGAAATGTAATGGGATGAAGAGAAATGGCGTATTGAGAAAGGGAAACAAAGTTTCGTCTTTGCTTGAGTAGATGCAAGTTCCCATACAATGGCAATGTAAATTATGTTAATATTGTAAGATTAATAGAAGAAAAATTCAGTGCATTTTATTTACATGTACAATTCTCTAATTACTAAAAAGTATTGTTTGAGAATGACAGAAAGCCATCGTCTTTTTTGGATTGGAATTGTGATCAAATTATAATTGTACTGCTTTATTATCTCCACTACATTATCCATGAAAGAAAAGAATATCCTTCAAAAAATTAGTAAAATTGAAAGTTTACATTTTTTCAACTGTTAGTAGGAATGATTTCCCTTTGTTATGCTTCTCTAAGGCGTTTTCATCTCGTAATAATTAACACCTTTCCTTATTGGGCCTTTGTGGTGTAGTGGATAAGACACTGGTCAAAGTTCAGAGGCCGTGAACACAGAAGGTTACTGGTTCGAATCTGACAGGGAATAAGAGATAAAAAGTCGAATAATTTTTTTGCCTTTTCTATAATTTGTTAATTTTTGGAATGAAAATATCGTTGTGTATAATAATATAAAATTTGTCATTTTGCATTTCGTTACTTTGTTTTCTTTTGGCCCTTTATCAATTTTAAATCATATATATACTTTTGCTATTTCGGAAACTTGTCATTTCATCCAAAATATCATCGAAATTAAAGGAGATTGACATCTTAGCACCATCCCTCCATTGCTATTTTTGTCATAGATTTTGTTTGGTTATGCTACTGAATCGACCCTACAGGAAATTTGGAGTCGCGCACTCTTTGCAAAGTAAATGCTTAAATTTGAATTTTAGAAATAGAAGCAGAGGGCGCTACTGAAATGAATTTTGGCTGTGTTTGAAAATCACTTTGGCTGGAAGCATCATTGATTGTCTCGTGCATTAAAATTGGTATGCAATTTTGTTCAAGAAGGTAAGAGTTGGAACACTTCCATATAACTAAAAGGCTCTATATGCAGTAACAATTTAAAGATTTGCTGTTCAATGTACATGTACGTCTAAATCAGTGAGAGAAAGTAAATAGCAGCCGTAAGTAGAAACAATGGGTATACACATCCATGATCAAGAGAAAACAAAACATAGATATTGAGGAGATTCTCAAGATTGACAACAGCGGGTAGGTGATGCATCTGAAACGAATCTGTCGGGGTGACACACAAAATTTAATCCGTGAATACCGCCTGCCAATTGATCATAGGCATATTATCCTTTTTATTTCAGCCAATAAAGATGTATACTACAATTTGAAAAAAAAAATTAAAAACCAGTGATTTCAAAGTTTGCCAAACATAGAATAAAACCTTCATCTTGTTATAAAACAATTAAGAGAGTTGATACCAGCGAGGAAAAAAAATCCGTTTCATGAATCAAACCCAGTACCAAATGTTTTAAAGACTGACACCTTTACCGTTTGAGATAACTTGGCAGTGTGATACACTCCATCAATTTATATACCTCTTTCAACATTCATCTTAAAAATCAACTTCTTTATCATTCTTCAGTGTGGATGGCAAGTTCAAAGTTTCTCTCAGCTTTATTGGAAACAAATAAAAATGCTTTGAATTTTTAAAAATATGGTCAATCATGAAATGGCACCGGTACTACATCTTCTTAGAGTCTTGTGTAAAAGGATGTAAAAATCATGAGTATCTCCGACATCTTTAATATGCATGCCATTTGTATCGTTTGTTTAATCGACCATATCTCCACGTGTTTATGTTTTTATTGATGTGAAACCCCCCCCCCCCCCCCTCCCTTGTGTTTCCAATAAAAATGTTTATATATAGAATAAGTGTCTTCATTTGTACTATTCTACGGGTATGACACACACAGAAAGTCATGTATCGTACATGTAATGCACGATAGAAATGTAATGGGATGAAGAGAAATGGCGTATTGAGAAAGGGAAACAAAGTTTCGTCTTTGCTTGAGTAGATGCAAGTTCCCATACAATGGCAATGTAAATTATGTAAATATTGTAAGATTAATAGAAGAAAAATTCAGTGCATTTTATTTACATGTACAATTCTCTAATTACTAAAAAGTATTGTTTGAGAATGACAGAAAGCCATCGTCTTTTTTGGATTGGAATTGTGATCAAATTATAATTGTACTGCTTTATTATCTCCACTACATTATTCATGAAAGAAAAGAATATCCTTCAAAAAATTAGTAAAATTGAAAGTTTACATTTTTTCAACTGTTAGTAGGAATGATTTCCCTTTGTTATGCTTCTCTAAGGCGTTTTCATCTCGTAATAATTAACACCTTTCCTTATTGGGCCTTTGTGGTGTAGTGGATAAGACACTGGTCAAAGTTCAGAGGCCGTGAACACAGAAGGTTACTGGTTCGAATCTGACAGGGAATAAGAGATAAAAAGTCGAATAATTTTTTTGCCTTTTCTATAATTTGTTAATTTTTGGAATGAAAATATCGTTGTGTATAATAATATAAAATTTGTCATTTTGCATTTCGTTACTTTGTTTTCTTTTGGCCCTTTATCAATTTTCAATCATATATATACTTTTGCTATTTCGGAAACTTGTCATTTCATCCAAAATATCATCGAAATTAAAGGAGATTGACATCTTAGCACCATCCCTCCATTGCTATTTTTGTCATAGATTTTGTTTGGTTATGCTACTGAATCGACCCTACAGGAAATTTGGAGTCGCGCACTCTTTGCAAAGTAAATGCTTAAATTTGAATTTTAAAAATAGAAGCAGAGGGCGCTACTGAAATGAATTTTGGCTGTGTTTGAAAATCACTTTGGCTGGAAGCATCATTGATTGTCTCGTGCATTAAAATTGGTATGCAATTTTGTTCAAGAAGGTAAGAGTTGGAACACTTCCATATAACTAAAAGGCTCTATATGCAGTAACAATTTAAAGATTTGCTGTTCAATGTACATGTACGTCTAAATCAGTGAGAGAAAGTAAATAGCAGCCGTAAGTAGAAACAATGGGTATACACATCCATGATCAAGAGAAAACAAAACATAGATATTGAGGAGATTCTCAAGATTGACAACAGCGGGTAGGTGATGCATCTGAAACGAATCTGTCGGGGTGACACACAAAATTTAATCCGTGAATACCGCCTGCCAATTGATCATAGGCATATTATCCTTTTTATTTCGGCCAATAAGGATGTATACTACAATTTGAAAAAAAAATTAAAAACCAGTGATTTCAAAGTTTGCCAAACATAGAATAAAACCTTCATCTTGTTATAAAACAATTAAGAGAGTTGATACCAGCGAGGAAAAAAAAATCCGTTTCATGAATCGAACCCAGTACCTAATGTTTTAAAGACTGACACCTTTACCGTTTGAGCTAACTTGGCAGTGTGATACACTCCATCAATTTATATACCTCTTTCAACATTCATCTAAAAATTCAACTTCTTTATCATTCTTCAGTGTGGATGGCAAGTTCAAAGTTTCTCTCAGCTTTATTGGAAACAAATAAAAATGCTTTGAATTTTTAAAAATATGGTCAATCATGAAATGGCACCGGTACTACATCTTCTTAGAGTCTTGTGTAAAAGGATGTAAAAATCATGAGTATCTCCGACATCTTTAATATGCATGCCATTTGTATCGTTTGTTTAATCGACCATATCTCCACGTGTTTATGTTTTTATTGATGTGAACCCCCCCCTCCCTTGTGTTTCCAATAAAAAATGTTTATATATAGAATAAGTGTCTTCATTTGTACTATTTTACGGGTATGCCACACACAGAAAGTCATGTATCGTACATGTAATGCACGATAGAAATGTAATGGGATGAAGAGAAATGGCGTATTGAGAAAGGGAAACAAAGTTTCGTCTTTGCTTGAGTAGATGCAAGTTCCCATAATGTGGCAATGTAAATTATGTTAATATTGTAAGATTAATAGAAGACAAATTTAGTGCATTTTATTTACATGTACAATTCTCTAATTACTAAAAAGTATTGTTTGAGAATGACAGAAAGCCATCGTCTTTTTTGGATTGGAATTGTGATCAAATTATAATTGTACTGCTTTATTATCTCCACTACATTATTCATGAAAGAAAAGAATATCCTTCAAAAAATTAGTAAAATTGAAAGTTTACATTTTTTCAACTGTTAGTAGGAATGATTTCCCTTTGTTATGCTTCTCTAAGGCGTTTTCATGTGGTAATAATTAACACCTTTCTTTATTGGGCCTTTGTGGTGTAGTGGATAAGACACTGGTCAAAGTTCAGAGGCCGTGACGACAGAAGGTTGCTGGTTCGAATCTGACAGGGAATAAGAAATGAAAAACCGAAATATTTTTTTTGCCTTTTCTGTAATTTGTTAATTTTTGGAATGAAAATATCGTTGTGTATAATAATATAAAATTTGTCATTTTGCATTTCATTGCTTTGTTTTCTTTTGGCCCTTTATCAATTTTACATCATATATATACTTTTGCTATTTCGGAAACTTGTCATTTCATCCAAAATATCATCGAAATTAAAGGAGATTGACATCTTAGCACCATCCCTCCATTGCTATTTTTGTCGTAGATTTTGTTTGGTTATGCTACTGAATCGACCCTACAGGAAATTTGGAGTCGCGCACACTTTGCAAAGTAAATGCTTAAATTTGAATTTTAAAAATAGAAGCAGAGGGCGCTACTGAAATGAATTTTGGCTGTGTTTGAAAATCACTTTGGCTGGAAGCATCATTGGTTGTCTCGTGTATTAAAATTGGTATGCAATTTTGTTCAAGAAGGTAAGAGTTGGAACACTTCCATATAACTAAAAGGCTCTATATGCAGTAACAATTTAAAGATTTGCTGTTCAATGTACATGTACGTCTAAATCAGTGAGAGAAAGTAAATAGCAGCCGTAAGTAGAAACAATGGGTATACACATCCATGATCAAGAGAAAACAAAACATAGATATTGAGGAGATTCTCAAGATTGACAACAGCGGGTAGGTGATGCATCTGAAACGAATCTGTCGGGGTGACACACAAAATATAATCCGTGAATACCGCCTGCCAATTGATCATAGGCATATTATCCTTTTTATTTCAGCCAATAAGGATGTATACTACAATTTGAAAAAAAAAATTAAAAACCAGTGATTTCAAAGTTTGCCAAACATAGAATAAAACCTTCATCTTGTTATAAAACAATCAAGAGAGTTGATACCAGCGAGGAAAAAAAATCCGTTTCATGAATCGAACCCAGTACCAAATGTCTTAAAGACTGACACCTTTACCGTTTGAGATAACTTGGCAGTGTGATACACTCCATCAATTTATATACCTCTTTCAACATTCATCTTAAAAATCAACTTCTTTATCATTCTTCAGTGTGGATGGCAAGTTCAAAGTTTCTCTCAGCTTTATTGGAAACAAATAAAAATGCTTTGAATTTTTAAAAATATGGTCAATCATGAAATGGCACCGGTACTACATCTTCTTAGAGTCTTGTGTAAAAGGATGTAAAAATCATGAGTATCTCCGACATCTTTAATATGCATGCCATTTGTATCGTTTGTTTAATCGACCATATCTCCACATGTTTATGTTTTTATTGATGTGAACCCCCCCCCTCCCTTGTGTTTCCAATAAAAATGTTTATATATAGAATAAGTGTCTTCATTTGTACTATTTTACGGGTATGCCACACACAGAAAGTCATGTATCGTACATGTAATGCACGATAGAAATATAATGGGATAAAGAGAAATGACCTGTGTTGCGAAAGGGAAACAAAGTTTCGTCTTTGCTTGAGTAGATGCAAGATCCCATACTATGGCAATGTAAATTATGTAAATATTGTAAGATTAATAGAAGAAAAATGTAGTGCATTTTATTTACATGTACAATTCTCTAATTACTAAAAAGTATTGTTTGAGAATGACAGAAAGCCATCGTCTTTTTTGGATTGGAATTTTGATCAAATTATAATTGTACTGCTTTATTATCTCCACTACATTATTCATGAAAGAAAAGAATATCCTTCAAAAAATTAGTAAAATTGAAAGTTAATTTACATTTTTTCAACTGTTAGTAGGAATGATTTCCCTTTGTTATGCTTCTCTAAGGCGTTTTCATCTGGTAATAATTAACACCTTTCCTTATTGGGCCTTTGTGGTGTAGTGGATAAGACACTGGTCAAAGTTCAGAGGCCGTGACGACAGAAGGTTGCTGGTTCGAATCTAACAGGGAATAAAAGATAAAAAGCCAAATCATTTTTTTGCCTTTTCTGTAATTTGTTAATTTTTGGAATGAAAATATCGTTATGTTTAATAATCTAAAATTTGTCATTTTCTATTTTATTACTTTGTTTTCTCTTGGCCCTTTATCAATTTTACATCATATATATACTTTTGCTATTTCGGAAACTTGTCATTTCATCCAAAATATCATCGAAATTAAAGGAGATTGACATCTTAGCACCATCCCTCCATTGCTACTTTTGTCATAGATTTTGTTTGGTTATGCTACTGAATCGACCCTACAAGAAATTTGGAGTCGCGCACTCTTTGCAAAGTAAATGCACGAATTTGAATTTTAAAAATAGAACCAGAGGGCGCTACTGAAATGTATTTTGGCTGTGTCTGAAAATCACTTTGGCTGGAAGCATCATTGATTGTCTGGTGCATTAAAATTGGTTTGACATTTTGTTCAAGAAGGTAAAAGAGTTGGAACACTTCCGTGATACCAAAAGGTTCTATATGCAGTAACAATTTAAAGATTTGCTGTTCTATGTACATGTACGTCTTTTATGTACAATTTAAATCAATGAGAGAAAGTAAATAATTGGCGTAAGTAGAAACAATGGGTATACACATCCATGATCAATAGAAAACAAAACATAAATTTGGAGGAGATTGACAACAGCGGGTAGGTGATGCATCTGAAATGAATCTATCGGGGTGACACACAAAATTTAATCCGTGAATACCGCCTGCCAATTGATCAGAGGTATATAATCCTTTTTATTTCGGCCAGTAAGGATGTATACTAGAATTTGAAAAAAATCAAAACCAGTGATTTCAAAGTTTTCCAAACATAGATTAAAACCTTCATCATGTTATAAAACAAGAGAGTTGATACCAGCGAGGAAAAAAATCCGTCTCATGAATCGAACCCAGTATCTAATGTTTTGAAGACTGACACCTTTACCGTTTGAGCTAACTTGGCAGTGTGATACACTACATCAATTTATATACCTGTTTCAACATTCATCATAAAAATCAAATTCTTTATCATTCTTCAGTGTGGAAGGCGATTTCAAAGTTTCTCTCAGATTTATTGTAAACAAATAAAAATGCTGGGAATTTTAAATATGGTCAATCATGAAATGGTAACGGTACTACATCCTCTTAGAGTATTGAGCAAAGGATGTAAAAATCATGAGCATCTCTGACATCTTTAATATGCATGTCATTTGTATCGTTTGTTTAATCGACCATATCCCCACGTGTTTATGTTTTTATTTAAGTGAAAACCCCCCTCCCTTGTGTTTCCAATAAAAATGTTCATATATAGAGTAAGTGTCTTTATTTGTACTATTTTACGGGTATGCCACACACAGAAAGTCATGTATCGTACATGTAATGCACGATAGAAATGTCATGGGTTAAAGAGAATTGGCCTGTGTTGAGAAAGGGAAACAAAGTTTCGTCTTTGCTTGAGTAGATGCAAGTTCCAATACTATAGCAATGTAAATTATGTTAATATGGTAAGATTAATAGAGGACGAATTTAGTGCATTTTATTTACATGTACAATTCTCTAATTACTAAAAAGTATCGTTTGAGAATGACAGAAAGCCATCGTCTTTTTTGGATTGGAATTGTGATCAAATTATAATTGTACTGCTTTATTATCTCCACTACATTATTCATGAAAGAAAAGAATATCCTTCAAAAAATTAGTAAAATTGAAAGATAACATTTTTTCAACTGTTAGTAGGAATGATTTCCCTTTGTTATGCTTCTCTAAGGCGTTTTCATCTCGTAATAATTAACACCTTTCCTTATTTGGGCCTTTGTTGTGTAGTGGATAAGACACTGGTCAAAGTTCATAGGCCGTGACCACAGGCGCCAGATTCCTATATACTAGTACATGTAAGAAAATTAAAACCACATCTTTAAATTCCCGTTTCTCTTTTCTTTGCTCTCTCCTTAAGGCACGACAGCATCCATGTTTAAACACCACCACCCCCTCTTTGCCCCCTCAATATCGTAACTTTCAACACGATTTCAGCATAAAGCTACATATCATTATTTTCTACAGATATTTTTCATCACGGTCATAACCAATTTGTCATTAATTTGACTTGCAATCCAAATACATGAAATGGAGTCGAAACCTAAACTTTACGTTATTCTTAGCATACGCAGTCTATTAGTTTGAGTTGTCATCCTTGTCGCTAACGGTAAAGTGTAGGTTTCGACTCGATTTAAAACATGGGAGCCGTCATGCCTTGTAAAAGGATAAAGAGAAGAGAAAGAACAGGTTAGATGGGTAATAATGTTCTCGTCAGGAATCTGGTGCCTGTGGCCGGGACTACAGAAGGTTGCTGGTTCGAATCTGACAGGGAATAAGAAATAAAAAGCCGAATAATTTTTTTGCCTTTTCTGTGATTTGTTTATTTTTGGAATGAAAATATCGTTATGTATAATAATCTAAAATTTGTCATTTTGCATTTCATTACTTTGTTTTCTTTTGGCCATATATCAATTTTACATCATATATATACTTTTGCTATTTCGGAAACTTGTCATTTCATCCAAAATATCATCGAAATTAAAGGAGATTGACATCTTAGCACCATCCCTCCATTGCTATTTTTGTCATAGATTTTGTTTGGTTATGCTACTGAATCGACCCTACAAGACATTTGGAGTCTCGCACTCTTTGCAAAGTAAATGCACACATTTAAATTTTAAAAATAGAACCAGAGGGCGCTACTGAAATGAAATTTGGCTGTGTCTGAAAATTACTTTAGCTGGAAGCATCATTGATTGCCTGGTGGATTAAAATTGGTTTGACATTTTGTTCAAGAAGGTAAAAGAGTTGGAACACTTCCATATTACCAAAAGGTTCAATATGCAGTAACAATTTAAAGATTTGCTGTTCTATGCACATGTACGTCTTTTATGTACAATTTAAATCAATGAGAGAAAGTAAATAACAGCCGTAAGTAGAAACAATGGGTATACACATCCATGATCAATAGAAAACAAAAGATGAATATTGAGGAGATTTTCAACATTGACAACAGCGGGTAGGTGATGCATCTGAAATGAATCTATCGGGGTGACACACAAAATTTAATCCGTGAATACCGCCTTCCAATTGATCAGAGGTATATTATCCTTTTTATTTCGGCCAGTAAGGATGTATAATACAATTTTGAAACAAAAATCAAAACCAGTGATTTCAAAGTTTGCCAAACATAGAATAAAACCTTCATCGTGTTATAAAAAAGAGAGGTGAAACCAGCAAGGAAAAAAATCCGTCTCATGAATCGAACCCAGTACCTAATGTTTTAAGACTGACACCTTTACCGTTTGAGCTAACTTGGCAGTGTGATACACTTCTTCAATTTATATACATGTTTCAACATTCATCTCAAAAATCAACTTCTTTATCATTCTTCAGTGTGGAAGGCGAGTTCAAAGTTTCTCTCAGCTTCATTGTAAACAAATGAAAATGCTGGGAATTTTAAATTTGGTCAATCATGAAATGGTAACGGTACTACATCTTCTTAGAGTATTGAGCAAAGGATGTAAAAATCATGAGTATCTCTGACATCTTTGATATGCATGCCATTTGTATCGTTTGTTTAATTGACCATATCCCCACGTGTTTATGTGTCATATATAGAATAAGTGTCTTTATTTGTACTATTTTACGGGTATGCCACACACAGAAAGTCATGTATCGTACATGTAATGCACGATAGAAATGTAATGGGATAAAGAGAAATGGCCTGTGTTGAGAAAGGGAAACAAAGTTTCGTCTTTGCTTGAGTAGATGCAAGTTCCCATACTATGGCAATGTAAATTATGTTAATATGGTAAGATTAATAGTAGACAAATTTAAAGTATGTTATTTTCATGTACAATTCTCTAATTACTAAAAAGTATTGTTTGAGAATGACAGAAAGCCATCGTCTTTTTTGGATTGGAATTGTGATCAAATTATAATTGAACTGCTTTATTATCTACACTACATTATTCATGAAAGAAAAGAATATCCTTTAAAAAATTAGTAAAATTGACAGTTTACATTTTTTCAACTGTTAGTAGGAATGATTTCCCTTTGTTATGCTTCTCTAAGGCGTTTTCATCTGGTAATAATTAACACCTTTCCTTATTGGGCCTTTTTGGTGCAGTGGATAAGACACTGGTCAAAGTTCAGAGGCCGTGACCACAGAAGGTTGCTGGTTCGAATCTGACAGGGAATAAGAGACAAAAAGCCGAATATTTTTTTTGCCTTTTCTGTAATTTGTTAATTTTTGGAATGAAAATATCGTTATGTATAATAATGTAAAATTTGTCATTTTGCATTTCATTGCTTTGTTTTCTTTTGGCCCTTTATCAATTTTACATCATATATATACTTTTGCTATTTCGGAAACTTGTCATTTCATCCAAAATATCATCGAAATTAAAGGAGATTGACATCTTAGCACCATCCCTCCATTGCTATTTTTGTCATAGATTTTGTTTGGTTATGCTACTAAATCGACCCTACAGGAAATTTGGAGTCGCGCACTCTTTGCAAAGTAAATGCACAAATTTGAATTTTAAAAATAGAACCAGAGGGCGCTACTGAAATGACGTTTGGCTGTGTCTGAAAATCACTTTGGCTGGAAGCATCATTGATTGTCTGGTGGATTAAAATTGGTTTGACATTTTGTTCAAGAAGGTAAAAGAGTTGGAACACTTCCATATTACTAAAAGGTTCAATATGCAGTAACCATTTAAAGATTTGCTGTTCTATGTACATGTACGTCTTTTACACATCCATGATCAATAGAAAACAAAACATAAATATTGATGAGATTCTCAACATTGACAACAGCGGGTAGGTGATGCATCTGAAATGAATCTATCGGGGTGACACACAAACTTTAATCCGTGCATACCGCCTTCCAATTGATCAGAGGTATATTATCCTTTTTATTTCGGCCAGTAAGGATGTATAATACAATTTGAAACAAAAATCAAAACCAGTGATTTCAAAGTTTGCCAAACATGGCATAAAACCTTCATCGTGTTATAAAACGAGAGAGTTGATACCAGCGAGGAAAAAAATCCGTCTCATGAATCGAACCCAGTACCTAATGTTTTGAAGACTGACACCTTTACCGTTTGAGCTAACTTGGCAGTGTGATACACTTCATCAATTTATATACCTGTTTCAACATTCATCTTAAAAATCAACTTCTTTATCATTCTTCAGTGTGGAAGGCGAGTTCAAAGTTTCTCTCAGCTTTATTGTACACAAATGAAAATGCTGGGAATTTTAAATATGGTCAATCATGAAATGGTAACGGTACTACATCCTCTAAGAGTATTGAGCAAAGGATGTAAGAATCATGAGTATCTCTGACATCTTTAATATGCATGTCATTTGTATCGTTTGTTTAATCGACCATATATCTACGTGTTTATGTTTTATATTTATGTGAAGACCCCCCCTACCTTGTGTTTCCAATAAAAATGTTCATTCATACAATAAGTGTCTTCATTTGTTTTTTTGTAACGGGTATGCAACACACAGCAAGTCATGCATCGTACATGTAATGCACGATAGAAATATAATGGGATAAAGAGAAATGACCTGTGTTGCGAAAGGGAAACAAAGTTTCGTCTGTGCTTGAGTAGACGCAAGTTCCCATACTATAGCAATTAATGTAAATTATGTTAATATGGTAAGATTAATAGAAGATATTTAGTGCATTTTATTAACATATACAATTCTCTAATTACTGAAAATATTTTTTGAGAATGACAAAAAGCCATCTTCTTTTTTGGATTGGAATTGTGATCAAATTATAATTGTACTACTTTATTATCTCCACTACATTGTTCATGAAAGAAAAGAATATCCTTCAAAAAATTAGTAAAATTGAAAGTTTACATTTTTTCAAATGTTAGTAGGAATGATTTCCCTTTGTTATGCTTCTCTAAGACGTTTTCATCTCGTAATAATTAACACCTTTCCTTATTGGGCCTTTGTGGTGCAGTGGATAAGACAATGGTCAATGTTCAGAGGCCGTGACAACAGAAGGTTGCTGGTTCGAATCTGACAGGGAATAAGAGATAAAAAGCCGAACAATTTTTTTGCCTTTTCTGTAATTTGTTAATTTTTGGAATGAAAATATCGTTATGTATAATAATCTAAAATTTGTCATATTGCATTTCATTACTTTGTTTTCTTTTGGCCCTATATCAATTTTACATCATATATATACTTTTGCTATTTCGGAAACTTGTCATTTCATCCAAAATATCATCGAAATTAAAGGAGATTGACATCTTAGCACCATCCCTCCATTGCTATTTTTGTCATAGATTTTGTTTGGTTATGCTACTGAATCGACCCTACAGGAAATTTGGAGACGCGCACTCTTTGCAAAGTAAATGCACAAATTTGAATTTTAAAAATAGAACCAGAGGGCGCTACTGAAATGTATTTTGGCTGTGTTTGAAAATCACTTTGGCTGGAAGCATCATTGATTGTCTGCTGCATTAAAATTGGTTTGACATTTTGTTCAAGAAGATAAAAGAGTTGGAACACTTCCATATTACTAAAAGGTTCTATATGCAGTAACAATTTAAAGATTTGCTGTTCTATGTATATGTACGTCTTTAATGTACAATTTAAATCAATGAGAGAAAGTAAATAATAGCCGTAAGTAGAAACAATGGGTATACACATCCATGATCAATAGAAAACAAACCATAAATGTTGAGGAGATTGACAACAGCGGATAGGTGATGCATCTGAAATGAATCTATCGGGGTGACACACAAAATTTAATCCGTGAATACCGCCTGCCAATTGATCAGAGGTACGTGTATATTATCCTTTTTATTTCGGCCAGTAAGGATGTATACTACAATTTGAAAAAAAATCAAAACCAGTGATTCCAAAGTTTTCCAAACATAGAAAACCTTCATCATGTTATAAAACAAGAGAGTTGATACCAGCGAGGAAAAAAATCCGTTTCATGATTCGAACCCAGTATCTAATGATTTGAATACTGACACCATTACCGTTTGAGCTAACTCGGCAGTGTGATACACTACATCAATTTATATACCTGTTTCAACATTCATCATAAAAATCAAATTCTTTATCATTCTTCGGTGTGGAAGGCGATTTCAAAGTTTCTCTCAGCTTTATTGTAAACAAATAAAAATGCTGGGAATTTTAAATATGGTCAATCATGAAATGGTAACGGTACTACATCTTCTTAATGTATTGAGCAAAGGATGTAAGAATCATGAGTATCTCTGACATCTTTAATATGCATGTCATTCGTATCGTTTGTTTAATCGACCATATCTCCACGTGTTTATGTTTTTATTTATGTGAAAACCCCCCTCCCTTGTGTTTCCAATAAAAATGTTCATATATATAATAAGTGTCTTCATTTGTACTATTTTACGGGTATGCAACACACAGAAAGTCATGTATCGTACATGTAATGCACGATAGAAATGTAATGGGACAAAGAAAAATGGCCTGTGTAGGGAAAGGGAAACAAAGTTTCGTCTGTGCTTGAGTAGACCAAGTTCCCATACTATAGCAATTAATGTAAATTATGTTAATACGGTAAGATTAATAGAAGACATATTTAGTGCATTTTATTTACATATACAATTCTCTAATTACTGAAAATATTGTTTGAGAATGACAGAAAGCCATCGTCTTTTTTGGATTGGAATTATGATCAAATTATAATTGCACTACTTTATTATCTCCACTACATTATTCATGAAAGAAAAGAATATCCTTCAAAAAATTAATAAAATTGAAATTTTACATTCTTTCAACTGTTAGTAGGAATGATTTCCCTTTGTTATGCTTCTCTAAGGTGTTTTCATCTCGTAATAATTAACACTTCTCCTTATTGGGCCTTTGTGGTGTAGTGGATAAGACACTGGTCAAAGTTGAGAGGCCGTGACCACAGAAGATTGCTGGTTCGAATCCGACAGGGAAGAAGAGATAAAAAGCCGAATATTTTTTTTGGCTTTTCTGTAATTTGTTAATTTTTGGAATGAAAATATCGTTATGTATAATAATCTAAAATTTGTCATTTTTTATTTTATTACTTTGTTTTCTTTTGGCCCTTTATCAATTTTACATCATATATATACTTTTGCTATTTCGGAAACTTGTCATTTCATCCAAAATATCATCGAAATTAAAGGAGATTGACATCTTAGCACCATCCCTCCATTGCTATTTTTGTCATAGATTTTGTTTGGTTATGCTACTAAATCGACCCTACAGGAAATTTGGAGTCACGCACTCTTTGCAAAGTAAATGCACAAATTTGAATTTTAAAAATAGAACCAGAGGGCGCTACTGAAATGACGTTTGGCTGTGTCTGAAAATCACTTTGGCTGGAAGCATCATTGATTGTCTGGTGGATTAAAATTGGTTTGACATTTTGTTCAAGAAGGTAAACACTGTGTATAGCCGACACCGGATATTGGTACTATTTGTCGGCGTATTGGTACTACTGAGGCGAGAGATTTTAACAAATGAGGTGTGAGTGTCGCTTTCTAACATCGTTTTTTATTTGAATCTGGCAGCTCCTTTCAAAAGCAACTGTATAATGCATTACTGCAGAAAGTCATCCTTGAAGTTATATGAGTAATATATGTCTAAGTAGAAGACTTTTTAACTTTTAAAAGCAAAATGCATCACCTAGTACCGTAAAATTTTCCATACTGAGAACTTTATTTGGATTTAAATTCGCATATTGCACTTTTTTCTAGACTTGCAATATATCTATGTTTTACGATTTGATCACTGTATCATGATTTCATGGATTTGTGAAGATCTTACTAAGAACAACGTGTATTTTTCCCAAAAAGATACACGCCAGGTGTACGGCATTTTGCTGGACGAAAAAGAATTTACTGTACGGCATGTTGAAATAGGTAGTGTACGGCGACTTGCTTTTGGGGTCTGAGTTGCAAAGCAATTTCGGGGCTTAAATGGAACGAAGATGACAATCCACCTACTATGTGTACCTGTCCGTCACTTGAACCATCATCTGTCTTTACACATTTTTGTTACGAAAAGAGTTCAAGGGTGTGAATGTATTCATAAAACATTGGTACTCACAGCAGGACAAGAACCCCAATATGCTAATTTTATTGTTTCTACCATGCGCGGATCCAGAAGGGGGGGGGGGGGGGGGGGCGGAGGTTTGCCAGAGGTGGGGTCCACGGACCATAGTCCCCACCTCTGACAGATCTCGGGGGGGGGGGGGGTGTCCAAATACGACTTAAGATTGAATTGTTTCATATGGATTTTTTCCGGCTCGCTTTCGCTCGCCAAATACATAAAAACTCTTGTATGAAAGAATACATCAACTAAGACATACTTATATTGAAATGATATTAAAATTAAAATTACTTTATCAGTTGTGTTAATTACCATACTTTCCATAAGCTTGCATATTCAGTTTTAGGTATTCAGTTCGCATTGTTTACATGCGATTAAAATGTGGAAATCCATGAGCTTCAGGGGGCTTCGCCCATGGTCCCCACCAGGGCTTCGTCCTGGACCCACAGGGGGCCTAAAGGCGGCCCAGACCCCGGCCTTTTAGACCCCCCCCCCCCCGGTGAAAAAAGCTGGATGCGCGCGTGGCTTCTACTATCTAGAAATAAGGACAAATTTCCTTTGTTTCTTCTCCACTCACTTCTTTGGTTTATTGAATAACTTCTCCACTCACTTCTCTGGTTTATTGAATAACACTCAGGTCATAAGGCGTTATTTTCGTGTTATGCATGCATTTCTTAAAAATACTTATAATAAAAGAGAAGGACAGCCCTGTGGTGCACATACATAAATGTATGATAGCGGCGTTATGACACATGTCAGTGACGGATCTAGCTTTGAGTTAGAGGGGGCGTAAAACGGCGAGGGGTCTGGTAGGATGACCAGGGAGGCGAAACCTCCCAGAAGCTAACACATTTCAGTCTTTTCGAACCCATTCTCGTGACTGAAATTGATTAAAGAATTGAAATTGATGAAGACAATTATTTTATCTGACAGGTAGTAAATATTTACTAATATTTACTCTTTTTTATATGGAAAATGATCGTTTTACCTATGATTTGCAAATTTTAGGGGGGGGGGGGGGGCGTGCGCCCCCTACGTCATCCCCTTGAATCCGCCACTGCATGTGGAAAGCAGCACCTGTATGTCAATAAGTGGTTTTAGCCCACCTGAGCGAAGCTTAAGTGAACTATAGTCATAGTGTGGCGTCGTCCGGTAGCTTGGTAGAAATGAAGTACTCATGGTCCCCTACAAGCTTTGTTTGTTTGTTTTTTTTTTTTTTGTCGTTATTATTTTTTTTTTTTTCGTCCTGTTCCGTCATTAGGTGGCGCCACCACGGGCAAAAGTAGGTCACGGGGGTACCCTCCTTTGACAAACTTCTTCTTCAGAACAGAAGTACATATCGACAAATCGAAAGCATCTGGATGATCTAGAAGGATGTCTTAGGCACGGTCCATTTGATATTCTGGGGGGGCTTGGGTTTTTTTCGAAAAAAATAATTTTGCTCTCAATTTTGATGAAAAAAATAAATTTGCTTATGGTGTGACAGAAAAAAAATAATCTTGCTCTTGCAAGTAATCTGAATTTTAAGAATTACCATAAAATTTCGCTAAAATTCATGAAAATTTTCCGGCTCGCTTCGCTCGCCGCAGTTTTCAAATTGTATCACAAATTTTTGGCTCGCTTCGCTCGCCATAGTATTATATCAAAACATTGTTTACTTATGGCAATGTTCATATATTTGAAGATACCAAAAGTTATACATGTATGTGAATGAAAAAGGGCTTCCATAATAGCTTAAACATATCATCAATATTAATGTATTGCTATTAATACATGTTGCATGTATCCCATAAAGTCTAATTTTATGTTCTTGTAAGCTTGAAGAAGAACTTCAGTTATTCACCAATTTACAAATATTAGTAACATTTAAAAAAAATTCTAGGAGACCTTCCCCTCAGACCCTCTTATAGTTATACATGTTATATACATGTACCTTATATAAAATATTGAGAATTGTATTAAAGTCTTTTATCTCTCTGTTTAAAAGTGAATTGAATACAATGTACTGCATAAAAATAAACTAATACATTAATATTTAGAGTTGAGTAAAAATATAAATAATTTCTATTGATAAAACACAAAAATTCTTTAAATATGCGCATCACTTAATTAAAAAAAATTTCCTTGCTCCAACTTTGCAAGAAAAAAATAATTTTGCCCCGGTCCGGGGCGAAAAAAAAAATCTTGCTCCGACAAAAAACCCAAGCCCCCCCCCCCCCCCCCTGAATATCAAATGGACCGTGCCTTAACAAGTGTTGTTGTTTTGGTTTCAGCCCGAAATTAAATTTTTGACGTGTATATGACATCTTTTCGGACTTTATCAGGAATGCTCATTTTTTATGGAGGGGGATTAGGGTCACAAGCTTACATGCTTCATGATATGTTGCTTCATTCAATGTTTGTTTATTCCATCATGGGCGGATCCAGGAATTTTTTTCAGGAGGGGTCCTAAAGTCCGAATTTTTTGAAGAGCAAAAAAAAAAAAAAAAAAGCAAAAAAAAAAAAAAAAAACGCAAACGCAAGAAAATAAAGCTTTTGTTAGTTCTGTTTCTAATTATTAATAAAACAGGTAACTGGAGAGCATTGGCGAGCATAAAGCTTAAAATCTTGAACGTTCACATCATAGAACGTACTTGATTATTGATTGTCAGTTCTAATTTGTAAATTCAACAAATGGCGAGCGATAGCGTGCCAGCGAATTTTTTTTTCTTCTGAGAATTGGAATAACATCCACTTTTCGTGTCATTTCAGTTTCTTTTCGTTTTTTATTGACCTACGTGTTATGTATATGTGTTGTATATAGGAAAGCGCAGCATCATTTGAAAATAACGTATATAATATGTACGTAATAAATTCTGGCGAGCGGAAGCGAGCCTGAGAAAAATTTTGAAATGCTGACGGTAAAATATTATCAAAATGAAAGATTTCTAATACAAATTCATAATACATTTTTCAAATATTATGACAACAAAAGGGGAATTTGGACTTAATCTTATGAAATATGTATATTAATAAAAAAAATTATCTATGCTTCGAAAATTCCTGGAGGGGGGGTCCGACCTCCCCTCCCCCCTCCCCCTCTGGATCAGCGCTTGTCAATGTTCATTTGTCTTGCTTTCATTTAAAATTGACTTTATCTTTCTTCATTGTGTGACTTTGTTTCCCTGCATTTTACATTTGTCCTTCGTCAATGCATAACTGTCATTATACCATGCGTTATGTCATCCTTCTTTCTGCAATTATCCTTTCGTCTTAATGCTATTATTGCTTCGTCAATGCTAACTTCAATTTTGATACCAGATGGCGCTTCGCGCATGTGCCCGTTCCTTGAAATGAACTTGAAACATCCCCTGTCGTTAAAAATTTCTTTTAAATTCTACTACAGTATCGTTCGAAAAGTAATTATATTATCGCACGAGAGGACAGAAGTAGATTGGCTGTATAAATATTTGAAAAATATTATGAATTAGTAAATATTTGATTTTGTATGCATCAGATTTTTGTAAGTTTTAAATCTGACTGTAAAATACACATATATGTGAAGAATCTCTGTGGTGAAGTGGTTATCACATTTGCATCTGCATTTTATTTTACACCTTTCCGAGTAGGTTCGAATCCCGGACGAGGATACTTTTTTTTTTTTTTTTGTCAATTTTAAGTATAATGTAACTTGTCCATGGTGTCCATCTGCCCAGTAGAGGATATCGAAAAAAATTGGGGGTACTTATAAAAATTAAATTAAATTAAATGTTTCAATGCATTTTTTTTCAGTTTTTCTTTGGGGGGGGGGGGGGGGTCATTGTTTTGGAAAAAAAAAATCAAATGATGGCTTTTTGTTGAAACTTGTCGAGTCTGCTTCGAATCAGTTAATGAAAGTCAAGTTCAAAACTAACAAGGCATCGCGCTTCGTCGATAAATCACCTCGTCGACGCAAAATATAGGCAATGATGGCTTTTTGTTGAAACTTGTCGAGTCTGCTTCGAATCAGGAAATGAAAGTCAATTTGACAAACACAAAAGCCGAAACTATGTTCGACCCCCCCCCCCCCCCCCCCCCAATTTTTTAAAAATTGGTCGATGAAATATCTTCCGAAAAAATACTGGGTCAACATGAAGAAGACCATGCAAATTATTCAGATGGCAATTTCTCGAGACAAGTGTACGTTATATCTTAAGAGTACTCGAGGCTCACGTGTTTTTGGGGCTTTGTATATAGCATTCATACGCATATGTATATACATCTTTAAAGAAAGAAAGAAATTTAAAACTATAAGTTTATCTGCATGAGTCTTTAGCTTGAGGATTTTATCTGTAAGGAATCCTAGTACCTATTTTTCAACACGCCGTACAGTTAGATAATAACATGCCGTACACAAACAATTTCTTTGTTGAGCTCGTATTTAAAATATAGACGCATTTTCTACATTATCCTTGATTAATATTTAATAGTTATGAACTTCTACATAGACTGTGCACAGAATCATGATCTGCAATAGTACTATCTTTCGTTAAAAAGAATATAAACTTCATACATGTGCAATTTTATGTGTACTAGGTACCCCATTTTGTGTTATTTTACTATTATCGTCGGATCAAATCCTTTGTTTTGAGGGTTTCGATGTTGAGTTTACCATCACAGAATTATTTGCTTGAAGTTCACTCCATATAAGATCATATTTTCTTCACAAATCATTGTCAAATGCTAAAGGTAATACCTATGCCATACTTGTTTACCGCCTCGGTAGTACCAATACGCCGACAAATAGTACCAATATCCGGTGTACGGCTATACACAGTGGTAAAAGAGTTGGAACACTTCCATATTACTAAAAGGTTCAATATGCAGTAACCATTTAAAGATTTGCTGTTCTATGTACATGTACATCTTTTACACATCCATGATCAATAGAAAACAAAACATAAATATTGATGAGATTTTTAACATTGACAACAGCGGGTAGGTGATGCATCTGAAATGAATCTATCGGGGTGACACACAAACTTTAATCCGTGCATACCGCCTTCCAATTGATCAGAGGTATATTATCCTTTTTATTTCGGCCAATAAGGATGTATAATACAATTTGAAACAAAAATCAAAACCAGTGATTTCAAAGTTTGCCAAACATAGCATAAAACCTTCATCGTGTTATAAAACAAGAGAGTTGATACCAGCGAGGAAAAAAATCCGTCTCATGAATCGAACCCAGTACCTAATGTTTTGAAGACTGACACCTTTACCGTTTGAGCTAACTTGGCAGTGTGATACACTTCATCAATTTATATACCTGTTTCAACATTCATCTTAAAAATCAACTTCTTTATCATTCTTCAGTGTGGAAGGCGAGTTCAAAGTTTCTCTCAGCTTTATTGTACACAAATGAAAATGCTGGGAATTTTAAATATGGTCAATCATGAAATGGTAACGGTACTACATCCTCTTAGAGTATTGAGCAAAGGATGTAAGAATCATGAGTATTTCTGACATCTTTAATATGCATGTCATTTGTATCGTTTGTTTAATCGACCATATATCTACGTGTTTATGTTTGATATTTATGTGAAGACCCCCCCTACCTTGTGTTTCCAATAAAAATGTTCATTCATACAATAAGTGTCTTCATTTGTTTTTTTGTAACGGGTATGCAACACACAGCAAGTCATGCATCGTACATGTAATGCACGATAGAAATATAATGGAATAAAGAGAAATGACCTGTGTTGCGAAAGGGAAACAAAGTTTCGTCTGTGCTTGAGTAGACGCAAGTTCCCATACTATAGCAATTAATGTAAATTATGTTAATATGGTAAGATTAATAGAAGATATTTAGTGCATTTTATTAACATATACAATTCTCTAATTACTGAAAATATTTTTTGAGAATGACAAAAAGCCATCTTCTTTTTTGGATTGGAATTGTGATCAAATTATAATTGTACTACTTTATTATCTCCACTACATTATTCATGAAAGAAAAGAATATCCTTCAAAAAATTAGTAAAATTGAAAGTTTACATTTTTTCAAATGTTAGTAGGAATGATTTACCTTTGTTATGCTTCTCTAAGACGTTTTCATCTCGTAATAATTAACACCTTCCCTTATTGGGCCTTTGTGGTGTAGTGGATAAGACACTGGTCAATGTTCAGAGGCCGTGACCACAAAAGGTTGCTGGTTCGAATCTGACAGGGAATAAGAGATAAAAAGCCGAATAATTTTTTTGCCTTTTCTGTAATTTGTTAATTTTTGGAATGAAAATATCGTTATGTATAATAATCTAAAATTTGTCATTTTGCATTTCATTACTTTGTTTTCTTTTGGCCCTTTATCAATTTTACATCATATATATACTTTTGCTATTTCGAAAACTTGTCATTTCATCCAAAATATCATCGAAATTAAAGGAGATTGACATCTTAGCACCATCCCTCCATTGCTATTTTTGTCATAGATTTTGTTTGGTTATGCTACTGAATCGACCCTACAGGAAATTTGGAGTCGCGCACTCTTTGCAAAGTAAATGCACAAATTTGAATTTTAAAAATAGAACCAGAGGGCGCTACTGAAATGTATTTTGGCTGTGTTTGAAAATCACTTTGGCTGGAAGCATCATTGATTGTCTGCTGCATTGAAATTGGTTTGACATTTTGTTCAAGAAGATAAAAGAGTTGGAACACTTCCATATTACTAAAAGGTTCTATATGCAGTAACAATTTAAAGATTTGCTGTTCTATGTATATGTACGTCTTTAATGTACAATTTAAATTGTAGCCGTAAGTAGAAACAATGGGTATACACATCCATGATCAATAGAAAACAAAACATAAATGTTGAGGAGATTGACAACAGCGGATAGGTGATGCATCTGAAATGAATCTATCGGGGTGACACACAAAATTTAATCCGTGAATACCGCCTGCCAATTGATCAGAGGTACATGTATATTATCCTTTTTATTTCGGCCAGTAAGGATGTATACTACAATTTGAAAAAAAATCAAAACCAGTGATTCCAAAGTTTTCCAAACATAGAAAACCTTCATCATGTTATAAAACAAGAGAGTTGATACCAGCGAGGAAAAAAATCCGTTTCATGATTCGAACCCAGTATCTAATGATTTGAAGACTGACACCTTTACCGTTTGAGCTAACTCGGCAGTGTGATACACTTCATCAATTTATATACCTGTTTCAACATTCATCATAAAAATCAAATTCTTTATCATTCTTCGGTGTGGAAGGCGATTTCAAAGTTTCTCTCAGCTTTATTGTAAACAAATAAAAATGCTGGGAATTTTAAATATGGTCAATCATGAAATGGTAACGGTACTACATCTTCTTAATGTATTGAGCAAAGGATGTAAGAATCATGAGTATCTCTGACATCTTTAATATGCATGTCATTCGTATCGTTTGTTTAATCGACCATATCTCCACGTGTTTATGTTTTTATTTATGTGAAAACCCCCTCCCTTGTGTTTCCAATAAAAATGTTCATATATATAATAAGTGTCTTCATTTGTACTATTTTACGGGTATGCAACACACAGAAAGTCATGTATCGTACATGTAATGCACGATAGAAATGTAATGGGACAAAGAAAAATGGCCTGTGTAGGGAAAGGGAAACAAAGTTTCGTCTGTGCTTGAGTAGACCAAGTTCCCATACTATAGCAATTAATGTAAATTATGTTAATACGGTAAGATTAATAGAAGACATATTTAGTGCATTTTATTTACATATACAATTCTCTAATTACTGAAAATATTGTTTGAGAATGACAGAAAGCCATCGTCTTTTTTGGATTGGAATTATGATCAAATTATAATTGCACTACTTTATTATCTCCACTACATTATTCATGAAAGAAAAGAATATCCTTCAAAAAATTAATAAAATTGAAATTTTACATTCTTTCAACTGTTAGTAGGAATGATTTCCCTTTGTTATGCTTCTCTAAGGTGTTTTCATCTCGTAATAATTAACACTTCTCCCTATTGGGCCTTTGTGGTGTAGTGGATAAGACACTGGTCAAAGTTGAGAGGCCGTGACCACAGAAGATTGCTGGTTCGAATCCGACAGGGAAGAAGAGATAAAAAGCAGAATAATTTTTTTGGCTTTTCTGTAATTTGTTAATTTTTGGAATGAAAATATCGTTATGTATAATAATCTAAAATTTGTCATTTTTTATTTTATTACTTTGTTTTCTTTTGGCCCTTTATCAATTTTACATCATATATATACTTTTGCTATTTCGGAAACTTGTCATTTCATCCAAAATATCATCGAAATTAAAGGAGATTGACATCTTAGCACCATCCCTCCATTGCTATTTTTGTCATAGATTTTGTTTGGTTATGCTACTAAATCGACCCTACAGGAAATTTGGAGTCGCGCACTGTTTGCAAAGTAAATGCACAAATTTGAATTTTAAAAATAGAACCAGAGGGCGCTACTGAAATGACGTTTGGCTGTGTCTGAAAATCACTTTGGCTCGGAGCATCATTGATTGTCTGGTGGATTAAAATTGGTTTGACATTTTGTTCAAGAAGGTAAAAGAGTTGGAACACTTCCGTATTACTAAAAGGTTCTATATGCAGTAACCATTTAAAGATTTGCTGTTCTATGTACATGTACGTCTTTTATGTACAATTTAAATCAATGAGAGAAAGTAAATAACAGCCGTAAGTAGAAACAATGGGTATACACATCCATGATCAATAGAAAACAAAACATAAATATTGAGGAGATTCTCAACATTGACAACAGCGGGTAGGTGATGCTTCTGAAATGAATTTATCGGGGTGACACACAAAATTTAATACATGAATACCTCCTGCTAATTTATCAGAGGTATATTATCCTTTTTATTTCGGCCAGTAAGGATGTAAATGAGTTAAAGAAGATCCTGACGATAATCTCAACAGCACTCACAATAGAGCACAAATTAAACATCGACGAACCCCTAGCAAGCTAGAGGTGGGACCAGGTGCCCGGGAGGAGTAAGCATCCCCTGTTGGCTAGCCGCACCCGCCGTCGATGTTAATGAAGCATGGGAATAAAAATATATATAATTCATGCACTGTCTGACGTTATGTCTATATAGAAAGCGCTATGGCGACAATGTCAGGGAAGTATATTCAAAACACTTACTGTCAAACCCCTCGCGGGGAACTTTTTTACGAGCTCCACACGGCAAAGGGCATAAGTGTGACACAAATGAGTTAAAGAAGATCCTGACGATAATCTCAACAGCACTCACAATAGAGCACAAATTAAACATCGACGAACCCCTAGCAAGCTAGAGGTGGGACCAGGTGCCCGGGAGGAGTAAGCATCCCCTGTTGGCTAGCCGCACCCGCCGTCGATGTTAATGAAGCATGGGAATAAAAATATATATAATTCATGCACTGTCTGACGTTATGTCTATATAGAAAGCGCTATGGCGACAATGTCAGGGAAGTATATTCAAAACACTTACTGTCAAACCCCTCGCGGGGAACTTTTTTACGAGCTCCACACGGCAAAGGGCATAAGTGTGACACAAATGAGTTAAAGAAGATCCTGACGATAATCTCAACAGCACTCACAATAGAGCACAAATTAAACATCGACGAACCCCTAGCAAGCTAGAGGTGGGACCAGGTGCCCGGGAGGAGTAAGCATCCCCTGTTGGCTAGCCGCACCCGCCGTCGATGTTAATGAAGCATGGGAATAAAAATATATATAATTCATGCACTGTCTGACGTTATGTCTATATAGAAAGCGCTATGGCGACAATGTCAGGGAAGTATATTCAAAACACTTACTGTCAAACCCCTCGCGGGGAACTTTTTTACGAGCTCCACACGGCAAAGGGCATAAGTGTGACACAAATGAGTTAAAGAAGATCCTGACGATAATCTCAACAGCACTCACAATAGAGCACAAATTAAACATCGACGAACCCCTAGCAAGCTAGAGGTGGGACCAGGTGCCCGGGAGGAGTAAGCATCCCCTGTTGGCTAGCCGCACCCGCCGTCGATGTTAATGAAGCATGGGAATAAAAATATATATAATTCATGCACTGTCTGACGTTATGTCTATATAGAAAGCGCTATGGCGACAATGTCAGGGAAGTATATTCAAAACACTTACTGTCAAACCCCTCGCGGGGAACTTTTTTACGAGCTCCACACGGCAAAGGGCATAAGTGTGACACAAATGAGTTAAAGAAGATCCTGACGATAATCTCAACAGCACTCACAATAGAGCACAAATTAAACATCGACGAACCCCTAGCAAGCTAGAGGTGGGACCAGGTGCCCGGGAGGAGTAAGCATCCCCTGTTGGCTAGCCGCACCCGCCGTCGATGTTAATGAAGCATGGGAATAAAAATATATATAATTCATGCACTGTCTGACGTTATGTCTATATAGAAAGCGCTATGGCGACAATGTCAGGGAAGTATATTCAAAACACTTACTGTCAAACCCCTCGCGGGGAACTTTTTTACGAGCTCCACACGGCAAAGGGCATAAGTGTGACACAAATGAGTTAAAGAAGATCCTGACGATAATCTCAACAGCACTCACAATAGAGCACAAATTAAACATCGACGAACCCCTAGCAAGCTAGAGGTGGGACCAGGTGCCCGGGAGGAGTAAGCATCCCCTGTTGGCTAGCCGCACCCGTAAATACAATTTGAAACAAAAATCAAAACCAGTGATATCAAAGTTTGCCAAACATAGAATAAAACCTTCATCTTGTTATAAAACAAAAGATTTGATCCCAGCGAGGAAAAAAATCCGTCTCATGAATCGAACCCAGTACCTAATGTTTTGAAGACTGACACCTTTACCGTTTGAGCTAACTTGGCAGTGGGATACACTTCATCAATTTATATACCTGTTTCAACATTCATCTTAAAAATCAACTTTTTCCACCATTCTTCAGTGTGGAAGGCGAGTTCAAAGCTTCTCTCAGCTTTATTGTAAACAAATGAAAATGGTTGGAAATCTTAATATGGACAATCGTGAAATGGTAACGGTACTAGATCTCCTTAGAGTATTGAGCAAAGGATGTAAAAATCATGAGCATCTCTGACATCTTTAATATGCATGTCATTTGTATCGTTTGTTTAATCGACCATATCTCCACGTGTTTATGTTTTTATTTATGTGAAAACCCCCTCCCTTGTGTTTCCATTAAAAGTGTTCATATATAGAATAAGTGTCTTCATTTGTACTATTTTACGGGTATGCCACACACAGAAAGTCATGTATCGTACATGTAATGCACGATAGAAATATAATGGGACAAAGAAAAATGGCCTGTGTAGGGAAAGGGAAACAAAGTTTCGTCTGTGCTTGAGTAGACGCAAGTTCCCATACTATAGCAATTAATGTAAATTATGTCAATACGGTATGATTAATAGAAGACATATTTAGTGCATTTTATTTACATATACAATTCTCTAATTACTGAAAATATTGTTTGAGAATGACAGAAAGCCATCGTCTTTTTTGGATTGGAATTGTGATCAAATTATAATTGTACTACTTTATTATCTCCACTACATTATTCATGAAAGAAAAGAATATCCTTCAAAAAATTAGTAAAATTGAAAGTTTACATTTTTTCAACTGTTAGTAGGAATGATTTCCCTTTGTTATGCTTCTCTAAGGCGTTTTCATCTCGTAATAACTAACACCTTCCTTTATTGGGCCTTTGTGGTGTAGTGGATAAGACACTGGTCAAAGTTCAGAGGACGCGACTGCAGAAGGTTGCTGGTTCGAATCTGTCAGGGACTAAGAGATAGAAAGCCGAATATTTTTTTTGCCTTTTCTGTAATTTGTTAATTTTTGGAATGAAAATATCGTTATGTATAATAATCTAAAATTTGTCATTTTGCATTTCATTACTTTGTTTTCTTTTGGCCCTTTATCAATTTTACATCATATATATACTTTTGCTATTTCGGAAACTTGTCATTTCATCCAAAATACCATCGAAATTAAAGGAGATTGTCATCCTGGCACCATCCCTCCATTGCTATTTTTGTCGTAGATTTTGTTTGGTTATGCTACTGAATCGACCCTACAGGAAATTTGGAGTCGCGCATTCTTTGCAGAGTAAATGCACAAATTTGAATTTAAAAAAAAGAACCAGAGGGCGCTACTGAAATGAATTATGGATGTGTCTGAAAATCACTTTGGCTGGAAGCATCATTGATTGTCTGGTGCATTAAAATTGGTTTGACATTTTGTTCAAGAAGGTAAAAGAGTTGGAACACTTCCGTATTACCAAAAGGTTCTATATGCAGTAACAATTTAAAGATTTGCTGTTCTATGTATATGTACGTCTTTTATGTACAATTTAAATCAATGAGAGAAAGTAAATAACAGCCGTAAGTAGAAACAATGGGTATACACATCCATGATCAATAGAAAACAAAACATAAATATTGAGGAAATTCTCAACATTGATAATAGCGGGTAGGTGATGCATCTGAAATGAATCTATCGGGGTGACACACAAAATTTAATCCGTGAATACCGCCTGCCAATTGATCAGAGGTATATTATCCTTTTTATTTCGGCCAGTAAGGATGTATAATACAATTTGAAACAAAAATCAAAACCAGTGATTTAAAGTTTGCCAAACATAGAATAAAACCTTCATCGTGTTATAAAACAAGAGAGTTGATACCAGCGAGGAAAAAAATCCTTCTCATGAATCGAACCCAGTACCTAATGTTTTGAAGACTGACACCTTTACCGTTTGAGCTGACTTGGCAGTGTGATACACTTCATCAATTTATATACCTGTTTCAACATTCATCTTAAAAATCAACTTCTTTAATATGGCGAGTTCAAAGTTTCTCTCAGCTTTATTGTACACAAATGAAAATGCTGCGAATTTTAAATATGGTCAATCATGAAATGGTAACGGTACTACATTTTCTTAGGGTATTGAGCAAAGGATGTAAAAATCATGAGTATCTCTGACATCTTTTATATGCATGCCATTTGTATCGTTTGTTTAATCAACGATATGTGTTTATGTTTTTATTTATGTGAAAACCCCCCTACCTTGTGTTTCCAATAAAAAATAAGTGTCTTCATTTTTACTATTTTACGGGTATGCAACACACAGAAAGTCATGTATCGTACATGTAATGCACGATAGAAATGTAATGGGATAAAGAGAAATGGCCTGTGTTGCGAAAGGGACACAAAATTTCGTCTTTGCTTGCCCATAATGTGGCAATGTAAATTATGTTAATATGGTAAGATTAATAGAAGACAAATTTAGTGCATTTTATTTACATGTACAATTCTCTAATAACTAAAAAGTTTCGTTTGAGAATGTCAGAAAGCCATCGTCTTTTTTGGATTGGAATTGTGATCAAATTATAATTGTACTGCTTTATTATCTCCACTACATTATTCATGAAAGAAAAGAATATCCTTCAAAAAATTAGTAAAATTGAAAGTTTACATTTTTTCAACTGTTAGTAGGAATGATTTCCCTTTGTTATGCTTCTCTAATGCGTTTTCATCTCGTAGTAATTAACACCCTTTTTTATTGGGCGTTTGTGGTGTAGTGGATAAGACATTGGTCTAAGTTCAGAGGCCGTGACCACAGAAGGTTACTGTTTCGAATCTGACGGGGAATAAGAGATAAAAAGCCGAATAATTTTTTTTGCCTTTTCTGTAATTTGTTAATTTTTGGAATGAAAATATCGTTATGTATAATAATCTAAAATTTGTCATTTTGCATTTCATTACTTTGTTTTCTTTTGGCCCTTTATCAATTTTACATCATATATATACTTTTGCTATGTCGGAAACTTGTCATTTCATCAAAAGTATCATCGAAATTAAAGGAGATTGACATCTTAGCACCATCCCTCCATTGCTACTTTTGTCATAGATTTTGTTTGGTTATGCTACTGAATCGACCCCACAGGAAATTTGGAGCCGCGCACTATTTGCATAGTAAATGCACAAATCTGAATTCTAAAAACAGAACCAGAGGGCGCTACTGAAATGACGTTTGGCTGTGTCTGAAAATTACTTTAGCTGGAAGCATCATTGATTGCCTGGTGCATTAAATTTGGTTTGACATTTTGTTCAAGAAGGTAAAAGAGTTGGAACACTTCCATATTACTAAAAGGTTCAATATGCAGTAACCATTTAAAGATTTGCTGTTCTATGTACATGTACGTCTTTTATGTACGATTTAAATCAGTGAGCGAAAGTAAATAACAGCCGTAAGTAGAAACAATGGGTATACACATCCATGATCAATAGAAAACAAAACATGAATATTGAGGAGATTTTCAACATTGACAACAGCGGGTAGGTGATGCATCTGAAATATCATCTTGGTCTTGGACATTTCTACTTTTCGTTTATTTCAAGCACTTAGATCAGATAAATCAGAGGAGAAAACAAACCATCCTTTCATTAAAGTAAGATTTGCAAACAAAGGTATTGATAACTTGAATCTTGGTCAAATTTTGAATCACAAAACTGTCACAGAAAAAATCCCACCATATTTCAAAAGAAAAGAAACTCCTTGTATTTCCTATAGCTACACATCAACAGTTGCATCTAAAATTTACAATTACAAACGATTCCTGCAGTGTATTAATTTAAGTAATCCCTCACTACATCCACTTCCCTGCGAATGTTCTTCATCGGATTTCAAGTACTCTCCTTGTGGACACGTTATTACTGGTGACCTTAGTATAGTCAAGAACGACAAGTTGAGAGCATTGTTAATAAAGGGTCCCAAATACAGAGAAAGTATTTCCTTTACATGGAACCAAAATGTCAAAATTATCATGGACTCTTGTGAGGAATATGCAAGACGTTGGGCAAAGAAAGAGGATGTACAGCTCGACACCCTTTCCGAATGGATAAAATCAATCAGAGGGTTACTTTTATCTAGAATTAACCGATTAAAATCAAATGTGAACACCAGATTCGTGTCTGTATTTAAAGACCCTGATGTTATCAAAGAGCTTACCTACCTCCAAGAAAATTATGTCATCACACCAGCGGACAAAGCCTCAAATAATTACACATTTACATGTACTTGCAAAAAATACTATTTCGACAGTCTAGTTAAAGAGTTGGGTTTAAATTCGACACCTGGAAATACCACTTACACCCCAACAAACCTTTCTGCCTCTGAAATAATAGATAACCACAAATCAGCTCTTGCTTCCTTTGGCTTCGACACTACCAATTTAGATTTAGATTTACCATACTTATACTGCTTACCTAAAATGCATAAGAATCCGTACAAACAACGTTTCATCGCTGGTTCCTCAAAATGTTCTACCAAATCTGTATCGATCTTACTCACAAAAGTTTTATCTGAAATCAAATCTGGGCTTTAAAAATATTGTTCGACAGTATATTCTCGCAGTGGTATCAACCAGATGTGGATTTTAAAGAATTAGAAGGAACTTTTAGAACATCTGAAATCCACTCATTTTAGTAGAGTCCATTCGATCAAAGTCTTTGATTTTTCGACACTTTACACTACAATTCCACATTCTAAATTGAAAGAAAGACTCGCAAAAATTATAAGTAATGCGTTTACAAGTAAGAACGGTAATCGCAAATACAAATTTATTGTTGTAAACTATGACAAAACCTACTTTGTAAAAGAAAAGTCCGATTCTGAAAATAAGTACACTGAAACAGACATTATTCAGATGTTAAACTTTCTGATCGACAACATTTTTGTGGTGTTTGGAGGAAAGGTCTTCCAGCAAATTGTCGGAATTCCAATGGGGACCAATTGTGCCCCACTCCTTGCCGACATTTTCCTTTACTCGTACGAAGCTGAATTCATTCAATCTTTGGTCTCTGAAGGGAAAAGATACTTAGTTTCTGACTTCAACTTCACTAACAGATACATAGACGATGTGTTGTCCATCAATATTTCAAAATTCGCGGATTACCTGAGCAGTATCTATCCTTCGGAGCTTGAAGTCAAAGAAACTACAGAGACAAATAATTAAGCATCCTATTTGGACATAATGTTGTCCTACGACACTGATGGTCACATGAACACCTCACTCTATGACAAACGTGACGACTTCAATTTCAGCATTACAAACTTTCCTTTTCTGAGTAGCAACATCCCTTCATCGCCACCTTATGGCGTGTTCATATCTCAGTTGATACGCTATGCCAGAGCAAGTACCAAATATACGGATTTTGTTCTGAGAGCTAGCTAGGCGTCTTTCAGATAAGCTTCTCAGTCAGGGATATGTTTGTGACCGACTAACATCGTCACTGAGGAAGTTCTGCGGTCGATATGGGGAACTCGTCATACACTATGATGTCCCACTTTCCAGAATGGTGGATGATATTCTGTCATAGACCATTTGAACCATCCAACCAAAGATGGTACTCTATATCTTCCAAAATGGAAGTAACCGGATGTGACAGTTCTACCGAATTGAAGCGACGGGTGTTGCATGCAAGCAGGAGATGCTTACTCTTCCTGGGCACCTGGTCTCACTCTCATATCGGGAGTTCGCTTCTTTTCATATGGTGGAGGTTTTTGTTTGTTTGCTTTGGTTCTTGTTTTATCCTGATTTTGTATGCCTTCGATTTCTGATTTTCTTGGTTATCGATTTTGTGCTGTAAACAGGGATATGGTCATTATCCATATTTGTCATGAATAATCGGGGTGACACACAAAATTTAATCCGTGAATATCGCCTGCCAATTGATCAGAGGTATATTATCCTTTTTATTTCGGCCAGTAAGGATGTATAATACAATTTGAAACAAAAATCAAAACCAGTGATTTCAAAGTTTGCCAAACATAGAATAAAACCTTCATCATGTTATAAAACAAGAGAGTTGATACCAGCGAGGAAAAAATCCGTCTCATGAATCGAACCCAGTACCTAATGTTTTGAAGACTGACACCTTAATTTACCGTTTGAGCTAACTTGGCAGTGTGATACACTTCATCAATTTATATACATGTTTCAACATTCATCTTAAAAATCAACTTCTTTATCATTCTTCAGTGTGGAAGGTGAGTTCAAAGTTTCTCTCAGCTTTCTTGTACACAAATGAAAATGCTGGGAATTTTAAATATGGTCAATCATTAATTGCTAACGGTACTACATCTTCAAAAAGTTTTGAGCAAAGGATGTAAAAATCATGATTATCTCTGACATCTTTGATATGCATGCCATTTGTATCGTTTGTTTAATCGACCATATCTCCACGTGTTTATGTTTTTATTCATGTGAAAACCCCCCCTCCCGTGTGTCTTCATTTGTACTATTTCACGGGTATGCAACACACAGAAAGTCATGTATCGTACATTTAATGCACGATAGAAATATAATGGGACAAAGAAAAATGGCCTGTGTAGGGAAAGGGAAACAAAGTTTCGTCTGTGCTTGAGTAGACGCATGGTACTACTATGGTAATTGATGTAAATTATGTTAATATGGTAAGATTAATAAAATGATTTCCCTTTTAGCATGCTTCTTTAAGGCGTTTTCATCTCGTAATAATTAACACCTTTCCTTATTGGGCCTTTGTGGTGTAGTGGTTAAGACACTGGTCAAAGTTCAGAGGCGTGACCACAGAAGGTTGCTGGTTCGAGTCTGACAGGGAATAAGAGATAACATCATGCTTCTCTAAAGCGTTTTCATCTTCTTCATTGGACCTTTGCAGTCTAGTGGTTCAGACACTGGTCAAAGATCACCAACCGTGACAACAGAAGAAAAGTTTTGCTGGTTCGAATCTGACAGGGAGGTAGAGATAACAAGCCAAATATTTTTTTCCGTATTTTGTTAATTTTTATTTAATTGTTTAATTTCTTATTCAATTTTTATTTTCATTTAATTTTTGGAATGAAAATACCGTTATGTATAATAATCTAAAATTTGTCATTCTGCAGTGTGTATGTGGTAAAGACGTGCAATGCACGCGAAACACACGTGATAAGCCGTGTTCCGGCAGTGATTAAAACTTGGGGAAGACTCGGTAAGACGCGAATGCTTACGCGGTCTATCACGATCAGAACACGGTCATTTCACGGATGTTCCGCGTTGGTAAAACGTGTGTATAGCGTCTTGTCTTAGACCTGGTTGGTTGTGGTTAGCCGTGTTTCGGCAGTATTTCAGCAGTGGAACAGCCGCCGGCGGTCATACCCCGTACATAGCACATCCATAGCAAAAATTATCACGTACGACCACGCCCAGCAAATTTTTGAACGTAATATGGACGTGGATGGCAGTGTGACCGGGGCTCTACATCACCATGCATTAAGTCGGGCTTCGACTGTCGCGAATGCAGAGGCAATAGAGCTACGATTAGGTGATTTTGTTTAATCGTAGCGTATTCTCCTCTCAATCGCGGGCATCGTGTCATATTCTCCTGCATTCTCCTCTGTTCGGATGTTTCAACGCGTCTGAATTCTTATTCGCCCTACACTCGTGGCACATGCGTAGCGCATTCGCGTTGTATTCTTCTCCATTCGCAGCGCGTTCTCGTCACATTCGCGTGCATTCATGTTCCCCAGGTGGAGGAGAATGAGCCCCGATAGAGCCCCGACAAGAAAGAATCTGACACAAATGTGATGCGAATGCGCCAAGAATGCGACGCGAATAAAAAAATCCCAACGCGAATCAGCCACGATTTTGACACGATATTGCCACGATAGTACTACATACACACACGACAGTGACAAGAAGAATTATCTCAGAGTTGATGTAAAAGAGTGCAGATCAATATTTTGAAAACTTTGACAATGCCTTTCAAGAGAAACAACCTGGAAAGATGTCAAAGTCAACATAGGGTATTATTTAATGATCAGGAATTATTGCCGATTTTCCTTATTTCTGATTGGTGGAGACGCTGTTTGATAGAGTGTACCTCAGAGTGAGTTGACCGCTAACGCTCCAAAGCGGTCTATCCGCGATTAGCGCGTGCGTAAAGCCGGGCTTCCACTGTCGCGAATGCAGAGGCGATAGAGCTACGATTAGGTGATTATGTTTAATCGTAGCGCATTCTCCACTCAATCGCGGGCATTCTCTTCTCATCGTGTCACTATCGTGTCATGTTCTCCTGCATTCTCCTATGTTCGCGGCACCGACGCGAATGCTTCAAACTGTTTAAAACATTCGTGTCTGAATTCTTATTCGCCTCACACATGCGCAGCGCATTCGCCTTGTTTTCTCCTCCATTCGCAGCGCGTTCTCCTCACATTCGCGTGCATTCTTGTTCCCAAGGTGGAGGAGAATGAGCCACGATAGAGCCCCGATCGAGCCCCGACAAGAAAAAATCTGACAAGATAGTGATGCGAATGTGCCGAGAATGTGATGCGAATGAAAAAAATCAACGCGAATCAGCCACGATCTTGACACGATAGTGATACGATATTGCCACGATAGTACTACATACACACACGACAATGACAATAATAGTTATCTCAGAGTTGATGTAAAAGTGTGCGGAACTTTGACAATGTCTTTCAAGAGAAAATAACCTGGATAGAGGTCAAAGTCAACAAAGGGTATTGATGCTCCTGGATATGTCAAATGATTTTCATTTTTCTCATGTCACATTCTTGTCATGATCCCAGCGCTATCGGGTTAAATTCGTGTCTCAATCTCCTGCATCGCAGCGCTATCGGGTTAAAAGTCGTGGCTCAATCTCCTGCATTCGCCTCTCATTCGCCTCAGTGTCTTTTTATCGTGGCACATTCGTGTCGCATTCTTCTCTATTCTTATCACTCTCGCCTCACTATCGTGGCGGACGCGTAGCATATTCTTGTTGCATTCGCGGTGCTATCGTGTGCCTATCGCGCCAAGAAATTCTTCATGAGAACAGACCAGAATGTGACACGATTGTTCATTCGCCTGTGATCGTAGCTCATTCTCCTCTACATTCGCGACAGTGGAAGCCCAGCTTAAGCAGCGCGTGTATTGATTTTTGTAGTGTTAGATCTTTGTGTCCTATGACATATTTGAAATATTAAAACATTTAAACATGCATTAATATAGTCATAATGCATGTTTAAATGTTTTAATATTTCAAATATGTCATAGGACATTTGACTTCGCGTATCATTACAATGCAAATGTTAAAAAATCCTGATAATTTAATAAAGCAGTTATTGACTTTTGATTTCGGTCTACTCGTGACTATACAGACCTGGTCAGGCATTGGTTAACCACGGCCTTCGGCCTCGGTCAACCAGTGCCTGACCAGGTTTGTATAGTCACAAGTAGACCTCATCAAAAGTCAATAATTGTATAATATACACTGAGTTAAAAGTCCATAATTGTACATTCTTTACTTCTGTTTTGTCAATCCATATCAAATTTAATGGCACTCTGTACAGTAAATCAGTAAAATTCAGACAAAAAATGTTAATATATACCGTCAATGTTGATGTTTTTCGCCTTTGAATTAAAAAAAAATAAGCAATGGATGAGTAAAATATTTGTTAATTGATCAATATTCTATATTGACTGATCTCAAACTCGAGGGGAAAATCTAAGTGGGGAATAGGGCTGGGTCATTGTATCAATATATCGGTACGTATAGATATTGGTCATCGATACGAGTGTCGATATTTTTCCTCCGATACATTTAGATACAGTTATTTATAGCACAAATCATGCTTTTATGTGGAATTTCAAGCATTTTCATGAAAATGTATGTTTGATCGTTGTTTTGTTCGTAAAAAAAAGGCAGAAATGTTCTTAATTGAATCGATCATACTTGCCTTTCATGCTGGCTTTTCAAATTATTCTATGATTCGAAGTCTACGAATACCAGCAATAATTTGCGAAAATTTCATGTAATGCAAATTGGAAGGTCGGCATGTGGGTTATATTTTTGTCATTCAACATGATTCATTGAATCATCAAAGTAAAGATATATCGACTCAATCTCTAGTTTTTATTCCAGGAACATTGGAAAGCAAACTAACCACACGTGAAAACACATTTCTGAAAAGGGTCTGATGGGAAGGTTTGCGACCGAATGACAAAAAAAAGGATTGATCTATGACTACAGGCAAAATAAGGAAGAAAAATAACATGAAAATAGATCCACCAGGAAACGTAATCGTATGTAAAATATAGAAAAAATGCGCAAGACCTATAAGTTAGACCTTACCACCGGGAACCCGTTTACTTTGTGTGTGTTGGGGGTGGGGTAGATATTAGTGAACAAAATTGCTAATTTGTGCGTTTTACAAAATAAAAAATTAGATACGATATTTTTGATATCGGCACTTTTTGTATTGTATTGTATCGTATCGAAAATTTGGTTTTGATATCCAGCCCTAATCGCCATACCTTAAAATCTTGACTCAAATTCTTCCGATTGTAATCATATAATTTGCATAATAAATGATCTGGCATTCAAAGGTATGAATTGTGTCAAGAAATTACTTAAGATAGATTTAGATTCAATCTGTGACCTTGAACTACACGTTTTACCTTGTTTTCTTGGAATTAAAGAATCTGAACTTGGAGAGTGATGTATATATTGAAGAATTAGAAACATGAAGTATCAGAGAACCTGACCAAACTGAATCATTGACAGTTGAGATAGCCAGGGGCGTAGCCAGAGTGCAATTAATGTGTACGCACAAAACAGGCAAGCCCGGGAGTTTGGATGTTCCGAAAAGTCCTCGCGTAATATTACTTTCATGAACCGATTACTGGCGAGCGAATCTTTGCAATTTTTTTTAGATCACCTGAGCTACAGGGTTAACTTGATTTGGGCCCGGCCTCTGTAGAGCCGAATGACAGTGTAATCCAAAGTACTATTTTTGGAGTACAGTTAAGTTATATATAACACTAGGAAAAGATGTCCATTCATATGCTACATTGAAAAGGAGGATGGCGGAACTTAAGCGCAGAGGATAGAGCCTTGAGGATGACCCCGTCCTAGAGGGCCTGTCACTTTGCAACTTCAGAAATGATCAATTAAGTCCATGATATTGTTATGACCGAAAGACGAGTTACAGAAAAATTTATAGCCAGTACAGTTGGAATTTCACAGGAAAGAGTACATTTCATTCTGACTTATGATCTTGAGATGAGAAAGCTTTCGGCCCGTTGAGTACAAAGACTTAGAAGACAGATGATCAGAAGCACACTAGGCGCACTTTATCGCGCGCTAATCTTAACCTTTTTGAGGGAAATCCTGTCAATTTTCTTTAACGATTTGTCACTATGGATGAAACATGGGTCCATCATTTTACCCCAGAGGCTAAACAACAGTCGAAACAGCACCCAGGCTCACCCCGGCCAAAGAAGGCAAAAACTGTTCCTTCTGCTGGGTAGGTTATGGCCTCAGTTTTCTGGGATGCATAAGTATTCTGTTGATAGATTATAGGGGTGTAAAAATATATCGATAAATTGCGATATTCAATTAATTCATATCGTAACGCGATACAAAATGCCAATAAATCATGGAATCTCTTCAATTTCACGAATATGAAGTCACGTACAATTCAAAATTTTGCCAAATAATGTGATGTCTGGTGTCTGTGCATATAAAATCAAGGTTTAAAACAGTCATTCATATTTTCTGGAAAATGGACTATTTTACCCCAGAGGCCAAACAACAGTCGAAAAAGTGGAAACACTGGCACACCCCAGCCAAAGAAGGCAAAGACTGTTCTTTCGTAGCGCAAGATGCACAAGTTCTCCCTCAATTTTTGGTTTTGATACCTCGATCAACCAACAAAATATTACATTGATTACTTATCATTTCATTTCGTCGCTTTTCAACGTTTCTTTGCAGCTTTGAAATCGTGTTGCTTATGACGTTGCTAAAGCCCCTGTCACACCTTCACGTTCTAGCATGGCGTTCGCACTACGACCGCCAAAATTGTACGAACGTGGCGTGAACGTAGTAAGGACGCGGGGAACGTACATGTAGTAAGAACTCGCTGATACGTATTGAGGTCGTAGTAAGGACGCCGATGAACGTGGCCGTACGCCGAGCCACTACGACCGTTTTGAACTGTTCAAAACAGTCGTAGTGATGACGCGCTGATGACAGAACGTGTAAAGGACTACTTGCGAACGTATTGAGAACTTCATGGACGTATTAGAAACGTAATGCGAACGTAGTAGGGTCGTAGTACGGACGGCTTCAACTTTTACATAGAATCATATGGAGATCGTCACGTCTCTGCCGTCCTGACCACGTTCTTGGTTTTAGAGGCCGAAAAAATCAAAATAGACCTCGTACAAACAATTTATTCTTTGAACGTGTCATGATCGTACCAAGAACGCAGTAAGGACTTCGAGAACGTAGTAATAACGCCGTACTATCGTAACACAGACGCCTTCGTCGTAGTGTGAACTTGGGGCCGATCGTAGTGCGAACTTAACTAAACGTATTAAAGACGGGAAGGACGCGCTACTAACGTGTTACGGACGCTAAAGGTCGTATTGCGCACGTATTGGAGTCGTCAATTATTCTTTCGGAAAGCCCTTCCGGGTGAAAAATGCCACGTTCACTACGTTCATGCGAAATTTCAAGGACTTCAAGGACGTAGTAAGAACGTCTCGAGAGAACGTGTAGGTGTGACAGGGGCTTAAACGCGTACTTCCGTTTTGTGTTGATATAGGTATCAACAAAATTTTTCGGCCAATCAGAACCGTCGTTTCTTAATAATAACGATGGAAATTAAATGATATTTGTGTCAATACACAAACGGACATGGTGAATTCAGTATTCCCTGTCAAAGTAGATGACCAGGGTACAATGCAGCAACATCAGCTAATTGGAGTGTTGACCATGCACTGATGTCCCTGAACAGTCATCGAATAAGAGTACCTAATTCTTCTTGAAAATATTATATTGTACTATATATCATATATTTGATTGTTGAACCAAAATGCAAAGGAATTTTAAGCTCGAGTCCTCTGTTACCTTAACCTTTTACTCTTGACCTTGGAAATCGATAGTATTCATTCTCTCTCCATGGGAAAATATAAATGATATTAATCTTCAATTGATATTAATAAAAATGATATTAATCTTCAATTAATATTAATAAAAATGATATTAATCTTCAATTAATATTAATAAAAATGATATTAATCTTCAATTAATATTAATAAAAATGATATTAATCTTCAATTGTGGAAAGTTTGATACTTGTATGATGATAGCTATGTCTTCTACATGTATGCTATTTTGAGTCTAAATCCACTGTGACCTCAAGTTGACATTGAAAATCAATAACTTAAGGGTTCATTCTATCCCCATGGTTATTAATTATGGAAAGTTTGATGTTTCTATGATGATTACTATGTCTTCAATGTTGTTTACAAGAATTTTAAGCCCAAGTCCACTGTGACCTTGACCTTTGACATTGAAAACCAACAGAGTCCTCTCCCCATTGGAACATTTGTTGAAGGTTTGTTACTTCTATGATAACTCCTTTGGCTTCTATACTATTCACAAGGATTTTAAGCCGAAGTGCACTGTGACCTTGACCCTTGCCCTTGAAAATCAATAGGGTTCATCTTCTCCCCATGGGGAACAATTGTTGAAGATTTGATGTTTCTGATTCCTTTGGCTTCTATGCTGTTCACAAGAAAATTCAGACACCCACACCCACACACACACACGGCAGTAGTGCTATATATCAACTCCACAACATAGTTACGAAGGGATAATAACTCTGATGTAGAGAATTATAATACAAGTAAGATGGATTCTTAGGCTGAAAGAAGCTGAATTAAAACAATGAATTCAAAATTCTTATTGGTTTATTCAATTTTCATTCAAAATATCACAATGCAGTTGAAGTCTGTTATTTTAAAATACAAAGGTCAATATCTCTGATGTAATGAAAACTGCTTAAACGGGACGAAAATATCCCCATATCAATTTTTGTTTAAAAAGGTATCTTGAATGAAGGTCAAGCGTCTATTGTGACATCGGCCTTAGATCTTGGTTCAAGGTCATGGCATACCCTTAGGTCCTAAAGAACATTTATGTGAAATTTTATTGAAATCCATTGACAGGTGGAGGAGTTATGCCCCGGATAAGGTTTTAAACATGATGTTTATTGTGACCTTGACCTTTGACCTTGGTAAAAGGTCATGACACACACACTTAGGTCCTAAGAAATATTTCTGTGAAATATAATTGAAATCCATTGATAGGATTTAATATGTTTAAATAATGGTTTCTTTTGTGATCTTGACATTTGACCTTGGTTTAAGGTTATGACACATCCTTGACAGGTCCTAAGGAGCATTTCTGTAAAATATTGAAATCCATCCACAGGGGGAGGAGTTATGATCTAGGATCGGGTTTTACTAATGGTGTCTGTCTATTGTGACCTTGACCTCTAACCAAGGTCATGGTACACCCTTAGGTCTTTCAAAGAAATGTTTCTGTGAAATATTGAAATCCATCAAAAGGGGAAGGAGCTATATTCTGAATAAATGATTAACTAATGGTGTCTATTGTGAACTTGACCTTTGACATATAACATTGGTTCAAGTTCATGGCACATCCTTATGTCCTAAGAAAAAATTTGGTGAAATATTATAGAAATCTATCCAAACTGGGAGAAGTTATGCTCTGGACAATGTTTTACTAATGTTGTCTCTTGTGAACTTGACCACTTGGTTCAAGGTCATAACATATCCATAGGTCTAAAAGGAGGGAGGGGAACTCCAACAAGACCCTGTTGCAGCACCAACAACAAAACATGAAAACACCCCCGATGCGAAAACACTAAAGACGAGCATACCAAGAGACGTAAAAGAGACACATGACATATATACATGAAACACTGTTTCTGATTTTCTGAATTATCGATTTTGTGCTGTATACAGGGATATGGTCATTATCCATATTTGTCATCATTGGTCAATTCAAGGAGCTGATCAGAAACTATCAAATCTCATTGTTCAGTTCAAGAATCTGAGCAGAAACTATCAAATTTCATTGGTCAATTCAAGAATCTCAGCAAAAACCATCAAATTTCATTGGTCAATTCAAAAATCTGAGCAGAAACCATCAAATCTCATTCTTCAATTCAAGAAGCTGTGCTCAATATTCAATTCAAGAAGCTGCCCAGAAACCATTAAATCTCAATGGTCAATGACAAAAGCTAAGCAGAAACCATCAAATCTCATTGGTCAATACAAAAATCTGAGCGGAAACCATCAAATCTCAAGAAGATGAGCAGAAACCATGAAATCTCATTGTTCAATTCAAGCAGCTGAGCAGAAACCATGAAATCTCATTGTTCAATTCAAGCAGCTGAGCAGAAACCATCAAATCTCATTGGTCAATTCAAGCAGCTGAGCAGAAACCATGAAATCTCATTGTTCAATTCAAGCAGAAACCATCAAATCTCATTGGTCAATTCAAGCAGCTGAGCAGAAACCATCAAATCTCATTATTCAATTCAAGCAGCTGAGCAGAAACCATCAAATCTCATTGTTCAATTCAAGATGCTGAGCAGATACCATCAAATCTCATTGGTCAATTCAAGCAGAAACCATCAAATCTCATTGGTCAATTCAAGTAGCTGAGCAGAAACCATCAAATCTCATTGGTCAATTCAAGATGCTGAGCAGAATAACAATTCTTGCTATGAATTCTGAAGCTGCACCAAATACTTTATGAAAGAAAACTATAAAATTTTATTCTTTTAAATAAATCACTGTATTTGAAATGAATTCATGAAATATTTTACAATATCTAATAACAAATTGATTCAATACAACAATAGCATGTTTTCTTGGTAGTACCATATGTTTGACAGAAAATCAGAGAATTTTACAAAATCACATTTAAGTTATAACAATTAATAAACAAAAATAAATTGATAGGTTCAATACAATAGAGAACATTAAACTGGAGTCAAACATAGTGTATGTATCATACAATTTGGTCTTGTTGGTGGCGAAAGATGTCCCTGGATAAAACATAATAGGAGGAAACCGGTCTTGTTGGTGGCAAAAGATGTCCCTGGATAAAACATAATAGGAGGAAACCGGAGTGCCCGGAGAAAAACCTCCAATTACCCGATGGACTACCAACCACCTTGATTCATTTCCTCTCCATGCTAAACCCTTTTAAAAGTGTGAATTTGATTTCAGATTACTAAGGGGAAACAAGTCAGCTTGATAATATGCCCTGAGAATACTGTGGAAATCATTATATTAAAATATTTTAATACTATTTTGTAACTTATAAGAATTATATAATGGACAATTCAGTTCCTAAACAAAATTTTACTTGAGACTTTAATTTAAAATCGGAAAAGAAATACACAATAATGTTTACAGACAATTAAAAAAATACTGTATGAGTACTTATAATTAGCGTCAGAAAATTTTAGCGGAAACAGCAGAATTGGGTAAAGTGACATATTAGCGTAAACATGAATTAGCGCTTTGACTTATTTTCCACATTAATCTAAAGAAGATTCATGATTAAGTGTATTCTTGAATTAGCGCATTCTTAGCAGCGCTAACTCTGCTGAAATATGAATCCCGCTAAAATAAGTACACATACAGAACAGCAGATCAAAGCATTCAATTTGAAATCATTGCAGTACGTTCTTTATTCACAATTTATGACTACAAAAATGTTTTAAAATATTCAACAATTTATCAAAAAGAACTGAAAAAAAACAAGTACAAAAATATAAACAACAAACAATTTGAAAAAAAAGAGAAAATATGGTATACAAAGTGATTACATAAATTTGGTTTTGGTTAAGAACTTCAAAATCTAATACGAAAAGGATCTATGCATAATAGAACAAGACACATACAATGGTGAGTTCTTATTGTAAAAGAAGCAGTATAAAGACTTTTGATTGAATTAATGAATAAATAGTCTAATTAAAGTTAACATGTATATAACCCAATCATTATACAGGAGAGGAAATGACCATGGATTAAGCACAGAAAATCTTACTTCGTTGTGCGACTAATTTGCAGTCCTATAGAAAGTTTACATTTTCTATTTGAAAACTGCAAATAGAACTGCAAAATATTATAAGTATATATACAATATAAATGTATATATAGCTTGATTGAAATTGTGCACAACCTAGCTGGCAAAAGTTTGATCATATATAGTTATATCTACATTGTATTTGCAATAAATAGCAAGTGTCTTGAACGATATCATTAATTTTAATATCATTAAAAAATGTTTAAAGATATATATACAGAATGAATAAAAGTGAACCTCATGGATGATAGCGTGCTCATTAATATATCAAATATTGTCCTTGACAGAAAATTGTTTGAAATAAAATCACTGTAATTGTCTTGAAACTGTTGAAGAATTGGGTGATATTGTCATGTTAATGATGGAGAACATTGTAATGTCATGTTACTGGTGTAGAAAATGTGATAAATTGTATCACACTGATGTGAGTAATATGATGATGTCATGATACTGTTTGAGGATAGTATGATGTCATGTTACTGTTTGAGGATAGTATGTCATGTTACTGTTGGAGGATAGTGTGATGTCAAGTTACTGTTGGAGGATAGTGTGATGACATGATACTGTTTGAGGATAGTATGATGATGTCGTATTACTGTTCGAGGATAGTGTGATGTTGTCATGATACTCTTCAGGGGATAATGTGATGTTGTTTTACTGTTATTGGGTAGTGTATTATGAACATGTTGGGGAAAATGTGATGATGTCTCGACATGGATGGGGATAGTGCAGTGAGACTGTATGAGGAATGTGTGATGTTGTCATGTTTCTGATAGTGATAGTTTGATGATGATATTGTTGGGGGATAGTGAAATATTTGTTACTGGAAGGAATAGTGGTTTTGATGGTGATAACTTGATATGTCATAAAACAGCTGGGGGATAGTTTGATGTCATGTTACTACTTGAGGATAGCATATATCATGATATTGTTTGGGGATAGTGTGGTGTTTTTTTTTTTACTGGAAGGGATTGTGTGATGATGTCATTTTTCTGATGGTGATAGTTTGATAATGTCATAAAACTGTCGGGGATAGTTTGATGTCATGTTACTATTTGAGGATACTGTGATAATATCATAATATTGTTTAAGGATAGTATGTCATATTAATTTTAGAGGGTAGTTGATTGATGTCATGTTACTATAGGAGGGTAAAGTGATCATGTTGTCATGTTACTATAGGAGGGTAGTTGGTTGATGTCATGTTACTGTTGGAGGGTAGTGTAATGTTGTCAAATTAATTACTGTTTTGGGTAGTATGATGTTGTCATGTTACTGTTTGGGGTAGTATGATGTTGTCATGTTACTGTTGGAGGGTAGTGTGATGTTGTCATGTTACTGTTTGGGGTAGTATGATGTTGTCATGTTACTGTTTGGGGTAGTATGATGTTGTCATGTTACTGTTGGAGGGTAGTGTGATGTTGTCATGTTACTGTTTGGGGTAGTATGATGTTGTCATGTTACTGTTGGAGGGTAGTGTGATGTTGTCATGTTACTGTTGGAGGGTAGTGTGATGTTGTCATGTTACTGTTGGAGGGTAGTATGATGTTGTCATGTTACTGTTTGGGGTAGTATGATGTTGTCATGTTGCTGCTGGAGGGAAGTGTGATGTTGGCATGTTACTGTTTGGGGTAGTATGATGTTGTCATGTTACTGTTGGAGGGTAGTGTGATGTTGTCATGTTACTGTTTGGGGTAGTATGATGATGTCATGTTACTGTTTGGGGTAGTATGATGTTGTCATGTTGCTGCTGGAGGGAAGTGTGATATTTTCATGTTACTGTTGGAGCTGGAGGATAGTGTGATGCTGTCATGTCATGTTACTATTGGAGGGTAGTTGGTTGCTGTCATGTTACTGTTGGAGGGTAGTGTGATGTTGTCATGTTACTGTTTGGGGTAGTATGATGTTGTCATGTTACTGTTTGGGGTAGTATGATGTTGTCATGTTGCTGCTGGAGGGAAGTGTGATGTTGGCATGTTACTGTTGGAGCTGGAGGATAGTGTGATGCTGTCATGTCATGTTACTATTGGAGGGTAGTTGGTTGCTGTCATGTTACTGTTGGAGGGTAGTGTGATGTTGTCATGTTACTGTTGGAGCTGGAGGGTAGTGTGATGCTGTCATGTTACTGCAGGAGGGCAGTGTGATGTTATATTACTGTTGGAGGATAGTGTGATGGCATGTTGGAGGAAAGTGTGATGTCATGTTGGAGGATAGTGTGATTATGTCATGGTACTGTTTGAGGATAGTGTTAACATGTCATGTTACTATTAGGGGATAGTGTGATTATGTCATGTAACTAGTGGAGGATAGTGTAATATCAAGTTACTGTTTGAGGATAGTGTGATGTGTAGTTACTGTTGGAGGATAGTGTGATGTCATGTTTTTGATGGAGTATTTGATTATAGCAAATGGAGTGATGTAGTTGTGGCTTTGATGAAAATAGGTACAAAGTATTACTGAAAGACAAGTATAAACAAAAAATTGATTATACATTAATATTGCTTTAAAGTAAATCAGTTGAAAAAAATCTTATAAATTTTGTGCAAATGAAAAAGGTGAAATATTCATTACTGAAAGTATGAAATAACGTCTAAACTGTATCAGAATAAGCAGCTTAAATATAAGAGGAGAACATAAGTGCACAATTTCAACCAATGATCATACATGAGCACTTGACCATCTAAAAGCCAAGTATTTACATGACATAATGTAGACATCTTGGAGCATAAAAGCTCAGTTTTATGGCTGGAGAAGTAACAGTGGAATTTGAAAGTTTGGCTTTATGTTACAATAACCTAGTAACAGGACTTGACCTGAGGAAAATAAATTTGAGAGACTATATAGAACAACTAGATGCGAGAGGTCCTTACAGATTGATCCAAAAACTTGTTCGACCTTGCTTGCTTACATCAGTCTACCACGAGCCACCACAACCAAAAATCTATCACAAAAAGACCACCTGAAAAACCAAAAAGAAAAAAAAAGGAAAAAGACCCGATGTAATCAAGGTAAATCAAGCAAGTGTTTGAATCAAGCTGTTAGGACATCACATCTGAGCTGTTCCACAGTCTCTCCAATTTAGATTCCTTTCTGCAAATACTGATACCTGAGTTATTATAACATTTACCTCCCTTTCCCACTCCACATCTCCCACAGATAACGGTTCTGTGGGAGAAAAATTGGGCTAGATGCGAGCCCTTCACTACCCTTACTACTAAGGCAGGCCACAGGCTAAATACCCTTAAATTACCCGGGCTGGAGGAGGGCATGCCCTGTTCATCAATCATAATACAGGATGGAGACAATAACCCTTTATTACCCTTAATTAGACAGGCTGGAGTTGGGCATGCCCTGTTCATCAAAATACAGGCTGGATACAGTAACCCTTAAATTACAAAGGCTGGAGTTGGGCATGCAGGCTCACTCAAACTCACTGCTTAGGCTGGATACATTAACCCTTAATTACCCTTATATTAATTAGAGAGACTTGAGTGGGCATTCCCATTTCATTGAGCACAGTATAGGCAGGCCACAATAACACAGCACTAACAAATAGTAACGTTACCTCGCAGACATAGTACAAATGAAATACTGTCTATCCTATGGTGAAAATGACTGAATTCTGGAGGTCAAGGTCAGATTAATGATTTCTTCTGTATTATATCATTGTACACTCTTTGTAAAATTGTCCCAATTTCCTAACAGCACTTCCGGTGGATTCTTATCAAAACTCTGACTCTTCTAGCTTCTTTATTTTCTGCAGTCTGAAAAAAAAAGAATTATAATGTCTAAAATTAAGTAATCTATTTGTATTGCAAGGAATACAAAGTCCCCTACTAGCAGTTAAACGTTTTGCCATCAAGGGAAACAAATCCTTCAAAAATAGTCTGGGCTGAGCCATAACTAAACCAAAACTACCTCTGTTAAGTATCCAAGATGAAGCTACAAGTATCAGATTTCTTCTCTCAATATCTTTATTGAATGCAAAAAAAAAAAAAAAATAAAATATCCAGAAAACTTAATGTTGCAAATCATCCTACAAAACAAGCTACGTCAACTATCCCAAATCTTGAACTTGCACTAACTATCAAAAACCAATCTGCGTATCAATTTTATCTGTCCAATCCAGAGTAAAATACAGAAAACAAAACACAGAATAAAATACAGAAAACAAAATACAGAATCAAAGCTCTGAAGGAACTGATGGCGAGTTTCGTTTATTCATTTTAGAATGATATCAAACCATTTTATGGGATTTTTAAATATTGTATTAGCAGATAGAACAAATCCATTTTCCAATGTTCGGAAATAAAACATTTATGAACCGCAGGGACGGAAATTGGCGGTCGCCCAGTCACCCATTGCAACCAAATTTTTAGGTGGGCCCCCAAAACATCATGTCCTACTCGCCCATTTGGCGAATGAAAATAAAAATACATAGTCCATATCTAATTATAAAAAAAAAGGAATTTCTTTCGCTTCTATGTTAGGCCCAATACTTCGTCAATGAAGCTCTTATAAAATCAGGGGCTTATATTAATACATGTACGTACCTGTTTACATACGCGAAATTTATGTTTTCTCACATGTCACTGTGCGAAGCCCTCGTTCAAAGTTGCTATTAAGATAATTGGAATTTGGATTACCGCATGTTGTTCGCATGACACAGCCTTACTGCATGTACAATGTACATGTTTTCGAAAGCATTCGTGTACACGTTTACCGATTTATTGAAAGAGAGTGGTACTTTGCACGGCCGAAATCAAAACTAATTTTCTTAATTCATTTATCGAAAATCTTTTAAAGTCGTTCGCCAAATTTACGCCCAAAATCTCATTTCAACTGATTCAATCCATGCCATAGGGGACGGTATAACGGCGCGAATATATGTAATGAATGTGCCGACCAGAAACTCACTTTTTACATCTCTCTCTCTTATGTTGACGTTTTAAAAATATCTATATGAACCGTGTATTGTTCTAGCCCCCCCCCCCCTCTCTCTCTCTCGCTCTCTCATTTTGTCGTTGATAACGTACATCAATAAGCGTGAAATGTGAGACTGTACAATACTAAAGTGACGTTTTATTCAGTAGAAATTAACCTGTCGGATTAAAAAGACCCCCCCCCCCCCAAAAAAACCCAATAAAACAAAAACAATAGGCAAGCGTTTGGAAGGGGTGTCACGACCCGCAGAAAGAAAAAAAAAACGATCGTGAAAGTGATTTCAAAAGAACTACAACAGAGGTTTTTATTGTTCTATTAGAAACTATTAAAATGTGTAGAACTCGACAATGTACAAGAGTATCTGTACCTGGAAGAAATAAACTTATCTTCTTTACAAGTTTAAGATTAGATGTGTATTTTTTCTGGGCCCCCAAATTTTAGCCTGGGCTCCTAAATTTTAGAGTTTAGGGGCCCAGTTGGCTCCTAGGATATTTTGGTAAAGGTTTGTCCATGTGAATCTATGTCAGCATGACTGCTAGTCAGTGACAGATTCAAGGGGGGCATAGGGCCCCCTTTAATTTTCCAATCATGGGTAAAACAATCATTTTAAATCAAGAAAGAGTGAATATTAGTGAATATTACTTACCTTTTAGTAAATATAATTATTAAATGCATCAAATCCCATTCTTTAATTAATTTACAGTCACGAAAATCCTAAAAAGGCTGAAATTCAAGAGATTCCAGGAGGCTTCAACCCCCCTAACAGGGCTCTGCCCTGGACCCGCTGAGGATCTAGGAAGTCCCCAGACCCCTTGCCAATTATTTACGTCCCCCCCTAAATAATAAGGTGGATCCGCACTGATAGTACAGACGTTTATTTTTTCTTCATGTATAGCACAGGGGTGAGGTATTATTGCTTGGTCACAAACCCTTTCCTCTATACGTACCCTTTCTTCTATATGTCTATATTAAAAAAAGTTTTATATATATAGACAGAAGGGTTTGTATTGAGGAAAGGGTTTGTGACCAAGCGATGATACCTCACCCCTGTGGTGTATAGATCTGCATATCTGTTCCACAGGCCGTAAAAGTGCCTGGTATGTGTACGACCTGTGTATATATTGTTTAAGGCTAGTATCTCGCAGATAGACTGAGTGAGTCCTGTCAAATTTCTAACTTCAACCATTGCAAAATTTGCTATAGAGGTTCCAATAAGATCAAACTTTCTACGATTGTACCTATATATTTTATCTACTATGTCACCAAATTTCATTAAAAAATTCCCCGTACTTCCAGAGATATCGTAAGTACCATTTCTTCAGTGACCTAGTTTTTGTTTACTCGAAGCCCTGGCTTGGTGTTCAGTGAGTCAGGGCATTCTAATTGCGAGATGCGACAGACCAATGCGCTATGAACGCTTGATTGTCTGTGAATTCTAAATTGATTTCTATACCTAGAAGTGTAATGTATGACCGTAACTCCTCGTTAATCGCTTAAACACTCGAACTGCTACGACTTGAACATCAGCGCCTTCCATTTTATTTACATAGTGTCACGTGGTACAGGGTAGTAGGAATTACCGAAAAGACAGCATTTACCGAAAAGACAGTGGTATTTACCGAAAAGACCCCAAATTGTACCGAAAAGACAGTTAAATTTCAAAACTAAACACATTTTATGATTGGAAATGTGTTTATACAATTAAATGTATCACCAAAACCAAAAATAAATATATCTGTCTATTCGGTAAATATCACTGTCGTTTCGGTAAATGCTGTCTTTTCGGTAATTCCTAGTACCGCTGTACAGCCCAATCTCAACACACGTGCACACGAGACAGTTGATGTTTACTCTTTTTAAAATAATCTCTAACTTTTTTTTAAACATTATGAAACAACTGTTAAAACGCGGAATGCAATGTACACTGTCTTAAATAAATATGGTGAATAATGAGGTCCAGGGTCATCGGGCCACACGATCGGAGTTGAGAATATTTATCTTCACTCAATTTATACATTTTGGGGCCCGGGGATGTCACGGAAGTGGTGTGACGTCAAAATCCTGCGATCACTATAGCCGAGATCGCTACGCGAAACTCGCCTAATAAAATACAGTCATCAAGTGGTATTACTTCTCCAAAAATAAGTCAAACATAACCGAATCACACTTGCTCTAGCTGCAACAAGCAAACATATCTCTTGTGTTGCTGAAAAAAGTCTGAAAAATGACAGATGAAAAACTGACAAACTTAAAAATGACTGACTGACAGAAAACTAATGATTCCCTCCCACTTTGCCGGTAGGGGACTAATATGATGAAATGCTAATTCCTTCAAATGTAACTGGCTTCAGAATGAGTACATTGCTAATGTTAGCTAAGGAGCTGTTAAGAAAAGGGCCGGATTTAGCCCTGAAATCACTCGATTATTTCTCGTGCGCTGTCCTTCCAATTTAGATAAAAGTTGATCAGGGTAAAAATATGAAGTATTATGAGATTCATAGTAGGTATTTTATTCTTAAAAAATTGGTGAAAGATGTTATGGTGACGGGTTGAAGAGGTAGGGGTACAGATGACGGAAAACGTTGAATATCGTTGGAAAATGCACAAAAAATGCATTATTTTACACATTTTTATGTTTATTATGCTTCTGTTACCTTTTCATGTCAAAATCGGATAAGCGAAATTAACTTTGAGGTTATTATATCAATGTAATCGGGAAACTGAAAACGGTTTTATTTCGTTCTTTTCAGCCACTAATGTAGCTTTTTGGCGCGAAATACACACGGTATACAGAAATAGACAACTTTCTCGTTTATTTCCTTCCAAACGGTTAAATACTTGATCGGAACACACTCTGAATAGATTGCTCCATTATATAAAATAAAAAAGATGGCAATATAATGTACTTTATCGCTCTAGAGGCAAATTTAAAAACTGTTTTCCATTGATTTCTGTGTAAAAAACGCTTATTTTGACCCAAATATTGGCCTTATTTTGCATAAATTATCCCATCTGACAGCAGATTCATATGTGGACCATTAGTTACTTGAAATTTCTACCGAAAAAGAATATCAAATTTTGCATTTTGACTTTTCAGGGCAGATTTTACGCCTTATCTTAACAGCTCCTTTTTAGTATAGAATGCAATAAAATTGACAAATTTATGATGAGAGAGATGCAGAATAAGATTATTGTAGGATTGAGTTTTGACAGTCCTCCAAAACACTTACAGATACATTATGTTCGTGGTTGTGTACAAATGAAATAAATGTATTATCTCCCTTACCCAAGACTTTCCCTTCTCTGTTCTTCTTTATCGACATTTTTCTCAGCTTTATCAAATAGTAGCGAGTATCAGTTGCCGTCTTCAGTTCTCGTCTTCCTTTGAAATTTTGATGCTGAAGATAAAACAAATTATACAATGAGACATAAAACTCTATAAACCATGAAAATGTAATCTATCTACAGTCTGAGACTACAAAGTTAACGATTAGATTGTAATCATTTTCATAATTGTAATGTAGCATATATATCTTTACCAAATTTATGCTAGTTGCCATTTTACTCTTTATATAGTTGTTAACACAAAGGGAAAAATAAAAATGAGAAATTAAAAGAGCATACATTCTTCATACCTCGGACAAGCTTATGCAGACACCTTTGCTCCAACATTTGACAGTAGCTCAGTGTGTCCTTACTGAGCCTACTCCAGCCATTACTCTGCAGTCCCCATTGATCCAGCCATACAACCAATGACAGTAGCTCAGTGTGTCCTTACTGAGACTACTCCAGTGATGACTCTGCAGACCCCATTGATCCAGCCATACAACCAGTGACTGTAGCTCATTTTGTCCTAACTGAGCCATTATACTGCAGTTCTGACATTGATCCAGCCATACAACCAGTGACTGTAGCTGAGTGTGTCCTTACTGAGCCTACTCCAGTGATGACTCTGCAGTCCCCATTGATCCTGCCATACAACCAGTGACTGTAGCTCAGTGTGTCCTTACTGAGCCTACTCAAGCCATTATACTGCAGCCCCATTGATCCAGCCATACAACCAGCAGCAGTATCTCAGTGTGTCCTTACTGAGCCTTTTCCTGCTATAAATCTGCAGTCCCCATTGATCCAGCCATACAACCAGTGACAGTAGCTCAGTGTCTCCTTACTGAGCCTTCTCCGGCTATAAAACTGCAGTCCCCATTACTCCAGCCATACAACCAGTGACAGTAGCTCAGTGTGTCCTTACCAAGACTACTCCAGTCATTATATTGCAGTCCCCATTGATTCAGCCACACAACAAGTGATAGAAGCTCAGTATGTCCTTACTGAGCCTACTCCAGTCATTATACTGTAGTCCCCATTGATCCAGTCATACAACCAGTGACAGTATCTCAGTGTGTCCTTACTGAGCCTACTCCAGTCATTATACTGCAGTCCCCATTGATACAGCCATACAACCAGTGACAGCAGCTCAGTGTGTCCTTACTGAGACTACTCCAGTCATTATACTGCAGTCCCCATTGATCCAGTCATACAACCAGTGACAGTAGCTCAGTGTGTCCTTACTGAGCCTTCTCCAGTCATTATACTGTAGTCCCCATTGATCCAGTCATACAACCAGTGACAGTATCTCAGTGTGTCCTTACTGAGCCTACTCCAGTCATTATACTGCAGTCCCCATTGATACAGCCATACAACCAGTGACAGCAGCTCAGTGTGTCCTTACTGAGACTACTCCAGTCATTATACTGCAGTCCCCATTGATCCAGTCATACAACCAGTGACAGTGGTTCAGTGTGTCCTTACTGAGCCTACTCCAGCCATTATACTGCAGGCCCCATTGATCCAGCCATACAACCAGTGTCAGCAGCTCAGTGTGTCCTTACTGAGCCTTCTCCAGTCATTATACTGCAGTCCCCATTGATCCAGCCATACAACCAGTGACAGTAGCTCAGCTTGTCCTTACTGAGTTCACTCCAGTCATTATACTGCAATCCCCTTTTATCCAGACATACAACCAGTGACAGCAGCTCAGTGTGTCCTTACTGAGCCTACTCCAGCCATTATACTGCACTCCTCATTGATCCAGCCATATAACCAGTGACAGTAGCTCAGTGTGTCCTTACTGAGCCTTCTCCAGCCATTATACTGCAGTCCCCATTGATCCAGCCATACAACCAGTGACAGTAGCTCAGTGTGTCCTTACTGAGCCTTCTCCAGCCATTATACTGCAGTCCCCATTGATCCAGCCATACAACCAGTGACAGTAGCTCAGCGTGTCCTTACTGAGCCTACTCCAGCCATTATACTGCAGTCCCCATTGATCCAGCCATACAACCAGTGACAGTAGCTCAGTGTGTCCTTACTGAGCCTACTCCAGCCATTATACTGCAGTCCCCATTGATCCAGTCATACAACCAGTCAGTGACAGTAGCAAAGTGTGTCCTTACTGAGCTGCAGTCCCCATTGATCCAGTCATACAACCAGTCAGTGACAGTAGCAAAGTGTGTCCTTACTGAGCCTACTGAGTAACTCCAGCCATTATACTGCAGTCCCCATTGATCCAGCCATACAACCAGTGACAGTGGTTCAGTGTGTTCTTGACAAGCCTACTTTTATGCTAGAACTAGATTCCTGCAAGAGAAATGTTTAAAGGGATTGATAAAATGTCTTTGTTAGACCCACAAATACAGTAAGATGTTATAAACATTTGAGAACAAGATGACTATATTTGAAACTGACTGTCTAAAATAGACAGAGCTGAACTTTTCCAAAGTGGAATATTTGAGTCAAGGTTGTGAGGTCAAAATCGATGGTTTGAACAGAAAATCCTTGTCATAAAGAAACACTTGTGAAATATGAAAGCCCCATCACAAACTAATGTCTGCGCAGCTCACTTCCGGAATCGGAATATTGAAGTTTTCTCTACTTTGTTGGCATATATTCTGATTAAAATTTATAAAGGGGGATAAATCTCGAACTCTCATAATTAACGGTGTATGATATATGTCTGTACGACCAATACTATGCTCACAATGAAAGAAAATAGTTTTCTATGTTAATTTTAGCGTGACGTCGTCGACCTTTTCCATAGACTCAGTGTTAAACATCGGCAACGTCGTGCTAAAATTAAGATAGAAAACTCCCTATCTAAATCTATTTTCTTTCACTGTGAGCAAAGTATTGGTCGTACAGACATATATCATACATCGTTAGTTATGAGAGTTCGAGATATATCCCCCTAAATAAATTTTAATTGCAAAAATTGCAGACAAAGTACAGAAAACTTCAATTTCCCAATTTCTAAAGTGAGCTGCGCGGACAGTAATTAATTTATATTTCAATGTCATTAGGTAACAAGGTCAAAATTTTAAGATCTAAACAGTCACTATATACAGGGAATCAATTCATCTGGAGTAATGAATCATGCTGTATATATGGATGATTTACCTTGATATTTACTTGGATCTGAGGCCTTCATTCTCCTCTGTATTCCTATACTTCTCTGCTGCTTTGCACTTCATTTCAAGTATGTCAGCTTACTTTTGGAGTATATTACAATGATGTACATCTTTAGGGGAGCTGAAAGACACCATAATAAAATTTTGCTATCATATCTGAAATTCTAATTATGAGAATCATTCAACTACATCCGAACACACTGAGAAAAAAAAAAAGGCATATGACACGAGAATGAGACATTAATTTAAAAGAAGTCACTAGGGACTTAAGTCAAAAGAATAATGAAATGAATAAGCTCGAAAGTTTTGGATAGACAAAGACACGGACAAATGAGCTGCATGGACAGTATTTAAAAGAATACTTCTATAATAAATATTAACAGAAGTGTTTTCATTAATTAGCTTTTTGCATACAAACTTATTATTTTAAGCTTTTATGGCATACAAACTTATTATTTAGCTTTTATGGCATACAAATTTATAATTCAGCTTTCATACCAGGTGGCAAGGTGTCTACATTGGCTTCTAGTTGATGGTTTGTTGGTGTTACTGGCTGATGGGCTTGACATTGATCCTTCATCTCTAACAACCACATTTTCAGACAAGTTGGATAACTGCTGCTTCTAACAAATCTGTATGACAAAAAGTCAATTATAAGATTTGTACCGATATAACTTGCTATGTGCAAATTAAATAGATTAAAATAATATGTGAAATTAAACACAGTGTCACCAGAGATGGATGGCAACATTGTCACACGACTAGCATCTGTACCTACATTGCACAAAGTATTTCAAGATGTATCACCCACACAAGTTTGGTTGATAAAGAAAAATAGGTCAGATGCAGCATCCGTACCATGCATTGCAATAAGCTTAGCATCCTGACAGGTGCATCATCCATGTAAGTTTGGCTGATGTAGGACTTATAATAGGCTTGAAATGGACGTGTCCCAATTTGCTTGACCTGGTTGTTCAAGTGTAAAATATAGGTCAGATGCAGCATTCGTACCAAGCATCCTAAGAGACATCACACACATAAGTTTGGATGACCTAGGATTTAAAATCGGCTGGATATACAGTGTTTTTCCCTTGTTTGGGGCCAAACTTCAGCCCCTTCCCAAAGCCAAATTTCCTCTATTTTTCTGAAAAAATAACTCTGAAATTCCCAAAGAGAAATTATAAAAAAATCACATGAGACCTTAGGGGTTCCTATTCGGTTATTTTTGTGTGTGGGAGGGCTTCAATTCCTTCCAATATTCTGCTGTGGTGCAAGCCGATTGTGTATCACAATTGCATGTTACTGCATGATGTCAAGATGGTGATGCATATTTAATTCAAACCAACATTAAAACTAATTATTTTTTTGCTTTCATAAGGGTAAATTTCCCCAATATTTTACGATAAATATATACCTTACCGGAAGCATTTTTTCTGGCAAGATTTTCAAAATAATTGTAGAATGTGGATTATATATTAGACATTTTACTGTTATGTTAGCTGAGATGTTTGCTACTAATGTAGGTTTTGACACAAGATTTCATTATTCTTGGTTGTTTACATTATATAAATATGCACTATTTACTTTGCAATTACACTATATTGCGATTGTGATACACAATGGCTTGTGCTACATAAGTATATGGGAAGGAATTGAAGCCCTCTCACACACAAAAATAACCAAATAGGAGCAAAGTGTGAGACTGGCGAAATATTAAAGCTAGTTTGTTTGATGCAAGACTTAGCAAGGCGGGAACAGACCTGTCCCATTTTACCTAACTGCTCACTCAAGCATGAAATGTTGATCAGATGCAGTTTCCGTACCATGCATTGTAGTAAGCATCCTCAGATGCATTATCCATGCAAGTTTGGTTGATGTAGGACTTATAGTAAGGCAGGAATGGACCTGCCCCAGTTTGCTTAACCTATATTTGGACGACTACGCGATAGCATACACCCCCACTACTTCGTCCAGGTAAGCTCAAATATGTACTTTGTGATCTTGACCTTAGTCACTTGGATTGAAGGTGATATGAAACCTTTGAATCAAGAGCAACAGCATACTAAAATATGAAAGTGAACAGGTAAATGGTTATATAGCTGGGACATGACGTGTGACAGATTGACAAACTTATGGATGGATGGACAGATGGACGCAAAGGCAAAAACAATACGTCTTCTCCCAACAGGAGGATCCATAATTAAGTAAATGGTAAGGTTTTGAAAAAAGAAAATGATACGTTAAAAAATTCTGCTTACCTTGGTTTTTGTTTTATTCAATCTTTCTGATTCACAGTATTTCTTCTGTCTACTTTACTTTCTGTCTTCCAGGAAGGCTCAATTTTAACACCAGTTAAATAAGATGCCCAATTCTCATTCACTTTTGTCCTCCATAGGCTGAATTTTATCGCTTGTCACTCTAGGCACTGCTTTCTACTTTACATCTTTCAATGGCTGAATTAGATCATCGGTTACACTTTAGACATCCCTCTCTTATTCGCTTTCTGTCCTCCAAGAGCAGTTCCTTTAAGTACTCCTTTCTACTTTACTTTTGTCCTCCTTAGGCTTATTTGATCACTAGTTTCTCTAAGCACTCCTTTCGTGATTACTTTCTGCATGTCCTCCATTAAGGCTTATTTGATTACTAGTTTCTCTAAGCAGAGTCCTTTCTGGTTTACTTCTGCATGTCCTCCATAGGCTGAATTTTATCACTGTTTCCTTTGCATTAGTTGCACATCTTTAGCATCCTAATTGGAGTAAGCCATCTTGTTACATCTTTGATCATCTTATCACAGGAGTCAAGAACTGATTATCATATGATGAATGAGGACACTGGAGGACTTCATGGAAGGCAGATTCCCCTCACAACAGAATCATGGAATTTCTTTGATTAAGCCAAAAGTAAAGAAAGTAACTTTACCCTCCATAATCTTTGTGTTACTAAAACAAGACCAGGCAATGGACCAGCAGAAAGACTCAGAATGACCTTCACATTTGACCTTGATCAACAAGAGACACTTTCCTCTCACCATAGGATGAAGGAACACCAAGTTCAGCCATTTCAGAATTTACAGTACAAACCATATCATGCAAGGAGCATCCTCTTACAGAGTTATCCCTTGATCTTGATTTCAATTAATCTGTGATAAGTATAATGGAATTGAAAAGTTCATCAAATGTTGTAATCAACCAGTAACAAAACTTCAAACAAGAAATTTATAGATCAGAGAGACATTGACACAGCTCAGGCAGGATGTTTCTACAGCTTATAATCCAAAACCTTAACTGGGCCTGTTTACATTAGTCTACCCAGCACACCACACCAAGTCTTACCCCAAAATGACCCACCTGGAAAAGGAAAAAAATATATAAAAAAATTAAAAAGACCTAAATGTAACCAAGTTCAGTCTTATAAGACCTTGGATCAAGCAAATAGAAAAACCCTGTCTGAGCTGCTTCAATGTCTGCTTTAAATCTACATTCCTCATTTGAAGCCCTGTTACTGATTGATTTGCAACATTTGTCTCCCTTTCCTACTCCACCACTCACCATAGATCAACCTACCGTCAAGATCAAGGGGTAACTCTGTGAGAGGATATTCTTTGCAAGATGCGGTCTGTGCTGCAAGTTCTGAAATGGCTGAAATTGGCATTCCGTCATCCCATGATGAAAGGAAAGTATCTTTTGTTGATCAAGGTCAAGTGTGAAGGTCACTTTGAATCAATCCCGGTAATCACAGCCAGGTCTTGGAAACCAAAAAACACAAAGACTACAGAGAAATAAAGACTAACTTGCCTTTTGTCTTGCACTCGGAAAATCCAAAATCCTGCCGAGAAGAGAATACGACTTCACCTGTCTAAAGACGAGACAGGCAGTCGTTTGTTTGTCTGTCTTTTGACGATAAGACAGACAATTGCACACTACCAGGAGCAATCTTTTCTATAGGCAGAATCTATTTCTTTCTCAGAGGCTGGTTTAAATGAACCTGTATTAACTTCCCTGTATGGCGGAATTACTTGCTCATGTCATTTGTGTAGAATTCTATGCCCACTGTACTTTGGTCAATTCTACTTACGTTGCCCACATTTTTTACACCAAGACTTCAGTATCGGCTACCTAAAATAGAAATCAATACAGTATTCTATCTTTAAAAAGAGATTTAAATAAATCGGGTTAAAATGACAAAATAACAAGCAAATCAATGACAAAGTATGGTACCATCATTAGGGCGTTTGTCACAAAATTAGGCCAAAATCCAAGGGCAAGGTCAAAGTTGAATAATTTTGTACCCATACAAAGGTTTTGTTATAAGGAACACATATGAAATATGAACGCCAAATTACTAACAATTTAAAAGTTACAAATGCTATGAAAACATTGAAGCGTGCGCATTCATTCATACTGAAAATATATGTATTATTTGCAAAGTACTCGCTTGATCTGAGCTATAGATGAATGTTTGAAGAAGGACATCTAATATAATTCAATGTCATTTAGATGTTAAACGTCTTCAAATTCAATAGCATCATTTAAGACCTGATAAATTCACAGCATGGACCAGATATCCAACTAAATAAATTATATCTACTCCATTGTTTCAACGTACCATTAAAAACTTGGTAGTCTTGTGACCTCCTCCTCCATCTATATACTGATAGGATTGTCCCTGCCTTCGTCCATAAATAAGCTGTCCCTGTCTTCCCTCTTAACTTCTGCTAGCTGTTTCTACCTTCCATCTTTTGCTAGCTGTCCCTGACTTCCATCTTCTGATAGTTGTCCCTGCCTTTCTCCATTTTCTGCTAGCTGTTCCTGACTTCCATCTTCTGCTAGCTGTTCCTGCCTTCCATCTTCTGCTAGCTGTCCCTGCCTTCCTCCATAAATAAGCTGTAGCTGCCCTCCTTTTTTTGCTAGCTGTCGCTGACTTCAATCTTCTGATAGTTGTCCCTGCCTCTCCATTTTCTGCTAGCTGTTCCTGCCTTCCTGTATCTTCTGCTAACTGTCCCTGCCTTCCTCCAATAATAAACTGTCCCTGCCCTTCTCCACATGTTTATGACATTCCTTCATTTATTCTACTAGCTGTTCCTGCCTTCTTATATTTATGTTCTACTAGCTGTTCCTGCCTTCCTTCATTTATGTTCAACTAGTTTTTCTTGCCTCTGTCATTGGTGTTCACCTAGCTGTTCCTGCATTCCTTCATGCTCAATATGGATTTTGCCTCTGTGAACAGATAAAGCTATACTGCTACGCTCAGTGTCTATTCTACCTTTGTGATCTGATGAAGATATACCACTTTGACCAGTGTGGGTTCTGCCTCTGTGATCTGATGAAGCTATACCGCTGACAAGTGTGGGTTCTGCCCCTGTGACCTGATGAAGCTATGCCGCTGACAAGTTTGGGTTCTGCCTCTGTGATCAGATGAAGTTTTACCATTGACAAGTTTGGGTTCTGCCTTTGTGATCTGATGAAGCTATACCGCTGACAAGTTTGGGTTCTGCCTCTATGAACAGATGAAGCTATACCTGACAAGTTTGGGTTCTGCCTCTGTGATCAGATGAAGCTTTACTGCTGACAAGTTTTGGTTCTGCCTCTGAGATCAGATGAAGCTATACCACTATGATCAGTGTGGGTTCTGCCTCTGTGATCAGATGAAGCTATACCGCTGACAAGTTTGGGTTCTGCCTCTGTGATCAGATGAAGCTATACCACTGACAAGTTTGGGTTCTGCCTCTGTGATCAGATGATGCTATACCGCTGACAAGTTTGGGTTCTGCCTCTGAGATCAGATGAAGCTATACCGCTACGATCAGTGTGGGTTCTGCCTCTGTTATCAGATGAAGCTATACCGCTGACAAGTTTGGGTTCTGCCTCTATGATCAGATGAAGCTATACCGCTGACAAGTTTGGGTTCTGCCTCTGTGATCAGATGAAGCTATACCGCTGACAAGTTTGGGTTCTGCCTCTATGATTAGATGAAGCTTTACCGCTGACAAGTATGGGTTCTGCCTCTGTGATTTGAAAAAGCTATACCGCTGACAACTTTCGGTTCTGCCTCTGTGTTCTGATGAAGCTATACTGCTGACAACTTTGGGTTCTGCCTCTGTGATCAGATGAAGCTATACCGCTGACAAGTTTGGGTTCTGCCTCTGTGATCAGATGATGCTATACCGCTGACAAGTTTGGGTTCTGCCTCTGAGATCAGATGAAGCTATACCGCTACGATCAGTGTGGGTTCTGCCTCTGTGATCAGATGAAGCTATACCCCTGACAACTTTGGTTTCTGCCTCTGTATTCTGATGAAGCTATACAACTATGCTCAGTGTTGGTCCTGCCTCTGAGATCAGATGAAGCTATACCGCTACGATCAGTGTGGGTTCTTCCTCTGTGATCTGATGAAACTATACCGCTATGTCCAGTGTCAGGTCTGCCTATGTGAACTGATGAAGATAATAACAAAAGTAAGTTTAAATGCAGTTCTAAATTGCTGCTTATCTTTTGATTACAATTATGATATGTCAATTATGCAGTCAAACAACCTATGTAAATATACCCAACAAAAAAAGAAACACACCACTTAATCTTCATTCCATATAATGAATTATGTAATCTATAGGTATTCTATTCTTTTCCATCATAAATTGTAAGTATACGAGTGACTTATTCTTCCAAACGCCAAATGAATCAGTCTTCATGATCAGACACAGATCGAGCCATGATAGAGACGTTTGCTTCAAAACGCAATGTCACGAAATGGCTTTTAAGAATTCCATTCACTTTTTAACTGTTAAACCTATCCAAATTGATATATCCGGCATTGCAATTTGTATTTTCAGTGATGATAAACTATTTTCCTTTAATACATATTCATTTAATTGCTTCAAATGATGTCATCAAACAGAAACTTTAATTTCGAGAAAAACATCCCAAACATCAACTTTTTTGAAAACGAAGTCTATGGTCTGATATTTTTCGCTCTTAAATGTGTCGCAAAGCACAAAATTACCCTATTACAGCTAGTATCTGACCTTTTTTCGCAAGTACAGTTTTCAGAAACAATACCTCGATTTTGAAAGGTCATTTTTACTTGCATTTTTGATGGTTTAGGACGTTAGTTTCAAGCTTTTCTGGTATTTCATATGATTATTTCAATGCGATGTTAAAGATAAATCTGCAACAGGTGATATTCTTTATTGTAAAACATACACTAATATACGGTAATTTCCAGTTAGACATTTAGTTTTCAGATTTATTTGCATATTTTGACTTCATTTGAATAGAGAAACCAGTATTCATCTATATTTTTACCGAAAATTTGCTGAAAGAGATCAAACTTCAAAATTTCAGAAGGATACCAAACCTGTGGCCATGCAACAGGAGCTAGAAACAACGCGCTTTATTCAGCATTATCATTGTGATATGTTGCAAAAAATGATCGAAATATGTTTTATCCTAGGTACTTCGAAAGCTGGAGAAAGAAACTATCATCAAATGTCTTACTAAATATTTATGATCAATTGAAAAAAATCACTACATAATATGATGTGCATTTCTCTTTTTGTACGGTATATCATAATCAGTCATTTAAAACTAATTAATTGTCAGATTGGTAACAATTAAGGTACACTCTGGTTCCACACAGATGTGAGTTTAATACAGATGATTTATATAGTATTTAAACATGTTAGGAGGATATTAGACTGGTCGATGAGAGAAGAGACCCTTAATATCATTGGTCGCATCTAAAGTAACGACTGTTTATTTTGAAAATAATGCTATAAGGATTTTTAATGAAAAATTTGAATAAAAACTATGTTTGTGAAACATAAATGTCTCCCGTGGCAGCTTTGAGAATATGGCAATAAAAAAAATGTCAAGGTCACCAAGTCAAAAGTCATAGTATCAAATGAAAACTCTAGTCATCAGGAATCTGTGTAAAATATCAAACCCCTACCCCTTATAGCTCAAAAACAGGTCAAAGGTCAAGGTCACTGGTTAAAAAGTCATGATATCAACTGAAAGCTCTGGTGAATCTATATATGAAGTATCAAAGCCTTGTTCCTTTTAGACTAAAAGTAGGAAAAAGGTCAAGGCCAAAGTCACTAGGACAAAAGACGAGGTATCAAATGAAAGCTCTGGACATGAGGAATCTATATGTGAAATATCAAACCCCTATCCCTTATAGTTAAATAGTAGGTCAAAGGTCAAGGCCAAGGTCATTAGGTCAAAAGTCAAGGTCTCAAATGGAAGGTCTGGCCATGAGGTATCCACATATTTTAAATATCAAAGCCATAACCTTTGTAATACATGAGATAAAGCCCAGGTTTAAGTTTGTTAAAAGTAGGTTAAACATCAAAGTCAATGTCACTAGGTCAAAACTCATGGTTCCAAATGAAAGGTCTGGTCATGAGGTATCCACATGTGAAATACCAAAACCCTACCATTTATGGATCAAAAGATATAACCTAAGTTTTTAACTTATTAGTTTGCAACCCCCCCCCTTCCATTCGCTAAGATATCTCAAAAACATGATAAAATTTAATAAAACCCATAACATATATGACATAACATATGTGTCACATGAATTATACAAAATTTGTTTCTGGGAGAAATTGATTTAATATGAAATTTTTTTAAAGTAGGTCAAAGGTCAAGGTCTAAAGGTCAGAAAATTTGGTACCAAAAGTAGCGTTTTTCAAGATGCATACACATGCAAAATATAAAATCCCTATCATCTCCATTTAAAATTTTATACCCTTTTATTGAAAGCAGGATGGAATGACAGACGGACAAACCAATTGTTATATGCCCCCTTTGTCAAATGACTGGGGGCATGAAAAGTTCATAAAACAAGAGGCCCATGAGGGCCAATATTGCTCACCAGACAACTACCTTAACTAAGCATACCAAACAAGAAGAAGAAACCTGACTTCGGATGTGGAAACAAAAACACTTCTTAAGACATCTCCATAGATCATCCGGATGCTTTCAGTTTGACTATACCTGCTTTGGTTCTGAAGAAGTTTTTCAAAGGAGGGTACCCCCATGACCTACTTTTCCTTGTGGCGGCACCATTGTTAACGGGTCCCAAAGAAAAAGAACAACAATTGTAGGGGACCATAAGTACCTCATACCTACCAAGTTTCATGAAAATCTGAAAAGTGTTTATTGAAATTACATAAGAAAGCATTAAGAAAGTTAAATGATAAATACCAGTAAATGAGTGTGTAAAAAGAAGCTGAAAATCTATGAAAATCACATCCCTTCCTTTTTACATAAGAAAAAATTCATGAAAAATCAAAGAATTAAAATTTTAGCGTAAAATACATATCAAAGCATTAAGTAACTTAAATATGACAGATATGTGGTGAATGAGTGTGTAAAATCATATATATATTGAGTTATTTAAAGAAATAATGCAAAAATGTGCATTTCTGACCAAGTCCAAAAAGATGTCAAAAACATGTTGATATGTGCTTCGGTTCTGAAGAAGTTTGTCAAAGGAGGGTACTCCCCGTCACCTACTTTTGCCTGTGGTGGCGCCACCTATTGACGGATCCGGACGAAAAACAACATCACTTGTAGTGGACCATTAGTACTTCATACCTACCAAGTTTCATCAAATTCCCTTCAGCTGTTCTGGAGAAGAAGTTGAAAATGTTAAAAGTTTATGACGGACGGACGACAGAAGGACACCAGTTGGCACACTATGACACTAACTCACTTAAGTTTTGCTCAGGTAAGCTAAAAATGAGAGTAAATAATTGTTCTAGTTCAATTTTCTACTTAATTTGAAAGCTGCATTTTTAAAAATAGCATACCTTTCTGTATGGATACTGATGATTTCTAACAGTAATTTCCCTTCATCAAGCAGTGGTTTCTTTGACTGCAGCTAGGATGTTCATATCAAGCTTTACCTCTATGTTCAGTGTGGGTTCTGCCTCTGTGATCTGATGAAGAATGGAATTGATCAACATGTTGTGGATTGAGATCTGTAGGTCTAATCTACTATTTGGTTTTACATGTAGAAGTCTGATTTCTTTTCCTGAATTGTTTTTTTTTCATCAGAACAGTAAGTTTATATGCTTTAAATATTTGAAAAATATATTCTATAAGAATAAAGAAAATAAAACCTGTGTTTATGAAACATGAATGCCCCCAGTGCATCTTTATTGGTATAAACACCATTTTCTGTTGAGAAGGTGAAAGGTCAAGGTCAGAGTTACAAGTTTAAAAATGGTTGGTATCAATGGAAAAATTTTGTGAATATACATGTGAAATATCCAAGACCTATCGCTTACCATTCAAAAGTTGAGCCTCATGCTAAAGTTTTTTAAAAGTAGGTCAAAGGTAAAGGTCACAAGTTTTTGTATCAATAGAAAGGTCTTGTCACAAGGAATACACATGAAATATGAAAGCCTGATCACTTACCATTCAAAAATTATGCCCAATGTTTTAAGTTTTAGAAAAAAAAGGTCAAAGGTCAAGGTCAAGATGTTAAAAATCTTGGTATCAAAAGAAAGATTTTGTCATAAGGAATATACATGTGAAATATGAAAGCCCTATCATTTACCATTCAAAAAAATGTTAACATTTTCATATTTTTGAAAAGTAGGTAAAAGGTCAAGGTAACAAGGCCAAAAATTTTGGTATCAATGGAAAATGTGAAACACTTTCAAAATTTATGCCCATTGTTAAAGTTTCAGCCACACACAAACAGACGGACAAAAACTATATGCCCCCGACTCTTTGATTCTGGGGGCATAATTATCTAATTAAATCAAGTTACCACTGTATTATATGTCATCTCAGATTCTATCTCAACATCAGCTCTGTTCACCTCTTCATTACCTCAAACTTCCTGTAAATAAATCAATCATATCTTATATTCATATTCCAAGTCATGGGATCAACATACAAAATTTAGGAAGTACTCCAAGGCCCTTTTTTGGACAGATACCTTTGGTACTGCAGAAATGTAAAAAGTTCTGATTTCCAATTTTATCTTTTTCCAAATTCACAAAAAATCGGGACAGTGGATCCGTAAACCAACAAATAAAATGTATGGCCTAACTATGAACATATTATTTGCAATAAAATCTGTGTTCATGAAACATGAATGCATACTGTAAATTCCTTTATTTTCGTCAGTACCAATTTTCGTCAATTCGTTAAAAATGACCATTTCGTCATTACGTAAATTCGTCATCCAAGGGTTCCTTAAATGTAAATTCGTCTGTTTAAATGCCAACTTAACATTTACTTGTATATTGCCGTCAAATCCGCCGTATGTGTTTTTATTGTTTGTGTAACAATTTTCGGTAAACAAACAATTAGAGACATGTATCACCTACATTGCTGTGAAAACGTATCATTTGGTAACTAAAAGAACATATAATTTATAAGCTACTTTGTTTGCGTGATCAGTTTTCATTTATTTGCGTGTCGTAATCATGGGCGGATCCAGGAATTTTTTTCAGGGGGGGTCCTAAAGTCCGAATTTTTTGAAGAGCAAAAAAAAAAAAAAAAAAAAAGAGAAGGCAAACGCAAGAAAATAGTTATTGATTGATGATGTTAGTTCTGTATCTTATTATTATTAAAACAGGTGACTGGAAAGTAACGGCGAGCAGATAGCGAACCAGCGAATTTTTTTCCGAGAATTGAAATAAAATCCACTATTCGTGACTTTTTCAGTTTCTTTTCGTCTTCTTAGTGCCCTTGTTTATAGAAAAGCGCAGCATCATTTGAAAAACAACGTACATGTATGTACATTTGTAACAAACTCTGGCGAGCGGTAGCGAGCCAGAGAAAAAATTATAAATGTATTATCAAAATAAAAGATTCCTAATACAAATTCATGATATATTTTTCAAAAATTATGACAACAAAAGGAGAATTGGGACTTAATCTTTTGAAATATGTATATTAATAATAAAAAAAGGTATGTTTTGAAAATTCCAGGGGGTCCGGACCCCCCCCCCCCCCTCTGGATCCGCGCTTGGTAATAACACTATGTTACAATGTCTTAAAACTGGGAACCTTCAGCTTCTTCCTCCCTCCTCCGACGTGCTCCCGATGTCTTTAAGTTTACCAAGAGATTGATTCAATGTTTCCTGACCTTACTAATTTTATTTTTCCAAGAGTATTTATATTCGTCAGTACGTAATTTCGTCATGGAAGGCACTGACGAAAATGACGAAAATTGGTACCTGACGAATAAAAACCAATTTACAGTATATGTCAGTATAAACACCATTTTCTGTTAAGTAGGGCAAACTCAATATGCAAGACTTAATGTTGAAGTTTTTCAAAAGTAGGTCAAAGGTCAAGGTTAATACTTTTGGTATTGATAGAAAGGTTATGACACAAGGAATATACATATGATATATGAAAGCCCAATCACTCACCTTTAAAAAGTTATGCCCAATGTTTAAATTTTTCATAAGTAAGTCAGGGGAAAAGATCAAGGTCGCTGGGATATTTTTTTTGGTCTTTATACATATAAAATATGATAGCCCTATCATCAACCATTAAAAATGTATGCCCTATGTAAAAGATTTTCTAAAGTAGGTCAAAGGTAAAGGGTACAAGGTTAAAAATTTTAGTATCAATAAACATATAAAATATGAAAGCTATACCACCAACAATTCACAAGTTGTGCACAATGTTAAGTTTTTGCCACTAACAGACAGACAGACCAAAAACTATATGCACTTCAATCTTTGACATAAAACTCAAAAGATAAACATAGGGTAATCACAGATTACGAAGCTCACCTCGTGGCAGCAAAATTCAATTCAAACATATTTCTAAATACATGTATATTGGCTTTTAAAGGCAAAATCATTCAAGCGGAAAAAGTAGGTCAATTACATTTTATGAAAGTTTGATCAAAGATACATCCAATATGCAAGTTTGGTACATGAAGAACTTATACTTTGCTCAATATTGGCTTTTAAAGGCAAAATTACTCAAGCGGAAAAAGTAGGTCAAGGTCATATTATGAAAGAATGATCAAAGATACATCCAATATGTAAGTTTGGTGCATGTAGCACTTATACTTTGCTCAATATTGGCTTTTAAAGGCAAAATCACTCAAGCAGAAAAAGTAGGTCAAGGCCATTTTATGAAAGTTTGATAAAAAATAAATCATATATGCAAGTTTGGTACATGAAGCACTTATACTTTGCTCAATATTGGCTTTTAAAGGCAAAATCACTCAAGCGGAAAAAGTAGGTCAAGGTCATTACATGAAAGTTTGATCAATGATACATCCAATAAGCAAGTTTGGTACATGTAGCACTTATACTTTGCTCAATAATGGCTTTTAAAGGCAAAATCACTCAAGCAGAAAAAGTAGGTCAAGGTCATTTTATGAAAGTTTGATCAAAGATGCATCCAATATGCAAGTTTGGTACATGTAGCACTTATACTTTGCTCAATATTGGCTTTTAAAAGCAAAATCACTCAAGTGGAAAAAGTAGGTCAGATGCTGCATCCGATGCATGGATCCATTTTGGCATCCAAAGATGAATCACTTGTGCAAGTTTGGTTACTGTAGCATTACTACTTGGTCAGATACTGAGCTACCCCAAACTTCTTAACCAAGTCACTTAAGCGGAAAATGTAGGTCAGATGCTGCATCTGATGCATGGGTTCACCTCAGCATCCAAAGATGAATCACTTGTGCAAGTTTGGTTACTGTAGCATCAGTACTTTGTCAGATAATGAGCTACCCCAAACTTCTTAACCAAGTCACTCAAGCGGAAAATGTAGGTCAGATGCAGCATCCGATGCATGGGTTCACCTCAGCATCCAAAGATGAATCACTTGTGCAAGTTTGGTTACTGTAGCATCAGTGCTTTGTCAGATACTGAGCTACCCCAAACTTCTTAACCAAGTCACTCAAGCGGAAAATGTAGGTCAGATGCAGCATCCGATGCATGGGTTCACCTCAGCATCCAAAGATGAATCACTTGTGCAAGTGTGGTTACTGTAGCATCAGTACTTTGTCAGATACTGAGCTACCCCAAACTTCTTAACCAAGTCACTCAAGCGGAAAATGTACGTCAGATGCAGCATCCGATGCATGGGTTCACCTCAGCATCCAAAGATGAATCACTTGTGCAAGTTTGGTTACTGTAGCATCAGTACTTTGCCAAATACTGAGCTACCCCAAACTTCTTAAGCGGACACGGACGCGGACACGGACGCGGACACGGACGCGAGGGGGTATAGCATAAGCTCACTCAACTTCGTCGAGGTGAGCTAAAAATTACTGACCATACAAAAGCTACAAAACACACAGTTTACAAAATCAAATCTATGCTTTGCTTATCAAAATGAACTTTACTAACCATCAGAGTGCTTGCATTTCTCCATCCTCCAAATTCAAAGTCATGGGCTTCATCTCTTGACAAGTGTGCTCTTTAACTGTGTGCTCCCTTTCCTTGACTGGACCTTAATGTACATTGGTATGTGAGCTCTTTGTGCTCCCTTTCCTTGCCTGTACCTTAATGTATATTGGTATGTGTGCTCTTTGTGCTCCCTTTCCTTGACTGGACCTTACTGTACATTGGTATGTGTGCTCTGTGCTCCCTTTCCTTAACTATACCTTTATCTGTAAGTTTGTTCTTTGACTGCTTGCTCCCTTTCCTTGACTGGACCTCTATCTGTAAGTGTGCTCTTTGACTGCTTGCTCCCTTTCCTTGACTGGACCTTAATGTACACTGGTATGTGTGCTCTTTGTGCTCCCTTTCCTTGACTGGACCTTAATGTACATTGGTATGTGTGCTCTTTGTGCTCCCTTTCCTTGACTGGACCTTACTGTACATTGGTATGTGTGCTCTTTGTGCTCCCTTTCTTTAACTGGACCTTTATCTTTTCCTGTACATCTTTATTGTGTTCTATGTGTTGGCCTTTTTGTTTCATAATATGTACCAATGCCATCTGCTCCTGTTGAATGAAGGTTAAATTATTTTCTAAAAAAAATAATTCCAAAACTTTCTTCAAACTCCAAAAATAATTCAGCAAGATTTTGTACATATATAGTTATTCTAACAAAAATATATTTGACACTATCCTAAACTATAATTTTTCACTCTGAATACTCTCACATAAGGTTTTATTCAAAAAGTCGGTTGTGTCATTGACCTTTGGCAATCGCAAGTCATGATACCAAAATGCAGTACTCTTAAGGTTGAATATTTGTATGAAATATAAAAAGATCTACCATTCATAGTAGGAAAGAAATCTGTTTTCAAAATTTCTTAACTTAATTGCAAAAAAGCTCAGAATCAAGGTCAAGGTCACAAGGTCAAAAGTCATTATACTAAAATGTAGCATTCTTTGGGTTGAATGTTTGTATGAAACATGAAAGGCTTACCATTTATAGTATGAAAGAAATCTGCTTGACCTAATTGCAACATAAGCCCAAAAAGTCATGGTCACAAGGTAAAAATTCATGGTACAAAAATGTAGTGCTCTTTATGGTATGTGCATATGAAATATGAAAGGTCTACCATTAATAGTATAAAAGAAATCTGCTTTCAAAACTTCTTAACCTAAAATAATGTATACTAGGGTGAAGGTCAAGGCCACAAAGTCAGTCATGGTCCAAATATTAAGTACTCTTAATAGTGAATTAATGTATGTATGAAATAGGGCTGTAACGATATGCTTCCCTCACAATACGAGTAATGATTTGTGGGGCATCCTTAGTAACTTTTAAACTTGTCCCATCATACTAGTATTCCATTAACCCAAGTAACATTTGAAACGATTAATTTTATTGGTCAATGAAACATGTTCCACCAACTGGAGAGCATTTCAAGTGCAAAAGTAAAAAAAAATTTCAGAACGGAATCAAACCTCAAAATACGGATGCATCGAATAGAAGGGTTTTATCGCAGTGCGCTGTGCACCGCGTTGAATAGTTCACACCTAGTATAAAATATGAAAGGCCTACCATTAATAGTATAAAAGAAATCTACTTTCAAAACTTCGGACAGAAGGACAGAAAGACAGGGTGTTTCCTATATACTGTAAATGTGGAAATTTTTGCGTGGGGGTAATTTTCACGTTTTGCGAATCGAGGGATTTCGCAAAAATTTCTCCCATGCGAAAATATCACTGCTGCTTTCTTACTATGGGAAAGACATTTTTATCGCGAATATTTCCCCCATGCGAAACGTCTTGATGTTATAATCGTGAAATTATCCCCCAGCAATAATAACCAAGTTTACAGTATGCCCCTAACTCCATTTGCGGGGGGGGGGGGGGGGGGGGGGGGTTAAAAACCTTATGCCCTGGACAAAGTTTAAGGAACAAAATCTATTGTAATCTTGATCTTTGACCTTGGCCATGTTGGTTCAAGGTTACAACATACCCTTGCTTCTTGGTAACAACTTTGAAAAATATTATTGAAATATATGCAGAGGGTAAAAAGTTATACCCATGACAAAGTTGAAACAATAATAAAGTCAATTGTAGACCAAGGTAATGACACAACCATGGATACTTAGTAACAATTTTATGAAACATCATTGAAATCCATTGCTTTCTTAAATGAATATCATAATTATTATTCAAAATTCTGCTAACCTTGGTTTGTTTTGATGAAATCTTTCTGTTTCACAGTATTACTTTTAGACTATGCACTCCTTTTTCATTTTCTACTTTAATTTCTGTCCTCCATTGGATGGTTTCTCTTGGCACCGCTTTGTCTTCCATAAACTGAATTCTATCATTGGTTACCATAGGCACTTCTTCCTACTGTACTGAACTCAGTTTGATCACAAGTACTTCTTTCTAAATCACTTTGTGTCCTCCATAGGCTGAATTTTATCACAGAGACTGATTCTTTCTATTTCTAATTTCTTCATGCCCTCTATGGGCTGAGTTTTATCACAGTGACTGAATCTTTCTATTTCTAATTACGTCATGTCCTCTATGGGCTGAGTTTTACCCCTAGTTTCTCCTAGCACTCCTCTCTGGTTTACTTTTGTCCTCCATTCGTTGAATTTTATCACTAGTTTCTCTTTGTAACTGAGAAATTTATTCAATGAGAAGTTGAATTTTATCACTGTTTACTCTAGGTGACTGAATTTTATCACTGGTTACTCTAGGCATTTCCTTCTGCCTTACTCTCTGTCTTCTAAAGGCTGAATTTCATCACTTGTTTTTCTTTGGCATTAGTGAGCCTCCTTTAATATCCTAATTGGAGTAAGTCATCTTGTTACGTCACTGATCATCTTGTCACAGGCTTCAAGAACTGATTGTCATATAATGAATGAGGACACTGGAGGACTTCATGGAAGGCAGATTCCCCTCACAACAGAATCATGGAATTTCTTTGATTAAGCCAAAAGTAAAGAAAGTAACTTTACCCTCCATAATCTTTGTGTTACTAAAACAAGACCAGGCAATGGACCAGCAGAAAGACTCAGAATGACCTTCACATTTGACCTTGATCAACAAGAGACACTTTCCTCTCAACATAGGATGAAGGAACACCAAGTTCAGCCATTTCAGAATTTACAGTACAAACCACATCTTGCAAGGAACATCCTCTTACAGAGTTACCCCTTGATCTTGATTTCAATTAATCTGTGATGAGTATAATGGAATTGAAAAGTGCATCAAATGTTATAATCAACCAATAACAAAACTTCAAACAAGAAATCTATAGATCAGAGAGACATTGAGACAGCCCAGGCAGTATGTTTCTACAGCTTATAATCCAAAACCTTAACTGGGCCTGTTTACATCAGTCTACCCAGCACAACACACCAAGTCTTACCCCAAAATGACCCACCTGGAAAAGGAAAAAAATGGAAAAAAATAATAAACAGACCTAATGTAATCAAGTTCAGTCTTGTAAGACCTTGGATCAAGCAAATAGAAACACCCTGTCTGAGCTGCTTCAATGTCTGCCTAATCTACATTCCTCATTTGAAAGCCCCGTTACTGATTGATTTCAACATTTGCCTCCCTTTTCCACTCCACCATTCACCATAGATCAACCTACTGTCAAGATCAAGGGGTAATTCTATAAGAGGATATTCCTTGCAAGTTGTGGTCTGTGCTGCAGGTTCTAAAATGGCTGAAATTGGCATTTCTTCATCCCATGATGAAAGGAAAGTGTCTCTTGTTGATCAAGGTCAAGTGTGAAGGTCGCTCTGAATCAATCCCGGTAATCACAGCGAGGTCTTGGAAACCAAAAAACACAAAGACTACAGAGAAATAAAGACTAACTTGCCTTTTGTCTTGCACTCGGAAAATCCAAAATCCTGCCAAGAAGAGAATACGACTTCACCTGTCTAAAGACGAGACAGGCAGTCGTTTGTTTGTCTGTCTTTTGACGATAAGACAGACAATTGCACACTACCAGGAGCACTGTTTTCTATCGGCAGAATCCATTTCCTCTTCAGAGACTGGATCAAATTAACTTCACTGTATGGCAGAATTATATGCCCATGTCATTTGCTGTGTAGAATTCTAGGCCACTGAGATTACCTTATCAGCTGCCTAAAATAGAATTTATTACATTCTTACTAAAGAATCTTGAATAAAACAAGATAAAACTACAATTTAACATTCAATTTCAGAGAACTGTGGTCTCCTCTTATGGGTGTGTCACAAAAATAATTTAACATTATAGTAAAGGTCAAAAGGTGAAACATTCGGTATTATAATGGAAAGATTATACAAAATATTAAAACCTTATTACCCCACATGTGAGTTTTTCATGAGAAATTGTTCCTACCGAAACTATTTGTAAAGCAACAAATTTGCTTCATTAGCTGTATAGAATGAATTCTGAAGATGGATGCCTATTATTAATTTTACTTCTTAAATTTCATAATTAATTCAGAGATCCCTCTGAACAAATTTAATCTTTTTTTTACTTGTTTTACCTTACCATATGAAGCTAGGCAGTCTTGGGACCTCCTCCTCCTATAAAATGATAGGTTTGTCCCTTCCTTCCTCCACTGTCAACTAGCTGTTCCTGCCTTCCTCCAAAAAAATTCTGCTAGCTGTTCCTGCCTTCCTCCAAATGTGTAGCTGTTCCTGCCTTCCAATAGCTGTCTCTGTCATGTTTGACAGATGGACAAACAGATAGATGCAAAGCCAACAATATGTCTCCCCCTGTTTAAATAATAATAACTGATACAGGCTTTCTACTCTACCTTGATGAAAAAGTAGGAAAAAACTCACTAGTAGGAGTAGTCAATGAAAAAAAGTAGGAGAAAAATAGGAAAAAGTAGGAATTAATAGGGGAAAAGTAGGAAATTTTCTATCACTTTTAGCGACAATTTCAGTAAGTATGACACAAAAATTACAATAAGCAATTTTTGTAGACTGGTTATGTTCATCTTTGAGGAAATCACAGAGAGAAATAAGGAGAGATTGAATTTTCATGTAAAATATTCAGAATGGGCGAGCGAAGCGAGCCCGAAATTTTTTAATAACTTTGAATCAGATGTTGATGACAAGTGAAGCAAGTAATTTTTTACTTTTGAGATGAAAAAGTAGGAATAGTAGGAGGTTTTGAAGAAAAAGTAGGAAAAAATAGGATCAAAATAAAAAAGTAGGAAATAGTAGGAAAAAGTAGGAACAGTAGAAAGCCTGCTGATATATACCAAAGCATTGAGTCCATATTTACTTTGATGCTAAGATATGACCTTGACATTACACTAGTGATGTGACGATAGTCGCAGACTTTCGATAGTTCGATCACTGAAACCCCTTCTATTTTAGATAATCGATGGTAAAATTGGCGATTTATTGTCGCTCAGATATAAAACTATTTAATTTACTACAATCAAAATTGTTCACATGAAAAGTGACACCGAGCAAAGTGGACAAAATGACAATGGTCAAGAAAACAAATTAAATTGTTGGTTGTACTTTAAACATTGTATTTCGATGCATTTGCAGTGTATGTTAAAAAGGTTGCAGCCTCAATGGTATTTCACTAGTTTTGAGCATGATTTTTGAAAATTTGATAGTTCCTATAATCAATCTATAGTTAGTTTCCAATAGTGTCCCGATAATCGATAGTAAACTTTGTCTGATTGCTCATCACTACATGACACTGTAACCATGCGTGGTTTTTGTGTTACAATTATTGAATGATGGAGAGATCAGTAAATGAATAGAAAGACAGATAAAATAAATTCTATTGGCCTATGATCTTCAGCATAATGACACAAATTTAGGGTTCTTAAACAAAATTGCCAAATGTAACAGACATGATTCCACTGAAGAAAGAACTAGAACTGCCCTATATGTTCGATTTATCCTGTGGTTTGACAGGGGCCATGCAAAATAGTCTCATGAAGATAGAACTAGAACTGCCCTAAAATGGTCCATTTATACCGCGGTTTGACAGGGGCCATGCACAAGTCTCATGAAGAAAGAACTAGAACTGTCCTAAAATAGTTGATTTATACCGCAGTTTGACAGGGGCCATGCACAATAGTCTCATGAAGGAAGAACTATAACTGCCCTAAATTGGTTGATTTATACCGCACTTTGACAGGGGCCATATACAATAGTCCAATGAAGAAAGAACTAGAACTGCCCTGTAAATGGTTGATTTAAACTGCGGTTTGACAGGGGCCATGTGCAAGTCTCATGAAGAAAGAACTAGAACTTCCCTATAAATGGTTGATTTAAACTGCGGTTTGACAGGGGCCATATACAATAGTCCCATGAAGAAAGAACTAGAACTTCCCTATAAATGGTTGATTTAAACTGCGGTTTGACAGGGGCCATGCACAATAGTCTCATGAAGAAAGAACTAGAACCTCCCTATAAATGGTTGATTTATACCATGGTTTGACAGGGGCCATGCACAAAAGTCTCATGAAGGAAGAACTAGAACTGTCCTAATATGGTCGATTTATATCAGGGTTTGACATGGGCCATGTACAATAGCCTTATGAAGAAATAACTAGAACTTATCTATAAATGGTTGATTTTTACAGCGGTTTGACAGGGGCCATGTACAATAGCCTCATGAAGAAATAACTAGAACTTCTCTATAAATGGTTGATTTTTACCGCGGTTTGACAGGGGCCATGTACAATAGCCTCATGAAGAAATAACTAGAACTTATCTATAAATGGTTGATTTTTACAGCGGTTTGAGAGGGGCCATGCACAATAGTCTCATAAAGAACTAGAACTGTCCTAAAATGGTCGATTTATACCACGTTTGACAGGGGCCATGCACAATAGTCTCCCTAATATGGTCGATTTATACCGCGGTTTGACAGGGGCCATGCACAATAGTCTCATGAATTTGCAAAATGGTCCATTGAAGTCTTATTACTTTCTACAGGAAAAGGCCCAATGAAATTTCAGAAAATCATGGAAAATGGCCTATTTCACAGAATGCCCTTCCCAATAACTAGATGGGGTTGACAATGACAATTTTCACAAGCAATAGTCCTAAAAATGGAATTCTGGAGGCCAATTTAAAGGGTACCCATGTACAGTAAGAGTTGAGACAAAATTATACACACAAGTCATACATGTTTGAGTTTAGACATACAGACCAACAGGAGTTATACATGTACAAGCTTTCCTAATAATATATCCTGGAGCCAACAGTGTTCATGTTATAGATATTAAACATGCTTACCTTTAGGTTAATAGGAGACACCATAAAGTCCTCTTATAGCATGGAGTAAATACATGTAGCTCAGCTGCTTCATTCTTATACTGAAAGAAATCATACTAATTAGCCTCCAGATTTATAATGGACACTCATAAGCTGATAATGAATTTAATCATTCAAGGTAAATTATTAAAACTGTAACCTCAAAAGCAAAAAGGTTTTTATACGGAGAGTTTCAACAATACGTGTTTGTGTTTTGATAGAAATGTAAAATATGGTTACCTTTAGGTCAATAGGAGACATCGTAAAGTCTTCTTCTAGCTCAGCTGCTGTGTTGAATTCTGATCCTGAAAGAAAATTAACATTTTAGCCTCTAGATCTTGTATAATAATATGCATATATTAGTCAACTTTACTGTGCAATAATTTATTTTTACAATAAGGTTTTAGATGTAATCACACAACCAAGTTTACTGCACAATAAAACAATTAATCATTTTACATGTGAATAAGGTTTTTAATATTTGAATCATCTTAACTATTATTAAAAAGATAAAAAAAGTACTATTCCTTCAAATAATAAAGCCTGTGTTTGTGAAACACAAATGCCCCCGGTGGCATCTTTGTTAGTATAAACACTTTTTTCTGTTTAGTATATCTGAAAGGTCAAGGTTAGGGTCACTTGGTTACAAATTTTTAGTATCGATGGAAAAATCTTGTGACAAGGACATGTGAAATATCAAAGCCCTATCACTTACCATTCAAAAAATATTCCCAATGCTACAGTTTTTATAACGTAGGTCAGAGGTCAAGGTTAAGGTCATGAGGTCAAAAATTTTGGTATCATTGGAAAGGTCTTGTCGCAAGGAATACATATGTGAAATATCAAAGCCCTATAATTTACCATTCAAAATAAAATTATGCTCAATTTGAAAGCTTTTGAAAAGTCAAAGGTCAAGGTCACGAGGTCAAAATTTTGGTATCAGTGGAAAGGTTTTGTTACAAGGAATACACATGTGAAATATGGAAGCCCTATCACTTACCATTCAAAAGTTATGCCCAATGTTAAAAGTTTTTGAAAAGAAGGTCAAAGGTCAAGGTCATGAGGTCAAAAATTTTGGTATCATTGGAAAGGTCTTGTCACAAAGAACACACATGTGAAATATGAAAGCCCTATCACTTACCATTCAAAAGTTATGCCCAATGCTAAAAGTTTTTGAAATGTAGGTCAAAGGTCAAGATCAAGAGGTCAAGACTTTTGGTTTCAATAGAAAGGTCTTGTCACAAGGAATACACATGTGAAATATGAAAGCCCTTTCACCTCCCATTCAAAAGTTATGTCAAATGTTAAAGTTTTTCGGACAAACAGACAGACAGACAAACACGTCGGACTAACAGACAAACAGACGGACAGGCCAAAAACTATATGCCCCCCAATCTTTGATTCCAGGGGCATAAAAATCAAAGTTCTTTACACAGTCTCATTAAGGATGAGATTTTTGATTGTGAATTTTCTTTCTTTTCCACTTTGTCATACAACAATTAAACAAGGTCAATGTAATGACATAATTAGTCTAAAAAACAGGGATACAAGAAGTGAAACAAATCAATATCCCATTGTTCAGTCTTGACCAATCAGAGCATGCCTTTCAAATTTTAACAGAGTTCAATGGAAAATTATCTATATAGACTTTAAACAGTATCCGGGATTATGCAGTTTTCAACTGCTTGACCAATCAGAGTATGTATTTCAGAGTTAAGTGGAAGATTATCAAGACTATATATATATATATATATATATATATATATATATAGTATTATACCTTTCAGAGTGCAACTATAAACTGTTTTCAGTATGAGTCTGGTCCTCCTGAAGCCTTCAGTGGTTTGATACATGGCGTGACTCTGTCGTCCACCCCTGCTGCTCCTATAGATCCACCATTCATTAACTACTGTAAACTAGGTATTGTCCTATAAAAGAATCAATCCATAATTCAGTGGCAGCGATCACAATCGAAATAGCTCATTAATTAAGATATATAAATAGTACGAGTTATACTGACAGACACTCGCACACACCGAGTTATAGTGAATGATGAAAGTCACCAGTGATATATAAATAGTACAAGTCATACTGACAGACACTCGCACACACAGAATTATAGTGAAAAATCAAATTCAAGGAATTGTGGTCCTCCGCTTTTGGGTGTTTGTCTTTAAAGAATGTTTACAGACCCCCCCCCCCCCCCCCCTCTTACGTTTTCATAATATATCTCATATATTATCAACATTCTAAATATGAAAGATTAAACTCCAAGTAAAGGTCAAAGGGTCCAAACTTTTGTTTTGTTACCAAGGGACAGGGCTTATGAAAAGTAATACGTATGCACATGTGAAATATTAAAGTCCTATCATTTAAAGTACCATCCAAAACTCAAGGTCAAGGTTGAAGTTTTTAAATGTGGATCAACATCCAAGCACGAGGACACAAGGTCAAAATGTTGTTACCAACAGAAAGGTCTTGTCACAAGGAATACATATGTGAAATGTGAAAGCCCCATCACTTTCCGTTCAAAAGTAATGGTCAAGGTTAAAGTTTTTGAAAACAATGTCAAACTCCAATGTCAAGGTCACAAGGTAAAAAATTTTGATCTCCTGGTGATGGAAAGATCTTTTCACAAGAAATACACATGTGAAATATCAAAGCCCTATCACTTTCCACTAAAAAGTTATGGACAAGGTTATAGTTTTTTGAAAAGAAGGTCAAAGTCCAAGGTCAAGGTCACAAGGTAACAAATTTTGGTATCCATGAAAAGGTCTTGTCACAATGAATACACGTGTAATATGAAAGCCTTATCACTTTCCATTCAAAAGTTATGGTCAAGGTTAAAGTTTTTGAATAGTAGGTCAAAGTCGAAGGTTAAGGTCACAAGGTAAAAAATTTTGGTATCCATGAAAGGTCTTGTCACAAGGAATACACATGTGTAATATGAAAGCCCTATCACTTTCCATTAAAAAGTTATGGTCAAGGTTAAAGTTTTTAAAAAGTAGGTCAAAGTCCAAGGTCAAGGTCACAAAAGTAGGTCAAAACCCAAGGTCAAGGTCACAAGGTAAAAAATTTTGGTATCCATGGAAAGGTCTTGTCAAAAGGAGTACACATGTGTAATATGAAAGCCCTATCACTTTCCATTCAAAAGTTATGGTCAAGGTTTAAGTTTTTGATAAGTAGGTCAAAGTCCAAGGTCAAAAATTTTGGTATCCCTGGAAAGGTCTTATCACAAGGAATACACATGTGTAATATGAAAGCCCTATTCACTTTCCATTCAAAAGTTATGGGCAAGGTTAAAATTTTTAATAAGTAGGTCAAAGTCCAAGGTCAAGGTCACAGGGTCAAAAATTTTGGTACCCATAGAAAGGTCTTGTCACAAGGAATACACATGTGAAATATCAAAGCCCTATCACTAACCATTCAAAAGTTATGCACAAGGTTAAAGTTTTTGTGACTGATGGACAGACAAACCGGTTTAAATGTCCCCGTGCTTTCACGAAAGCGGGGGACAATAATGAAAGTCACCAGTGATATATAAATAGTACGAGTCATACTGACAGACACTCGCACACATGAAGTTAAAGTGAATGATGAAAGTCACCAGTGATATATAAATACATGTAGTATGAGTCATACTGACAGACACTCGTACACACAGTTATAGTGAATGATGAAAGTCACCAGTGACCATTCTACACTTTCAGCTCCAGAGCTCTCCTGCATTTTACAAATACACAGGGATCACCCTAGGCCGCGATTTTGCGATATTCTCGCATTTTTTACCCAAATATCGCATTTTTGCTGCTCTGTCGTGCTAAAAAATCGCGTACCTCCTTTGCATAAATCGCACTTAGATTGATACAATGCGACAGAACAAGTGTTTCATCTTTAATTTTCAAAATTGTAAGCCGATTATTCGAATTCCGCGTGGGACATCACGTACGTATTTATGAAAACTCGGCAGGTATTGCCGACTCTGTATATATACATACCCAATCTTTCCCCGAAATTCCCGTTTCTCGTACTGACATTTGTATGCGGGCATTTTTTTCCGTAGATGCGAGCATTTAGTTTTACGTTTTTCTAGCGGTTGTCAGCGGTACGTGCTCTTTTGTCATTATAATACCAAAGACTTAATAGAGTATGAAATATTTCAATGCAGTCTAGGTATTGACTTTTGTTTGCATAGAAAATGACCGGAAAAGAAAATTACTATATATAGTATACATACAAACACAGTTGAAACACTTTCATAGTATGGGGTACGCGAGTATACCGGCTATGTACTCAAAACATGTCGGCTTGTGGCAAGTACTCAGCAATAACTACGGGTTAGTATCTTCAATGACTTGTAAACAGTTTATAAGTCCTTGAAATCGTCAATGTGAACAATAGTTATACAAATTCCTTAAAAATATTTACAATGCGTGAATTTTAAGTCTTGACGTGCACCCCAATGACCCCATACTCGCAGATTAGACGTTTCCGTAAAATGACTTGTCACGACGTGCTGAAATCCGTTGGAACATTAAAAAAACATTCACAGGACAATGTAATTTCCTTTGAATGAATAGATACTTCATATTTAACCAGCGATTGTTAATGAGGCAAGGCCAACATTTTCTCTGAAGTTGTGAAAAAAGTCTCGTCGGCGACAAATTATAGCGGTGTATAAGAAACAAAGAATTAATCTTATTTGACCTCATTTGTCATTTAAAATGGCATTCAAACAATGGAAAAAATTCCATGGCGATTCTCACATTTAAATAATGTGTTGCTAGATGTGGACTCCACGGAAATAAAGGGAAATGGAAGTTTGATTTCTATTTCACATTTTTTTTCATTCAAAATCTCATTGAAATCAAAGAAAATCTCATTGCTTTTTAGCAAATGAGATTTTTATCTCATTACTCTGCAGGGCTAGGGTGATCCCTGAATACATTTAATACTTTCCAAGGGAATAACTTTAACCCCCTCCCATCCCCCTTTATACCGATTGAAAAAAAAATATTTTGGCATAATTACCTCATGTCAGCTGTGTAGTCACCATGCATATAACCCTCACTGGAATCTGACCTACATGACACCACATAAGTACTTGTAAATCCGCCTTGCTTTGTTCCTACAAGGTGTTATGTAATATTGAATCTCAATACTAATCAATAAAATATCAATATTTCAATATTCAAATTTGAATTTTTAAAAATTCTTGAAGCAAAAGGCTTCTTGTTCTTCAAGGTCAAGTATGAATGTCTTTCTGATTGTACACATGCAAGATAAAAACACTTACCTTTTGAGGCATTTTAACAGGATGGTTTCCAACTCCTCCTCTGGTCTGGTAGTTTCCAACTCCTCCTCTGGTCTGGTGGTTTCCAACTCCTCCTCTGGTCTGGTGGTTTCCAACTCCTCCTCTGGTCTGGTAGTTTCCAACTCCTCCTCTGGTCTGGTAGTTTCCAACTCCTCCTCTGGTCTGGTGGTTTCCAACTCCTCCTCTGGTCTGGTGGTTTCCAACTCCTCCTCTGGTCTGGTAGTTTCCAACTCCTCCTCTGGTCTGGTGGTTTCCAACTCCTCCTCTGGTCTGGTGGTTTCCAACTCCTCCTCTGGTCTGGTGGTTTCCAACTCCTCCTCTGGTCTGGTGGTTTCCAGCTCCTCCTCTGGTCTGGTGGTTTGGTTCTGTCCTTGAAGACTGTTGGCTCCTGGCTCCTCTGTAAGTCCACGGCTACTCTGGAATTGAAATGGAAACCATGATTTTCACCTAAGAGGTTCAAAGAGACCTTGACCTTTGAAACACTACCTTATGTCAAAGAGATGTGAAACCTTCGGGTTACCAAGCGTCAAAACAAACTGTTTATGTCAACTCAGATAATTTGAAATATATTTTTCATCACCATCATAAATGTACAATATATCGATCTATCACTTCTCATTAAAAAGTTGTGCGAGATGTTTTTAAAAAGTATGTAAAATTTCAAGGTAAAAAGTTAAAATTCAAAAGTTGAAAAGTAAAAAGTTAAAATTTTTGGTATCAATTGAAAATTCTGGTCACAAGAAATTTACATATGAAATATGAAAGCCCCTTTGACCTTTCAGAAATGATCGTTAATAGCTAATGTCTGTAAGTGTATTGTTTACACTCTAATCTTAATAGGACATTGTAGACCTTTGTTTGAAAGCCCATGACATCAGTTTCTGAAGTTTGAACAAATTATCTGTCTAAAGTAATGTGTAATACCTTCCTCCCATCCCTTATTTTGAAAATAATTTCTCATCAACCAAATAACACCGCGTGGGATCGAAACGTACGATGTTGTGATTCTTTACGGAGAATTTTGATATTTTCTCATCATTTAAGTGATACTGCACAAAACTAATGAGACGTTGCAGTAGAGCAATGTCTAATCAGCAAGTCCATATCGTTTATATATCTGAAAAGTCCGTAGTTTTTGCAAACACTTCAAGAGTTCGTCAGAAGGAATTATTTTCTGTCGTCGACAAACTATTGAAGTGTTTGCGAAAACTATTAACTTTCCATATACCTGTACGATATGGATTGATTTATAAGGTGTTGCCCTACTGCAACCGCTGATCAGTTTTGTAAAGTTTAATTTAGAAAATGAGAAAATACCAAAAAACTACGTAAGGAAGCACAACACCATACGTTTCGATCCCACGCGGTGAAATAAACTTGTAACATATTTAAAGAACACGCATTTTTTCCATTTAAGGCATGTCATATAGCTCGCCGTAGCAGGTTTTTGTCAAAAATCAAATAACTTCTAAGATACAAAAAGCATTGTCATTAAGAGACTATGTATCTAATATTTGTCTCATCCTTTGGAGATACAGCCAAAGTACAAGTAATAATAAAAAGAAGGTTAATGTTTCAGGTCAAGGTCACTAAATTAATGGTCATTAATTGTCTCAAATTAAAGGTCTTGGTAATTAATATATGCATGAATACAAAAATCCTTTCCCTTATAGTTAGAGATGAAGACCAAACTATTTCTTTGAAAAGTAGGTCAAAGTCCAAGGTCAAGGTCATTCTGTCAACAGACATGGTCTCAAATGAAAAGTCATAGTACCTACATTTGAAATATCAAAGCCCTACCCCTTATAGTAGACGAGGTATAGCCCAGCTTAATTTTTGTTTTAATATAGGTCAAAGTCCAAGGTCAAGGTCACTAGGTCAAAGGTCATGGTCTCAAATGAAAGGTCTTGTCACAAGGTATCTAAATGTGAAATATCAAAGCCCTTACCCTCATAGTTCAAGAGATATAGCCCAGGTTAAAGTTTTTGAAAAGTAGGTCAAAGTCCAAGGTCAAGGACAAAAGTTTAAAAGTCATGGTCTCAAATGAAAGGTTTCACTACAAGGTATCTACATGTGAAATAACAAAGTCCTACCCCTATTCATTCAAGAGATATAGCCGAAGTTAAAGTTTGGAAAAGAAGGTCAAATTCCAAGGTCAAGGTCCCTAGGTCAAAGTCTCAAATGAAAGGTCCCATCACATACTACCTACATGTGAAATATCAAAGCCCTACCCCTTATAGTGGAAGAGGTATAGCCCAGCTTAGAGATTTTGAAATGTAGGTCAAAGTCCAAGGTCAAGGTCACTAGGTCAAAGTCATGGTTTCAAATGAAAGGTTTTGTCACAAGGTATCTACTTGAAATATCAAAGCCCTTATAGTTCAAGAGATATAGTCCACATTAAAGTTTTTGAAAAATGAAAGGTCACGTCACAAGATATCTACATGTGAACTATCAAAGTCCTACCCCTTATAGTTCAAGAGATATAGCCTAGGTCAAAAGTTTTGTCTACGGAGGACGACAACGACACCGAGGGTATGGCATTAGCTCTCTGGACTTTTCATCCTGGCGAGCCTTTCAGCTATTTTATGAAAACCATATGAAATTATTGGATTCAAGTCGGTTAATCATTTTATGAGGAAAAATTAAAAGGTCAGTGTTGAAAATCAAGACTTTTGCTTATTCATGTCATTTGGAAATCTGGGTTAAAATACTGGCAATTTATTTGTCGCTAAAAAAATTGCATAATAGTAAAGAAAATACAATAAGCTTAAAATGCATCAAAGATGCAAAGTGCCGAGTTGCAAAACTTGAATGTAAGTATGAATATTCAGACTTAAAATATACATGAATTGTATAAATATATGGCCTTGACAGATGGGAGACATTACTTTTCAGGTCGATACACATTCATATATAATCCAGAGACCATTTTCAATTATCTGAGTCCTACGAATTTGATCTTTGATTTTTTTTATCCCAAAATCAGTAGGGTTCATCCTTGATTCATTTCTGGCAAGTTTGTGCAATACATGTTCAATTATGGTCCAGAAACCATTTTCAATCATTCAGGTCCGATGATCTTGACCTTTTGACCTCAAAATCAATAGGAGGATTCCTTGATTCATGGGAAATATATCTGGCAAGTTTCATGATCATAGGTGCAATACAGGCTCTATAATATGGTCTGGAAACCATTTTCAATAATCAGACTCCTGTGACCTTGACCTTTTGACCTCAAAATTAATAGGGATGATCCTTGATTCATGGGAAACATTTCTGGCAAGTTTCATGATTATAGGTGCAATACATGCTCAAATATAGTCCAGAAACTATTTTCAATCATCCGAGTCCTATAACCTTGACCTTTGGACCTCAAAATCAATAGGGGTCATCCTTGATTCATGGGAAACATTTCTGGCAAGTGTCATGATCATAAAGACTCTAATATGGTACGGAAACCAATTTCAATCATCTGAGTCCTGTGATCATGACCTTTGGACCCTAAAATCAATAGGGTCATCCTTGACTCATGGTGAGTATGTGTATGAAGTTTCATTGCACTAGCATGTATCGTACTTGACTTATGGTCCGGAAACCAACTTCAATCATCCGAGTCCTGTGTCCTTGATCTTGACCCAAAATCCCCAGTCAATTGGTCATCCGTTTGTAAAAAATCGACACTACCTCTGCTCGAGACTCTCGCGACTAGTTTTGAACGGACAGTACAAGTACCAGAGATATAATGGAAAATAACAAACTATAACAGACAGCATCGTATGAGGAACTGAAAAGCAACAAATAAAACAGAAATGCAATGTTTAAGAACCGGACAATGAGCAGACATCAATTAATCATCTGATGTCCTACGGTAGCTGTCCGTTACATCTCCATTTAATCCACTTCACGTCCGGTAGATGTCCGTTCATGACTCGAGTCTACCAGACATCGTTACGCACAATGAATTTCAACGGACACCTAACGGACAGCTAAATGTACTGGAGAATTAACAAATAAAACGTATATCAATGATCAAGTAAGGTACAAGAAATGGACACCTTAGTGCGTTCTGTTCAAAACTTTCCAACAGACAGAACGGAGACCAACGGACATCACCAGACAAGTAACAGACGACTAACAGATGCAAACTGAGACCTGAATGGATAGAACATTTTGTTATCCATTACTCTTCCCTTCGCCTTATCCGGCTAGGAGTGACAGTGGTATAAGGGGCTAAAACAAAATATAAGGTGCACAACTTCACAAGAAACTATCTATAATGCAAATCATGAATTAAATAAAAAAAAACCATGTGTTTGTGAAACACGAATACCCCCATCGACATCTTTGTCAGTAAAAATTGTTAAATGGTCAAACTCAAAGGTCAAATATTTTGGCATCCATGGAAAGGTCTTGTTATATGAAATACACATGTGAAATATCAAAGTCTTATCCCTTACCATTCAAAAGTTATTGTCAAGGTTAAAGATATTCAAAAGTAGGTCAAACTCCAAGGTCAAGGTCACAAGGTCAAATATTTTGGTGTCCATGGAAAGGTCTTGTTACAAGGATTCACAATTTTGAAATGTCATAGCCCTATCCCTTACCATTCAAGTTATGGTCAAAGTTATTCAAAAGTAGGTCAAACTTCAAGGACAAGGTACATGTACCAAGGTAAAATATTTTGGTGTGCAAGGAAAAGACTTGTCACAGGGATTATACACATGTGAAATATAAAAGCGCTATCTCTTACCATTCAAAAATTATTTATGGCCAAGATTAATTTAGTTTTTGCCGACAAACAGACAACAAATGGACACCCCAAAAACTATGTGCCCCCGAATCTTTGACTGAGGGGGCGCATTAAAATTTAACTCAGCAGGCCAGGCCATACTGGTCGGGCACATACATGTATTATCACCACTTTTTCAACATTTTTTTGCTCTAAGGCCATACCAAATTAATTTAATGTTCTTTGGACTTCCCGCACCATATTTTTCAAAATTCAAAAAATAATATTATAAAAATAAAATGCTCGCCCGCACCATGTAATTTCTGGCTCAGGAATTTTTTAGGGTCGGGTTTGATTTCTGCAAATCTTGCAGCTTCTAGAAGTCTCAGATTGTGCAAAATTCGAAGACAATGATCCTTCTTGTGTTTAAAAAATTTTGTTGGGAGCAAATTTGTTGTCCCGTATACATAGCACTGAAAGTCAAGGAGGGGGGAATATTCGAAAATCTTTCCTGTACTGCTATGTGCAAGGCTTTCTAGTCACCAGAATCCTATGGGGATCCCTTTTTGAGTAATGAAAACATAAGCAATGTATTTCTGGAGTAACCCATATCAAAAATAGAATTATTTCATTCGCTCGCACCTTAAAAACTGCAAAACCTAAAAAAAATAAAATAATTATATTTCCGCCCGCTCGCACCCTTTTATTTACAAGAAAATCCAAAGAACATTTAATTAATTTGGTATGGCCTAAAATCTTTATTTCTTCATGAAATTCGATGAAATTTGCACAGAAGGAAGAAAAACCCTTGATACCCATTTTATTTAATTTTCATGAAATTCTGATTATCTGTTCTAGTTTATCGGTGATTTGTGAACATCAGGGTTTAGCCAAGTTTGAAAGAAGAAAGGGTACATATTATCGCCACCTCTATCTGTTCTTACTGAAAATCTTACACTTTTTCAATAAAATTCATATTATTTGTCTTTTTGAACTTTCTTTTCGTCTGTGAAAAATTCATACCAAAAAAATTCAAAAACCAAAGAGATATAGAAAGATGAAGTGACCTACCCTTTCCCCTGAGAGACGGGGAAAATACATTCAGATTTACCGACTTTCTATCATAAAATTCAGTATTTGCAGGTTATGAAATTATTTATTATTATATATGTTTCAAAGATGTAATAATGTTGGAAAAAAATTAAATTTCTACATCAACAACATGCAGAGATATAAATGAAGTGGCGATAATATGTGCTAGACCAAAAGAAAGACTTTGAAAGAATTTACGCTCCTCAGTATGTCGAAGGGGCTTCGCCCCCCCCCCCCCCCCCCCCCCCCCCCCCAATCAGGGCTTTGCCCAGCGCCCGCTGGGGGCCTAATGCGGCCCCAGACCCCTCGTATCTCTGGGCTTGAACGTCAAAATTGGGCTAGTTACGTTAGTTCTGCTTTCAATAGTGTCATCCTGATCCTGCTGCGAGTTACGCGCCAATTTTCAACCTCGCGAAGGCCGAGTTCGAATCGCGAAGGCCGAGTTCGAATAATGTGGATGATGATGGCATTGTAAAGTTGACAACATTTTTCTATTTCAATTTCTAACGTATCTGCATGTATTTATATAATCATTTGTTTTATTTACCTGGTCTTTGATTTCTTTCACTTTCTTGTCGACTTGTGTCTCTGGTCACGTTCAGCGAAATGAATTGTAATCACTTGCACACCTGCACGAAGACAACGGAGAAGTCACGTGACTCGCACCTTGGTCAGGTAATATCACAAGAATCACAACAAGCTCACTTGATTATGTTGATTGAATTTAAACAAGGAAACAAAATTCTGTCATTGCAATGTTCAAATGTTACATCACAGGGTTCAATGTGTACACGATGAACAGGGGCATATCCAGGGCATTGGCTGAGTCTAGATTTTTCTTGGGAGGGGAGAGGAGGAGGGAAGTACAGTCCGTCTGGGGAGGCGCTTAGGCACGGTCCATTTGATATTGGGGGGGGGGCTTGGGTTTTTTTGTTGGAGCAAGCCTTGAGATTATTTTTTTTTACATGTAGAAATGAAAACTAGCGAAAAACTAGTGAATTCCCCTCCAAGCTTGTATATAAAATTAGACGCTATGGTGATACATGTATCTATTAATAGTAATATAATATACTGATAATGTATTTAAGCATTTAATTTGTTTCAGTCACATGCATTCTTTTGATATTTTCAAATATGAACTTGCCATTGCAGAAGAAAATATGGCGAGCGAAGCGAGCCAAAATTTTTTTTATAGAAAGTAAAAACTGCGGCGAGCGAAGCGAGCCGAAAAATTTTCAGGAATTTTAAGCGAATTTTATGGTTATTCTTCAAATTCAGATTACTTGTAAGAGCAAGATTAATTTTTTTCTGTCACACCATAAGCAAATTTATTTTTTTCATCAAAATTCAGAGCAAAATTAATTTTTTCGAAAAAAAACCCAAGCCCCCCCCCTCCCCCCGAATATCAAATGGTTCGTGTCTTACCAGCCAATCATTCCAAGGAATGCATATGTCGCCTGCGAAACATAGCGACACTCAGAAAATCACTTTTATAGGGTGTGACATCCAAGTGTGACAGATAGACGGATCACGGACAAAGTGATCCCTAAGTGTCGCTATGCTTCGCAGGTGACACAAAAAGAGGTTAACCAATGGGGTAAATTCCTTTGAGGGTGTGACCGTACCGTACTGTACATACCGGTAGCTACCATGATGATGATGATGATGATGATGATGGTGATGATGCTTAGAAATGTAACAGCAAGTAATCCAAAGAGATCTTGCAAGGACTTTAGGTTTAATTTAAATAGTGTAAGTCTTATATAAATCTGAATATAATTTTCCGATGAAATACTCGCCGGTATACATGATCTTTTTTATCATCTTCGATCTAATTCAAGCGCGGATCCTGAGGGGGGGGGGGGGGGGGGGGGGGGTTCGGTAGGTCCGGCCCCCTGTAATTTTCGAAGCATAGTTTAAAAAGAAAAATACATATTAAGTCCCGATCCCCCTTTTGTTGTCTTAATATTTGAAAAATTATAAAATGAATTTGTGCAATGGAAATCTTTCATTTTGATAATATTTTGCCGTCAGCATTTCAAAAAATTTCTCTGGCCAGAATGCTGCGCTTTCCTATACAAACCCATAAACATTGCACCTTGGTCAATAAACAAGGGCTCTAAGAGTAAAGGAACTGAAAAAGACACGAAAAGAGGATTTTGTTTCAATTCTGAAAAAAAAAAATCGCAGGCTCGCTACCGCTCGCCATTTGTTGTTTTTAGTCCCCTACCGGCAACGCCGAAGGGGACTCTTAGTTTCCTCTCGGTCTGTCTGTCCGTCCGTCCGTCAGTCTGTCCCTCCGTCTGTCCCTCCGTCTGTCCGTCTGTCCGAATATCAGTTTTCCAGACTTTTTTCTGCAACGGATGGAGATATTCAGATGAAATTTGATACACAGCTTGGTCTTGGATAGTTACAGAGCAAGTTTGACTTTCGTCACGCTTAACCTATTTTTCGTGGAGTTATGCCCCTTGATGACTTTGAAAATTCAGTTTTTGTCAGTTTTCCGGACTTTTTTCTGCAACGGATGGAGATATTCAGATGAAATTTGATGCACAGCTTGGTCTTGAATAGTTACAGAGCAAGTTTGACTTTCGTCACGCTTGACCTATTTTTCGAGGAGTTATGTCCCTTGATGACTTGGAAAATTTTGTTTTGGTCAGTTTTCCGGACTTTTTTCTGCAACAGATGGAGATATTCAGATGAAATTTGATACACAGCTTAGTCTTGGATAGTAACAGAGCAAGTTTGACTTTCGTCACGCTTAACCTATTTTTCGTGGAGTTATGTCCCTTGATGACTTGGAAAATTCAGTTTTTGTCAGTTTTCCGGACTTTTTTCTGCAACGGATGGAGATATTCAGATGAAATTTGATACACAGCTTGGTCTTGGATAGTTACAGAGCAAGTTTGACTTTCGTCAAGCTTGACCAATTTTTCGAGGAGTTATGCCCCTTGATGACTTGGAAAATTCTGTTTTGGTCAGTTTTCCGGACTTTTTTCTGCAACAGATGGAGATATTCAGATGAAATTTGATACACAGCTTGGTCTTGGATAGTTACAGAGCAAGTTTAACTTTCGTCACGCTTAACCTATTTTTCATGGAGTTATGCCCCTTGATGACTTTGAAAATTCAGTTTTTGTCAGTTTTCCGGACTTTTTTCTGCAACGGATGGAGATATTCAGATGAAATTTGATACACAGCTTGGTCTTGGATAGTTACAGAGTAAGTTTGACTTTCGTCACGCTTGACCTATTCTTCGAGGAGTTATGCCCCTTGATGTCTTGGAAAATTCAGTTTTTGTCAGTTTTCCGGACTTTTTTCTGCAACAGATGGAGATATTCAGATGAAATTTAATACACAGCTTGGTCTTGGATAGTTACAGAGCAAGTTTGACAGTCGTCACCCTTAACCTTTTTTCGAGGAGTTATGTCCCTTGATGACTTGGAAAATTCAGTTTTTGTCAGTTTCCGGCATTTTTTCTGCGACATATAGAAATATTCAGGTGAAAAATTGATACATAGCCTGGTCTTGGATAGTTACAGAGCAAGTTTAACTTTCGTCACGCTTGACCTATTTTTCGAGGAGTTATGTCCCTTGATGACTTGAAAAATTCAATTTTTGTCAGTTTTCCGGACTTTTTCCTGCAACAAAGAGAGATATTCAGGTGAAATTTGATACTCAGCTTAGTCTTGGATAGTTACAGGGCAAGTTCGACTTTTGTCACGCTTGACCTATTTTTCGAGGAGTTATGCCCCTTGATGACTTGCACAATTCAGTTTTGTCAGTTTTCCAGACTTTTTTCTGCAACACATAGTGATATTCAGGTAAAATTTGATACTCAGCTAAGTCTTGAATAGTTACAGAGCAAGTTCAACTTTCGTCACGCTTGACCTCTTTTTCGAATCGATAAAGCAGATAAAACCTCAGAACTGAGCTGCACAGACAGTAAGTTTAATTAAAACTCATGTTTAATTGAAGAGTAATTCATAGGCAGAGTTGCAGGACATAAATATATGCTGCCGGTAGGGGACTTATATCGCTCAGCGATCATAACATTTTTACATAATAGAACTGGTGTGTGCCTTTTTTTGGCTCTTACTGAAAAAAATCGGACTAAAAACCAATCTGGATCCCCCCCCCACATGTATTAAGGAACAATGTATATGCTTCGCCCGCCCGCTAACGCGTACGATGAATTTAAAATTAGCACCATTCCTGTAAATATCGTAAAAATGTCTTGATTGAAGTTTTCACCCCCACCCTTTGAAAGTTTCTTTTATTCTTGATCTGCCTATGCCAGTGTCTTTCTGGCAATGGAAATGCCATGATGGCAGATTTTTATAATAAAATAAAAATATCCAGAAAGACACCAGTATGAAGTAGTCTTGTATGGAGAGCTTTAACAGTGAGTCAAAGACAAGGTCAAAGCGACTATAGGACGAAAGTATTTTTCTTATAGTATGTCAACTGGATAAAACATAGATCTAGTAAGCACAGTGCAGATGACCCCAAGAGGATCAGCGAGGGGCATCCAAGGTGAATCTATTCAACAAGAAACCCAATATTAGGACCTTAGGGGACATATAGTTTCCACCCCGTTTGTCTGTGCGTCCGTCTGTCTGTCACACTTTAAGTTTTCCGGACTTTTTTTATTTCGCTGTTGTTGCAATTTTTGGTATGTTAATGTATCTCAATGTGATACAGGTTAGGTTCGAGTTTGGTCTGGATTGACCTATTTTTACAAGAGTTATGACCCCTGGACATAACAAGTTCATGAAATATTCAGTTTTCCAAACTGTTTTTCGCTGTGTTGCAGGTAATGAACTGATTTTTTTATATGTGAGTGTGATACAGATCAAGTTCTAGTCTGATTTCGGTTGACCTAGTTTTAGAAGAGTTATGGCCCTCGGACATAACAAATTTCATGAATTTTTCACTTTTCCAGATTTAATTTTCCTCCATATTATTTAAAATGATTAACTGATTTTTGGTATGTGAATACATCTAAAAGAGATACAGATCAAGTTCGAGTTTTGTTTTGATTGGCATATTTTTACAAGCGTTATGCCCCTTGGACATAACAAGTTTCAAGGGGTGGGGCGGACAGGGGGTACCTCTCACCCCATCCCCTTACCCCCTCCCTCCCCCTCCCTCCCCCTCCTTCCTCCTCCTCCTTTTCGTTCTTCCCTCACCTCCCCCCTCCCACCCCCTTCCTCCCTCCTCCCGCCACCCTTACTCCCCTCCCCCTTTTCTCCCTTCCCTCCCTCCCTCCTCCCTCCCCCTTCCTCCCCCTCCTTTCACCCTGTCCATCCCCCCTTATTCTCATACAGATATCATAAGAGGAACATAAATTTGTAGCATTCAGGCTCAAGGTCAAACCTAAATAATTTTGATTAAAACTCCACACTTTGGCTCTAACATGATGACTAGATAAAATTTCATTCATTCAAGAGACCAACTGCAAATAAGTTTATTATGAAAAGAAACGATCATTAATTATTTTCAAGGTTAACGGTTGGGGTTACAGAATAATGTAGTTATTAATTATGGTTAGAAAGAGCTATTCTCATTGTGTGTCGTCCGGGGTCTGACTGTCATCCGTCTGTCGTAAACTTATCACATTTTTTGCTTCTCCCTCCTTTGACAAACTTCTTCTTCAGTACGGAAGCACGTATTGACAAACCGAAAGCATCAGGATGATCTAGAGAGTTGTCTTAAGAAGTTTTGTTATTTTTAGTTCCACTCCAAAGTCAATTTTTGACGTCTTTTCAGACTTTGTCAGAAATGTTCATTTTTTAACCTTTTCTTTGATTAACTCTATCGGTGTGTGATTTTGTGCACTCATTTACTGTATATTTGTCACATTTTAATTGTTCAGTGGTTTTGTATTAACTGTAAATGCAAAATTATTTTATTTTATTTTTCATGAATTTTTATCTTGTGTAAAAAAGGAAGGGGGTTATTTTCATACATATTTGACTTCTTCTCAAGAACCAGCAAAGGGATTTTGATGAAACTTGGTAGGAATGAAGTACTTATGGTCCCCTACAAGTGTTGTTGTTTTATGTCCGGATCCGTCAATAGGTGGTGCCACCACAGACAAAAGTAGGTCACAGAGGCTACCCTCATTTAACAAACTTCTTCTTCAGAACTGAAGCATGTATCGACAAACCGAAAGCATCAGAATGATCCAGAGGGATGTCTCAAGAAGTGGTGTTATTTTTGGTTCCACTCTTTAGACGCGTTTTTGACATGTTTTCTGATTTTGTCAGAAATGTTCATTTTTGAACTTTTTCTTAGAACTCTATTAAGGTGTGATTTTGTGCACTCATTTACTGCATATTTGACACATTTAGGATTCTTAACCCTTAATTGTTTTTTCCTTCAATTTTATATTTTTAAAAAATTTTTTTTATTTTATTTTTAAGTACAACAAAGTGATAGGGAATTTATTTTCCTGAATATGAAAGAGTTGTCTTTCTTACATGAATTGCCACACATCCTGATGGTACCTATAGGTACTTTTATTTGAGCACGAAAATCTGTATCTGCCCTGGTAAAGTACAACTACAACTACAATAATTATCATTATGTATTGTCAGTGTGGTAAGGGTGTGCATGGTTATCAGGTGAGCGTTGTTTCCCGTGGAGCTCTTGTTTGTGATACTTAGGGCCATGTTCCATTGTTGTTATACATGTAGAAAGCTTTTTGTTTATACAACAAATGTGTATCTTGGTATCCTAGTATCCGAATAAAAGGATGGTTTTGTACACGTATATTTAATAACCACATTATTCCCTATGATATATTCTATATGATAGAAAGTCGTAGTCTATGTCAGATGAGCATTGATCCATTATATAACAGAAAGTCGTAGTCTGTGCCAGATGAGCATCATAACAATTTTCATACTTTTTGGCCATATTACATTGTTTAGACTGAGGATCACTGACGAGGGTTTAGTACCCGAAACGTACATGTCTGGTCCACGCTGTAAATTTATCAGGTTTTAAATGATGCTATTGAATTTAAAGACATTTAACACTTGAACTACTTGGTGAGTGTCACTGCTGGTGGACCAAGAGTCCCCGAGGGCACATGTAGCCAAGTTCGATCAACTTTGGTTGATCGTCTGTCTCTTCAACGCATTTGAAATTTTCTGTTACAAAATTTCTTGAAATTTCTAAAACGTGGGTCCTGAAGCATCATATCCCACCCATTCTGCTACGTCTTTTGGTACATTTTTGGACATAACAATTTTCATACTTTTTGGCCATATTACATTGTTTAGACTGAGGATCACTGACGAGGGTTTTGTACCCGAAACGTGCATGTCTGATCCATGCTGTAAATTTATCAGGTTTTAAATGATGCTATTGAATTTAAAGACGTTTAACAATTGGTCTATTATATAACAGAAAGTCGTAGACTGTGCCAGATGAGCATTGGTCTATTATATAACAGAAAGTCCTAGTCTATGCCAGATGAGCATTGGTCTATTATATAACAGAAAGTCGTAGTCTGTGCCAGATGAACATTGGTCTATTATATAACAGAAAGTCGTAGTCTGTGCCAGATGAGCATTGGTCTATTATATAACAGAAAGTCGTAGTCTGTGCCAGATGAGCATGGGTCTATTATATAACAGAAAGTCGTAGTCTGTGCCAGATGAGCATTGGTCCATTATATAACAGAAAGTCGTAGTCTGAGCCAGATGAGCATTGGTCTATTATATAACAGAAAGTCGTAGTCTGTGCCAGATGAGCATTGGTCTATGATATAACCGAAAGTCGTAGTCTGTGCCAGATGAGCATTGATCTATTATATAACAGAAAGTCGTAGTCTGTGCCAGATGAGCATTGGTCTATTGTATAACAGAAAGTCGTAGTCTGTGCCAGATGAGCATTGGTCTATTATATAACAGAAAGTCGTAGTCTGTGCCAGATGAGCATTGGTCTTTTATATAACAGAAAGTCGTAGTCTGTGCCAGATGAGCATAGGTCTATTTATATAATAGTAAGCGTATGCCAGATGAGCATTGGTCTTTCTCAGTTTATGTACATGCTAATTGTCATTACATGTTCCATTTTTGGTGTTGTGCTTTGATCATGTTTAGGTCCACTTGGCGTGGGTGTTGTTGTGTCTCGTTGTCTCTATGGTCTCTTGAAGCTACTTAATTCATTCATTGTCGTAGTCCTGTGGGTGTGTTCCGCTGTGGTCTAAACAATATCCATCGGAAAATATGTTTCTACAGATAGAGCTATCAATACATTGTTACCTTACGATGTTTTCATACGAAAATGCAACAAATTCCATTTCACGAGTTTTATACCAAGGAATAAATACACCTGTGCTGCGCATATGTATATTGTAATTTACCCAAGCTGCATGGATGCATATATTTGTCGCATACTTTGGTGATACATGAAGACACATACAATTGATATTATCTTGTACTTAACCCAAACGTTGGCACCACACTCCACACATACGGGTAAAAATTATAAAGAAAACTGTATTTAGAAAATTAAGTCCCCTGAAAACCAAGAATCGACAATTTTCTGTGAAACTGGTGCAAATTCTACATATTTCTATTAAATTAGAAATGTCAAAGTCTTATCTTAGTAAGTGCATCAAAGTCTTATCAAAGTAAGTGCATGAGGCGACATAGAATTCTGGGGAAAATTAGAAGACAAATTTCAAGCAACCTTTTTTTCATCTTTTGTCACGAGAGTCAAACTGACGTCACTTGATCATGATAAGTGAATCATCCTTGAATGTATTGGAGGGTATTTTTCAGGGAATTTAACATGGACAGCGACCCCAATAGGATGTCATACCTCCAACTGCCATAGTTCAGTTCAGTTCAGTTCATGGACATTCCTCCTATGTATAAGGAGCACCCACTTTCATGGTGAAATAATGTATTATGTATTATAATTGAGCAACTGCTTTGTATTTAAAAACTATAATTTGTTGGTTGGAATAGTCATATTGAAGGCATATATGGCAGGTTTTGGTTTTACAAGTAAGAGTGGCTCATATATAGGGGTGTTATTTTATCTTAGTGTATTTGTATTAACAACTATTTAACATTGTGTACCCGTAACCTGTGTTAGTGTGGAGGCCTGCTGTGTGTTTGACAATCATCCCATTATATACAATATTTTACATTAAAACAATCTCAATCAAAATAAAAGTCCTTAGGGTGTATCATGTTGACATAGTAGCTTAAAAATAATAATGATAAAAAAAGAAAGATTGAAAAGTTATATATTAAATATTGTGTAGCAATAGCTTTTCTCATGGGATTTAGATTCCTAATGCCACGTATCACCTATTTAAAATAGATGAAATTCCATTAAAAATTGGCTAAAATTGCTTCATATAATTTTTTTTTTCATAATACAGTTCGTGATGTTATTCTATTCTATATTCCTTTGGCAATTTTATAATTCAATTTCTGATGTATTTCATCCGCTCAGCATGTAATGCATATAGGAAATTCCGGTTCAGACCCTCAATGTCAGTTAGGGGTTTACAACTTACCCTTAAGTTTGAGATGTTCTTCAGATTTGTTGAATCAATAATCACTTTTAGTAGTTTCTCATTATTGGATTACAACTCTCGGATTTTATCCATTTCTACCATGGAAAACTGACGTTTACAGTTTACATTAAAGAAGTAAATATTCATAAACCATATGTAACGTTTTGGATATTCCTTAAAACTATCTCATTGTTTGTAATTCGCATTAAGATTTTGGTGTATACAATGTGAAAACATAAAATTTGTAACAGTAGAACAGTTTTAACACAGCAGAGATGGATAAAGTCTGAGAGTTGTTATACAACGAGGGAGATAACTCTAGCAAATTTGGAAGAAATAATATGGTTTAGTGGGAACACACTATATAAGTGGAGAAAAAAAACCCGATCACAGAGCATGTATTGCACCACTGGCCATGTTAAATTCTGTAAGGAATCACAACATCATACTTTCGGGAATCACACTACCTGTGTTTCGATCCCGCACTGTGTAATTCGTGATTGCCCACAAAACTTGGATATCTTTGTTCCATTTGGGCACCTGGCAGATCTCTTTGTCAATATATTTTTAAAATAATGTGGGCATTTCAGGAATTAACCTTTTAAATTGATCTACTTTTGGCACAAAACCGGTATCAGCCAGAGTTAAAAAGAAAACACGTTCTCCCGTAAAAATCCGAATAGCTACATTCGTCGTGTTTACTTCGAAACACAGAATCGAAAGTACAATCGTAACAATGGAAAACTCGTTCACCGTTCAGCCGCATGGAAAGAAAAAGATCTTATGAAAAGAAGAATTTAAGCAGAGCGACATAAATTTTGTAATGTTTTAATCTTCTACACTACCACAGTACAAATAATTCTTGTTTATTGTTAAATCATATTCAGAACAATTGAATGATTTTTTTTTTTCGCCAACATTTATGATGGTGTTTGTGTACAGTATTGGATGTATTATTTTTTCAATTTTGAATGCAATGACGATAAATCAAAGATTGTGGGCATTCCGGAAATTTTACTTTAAAATGTCTGAGGCATTGAAAAAAATATCAACCGAAAAGGAGGGCATAATCCGTCTGTTCTCCCGTAAAAATCCGAATAGTTACTTTCATTGTGTTTACTTCGAAATACGAAACCGAAAGTATGATGAAGGTAGCACCCCTGTATTGATTTTACTGCATATTTCATTGTATGTTTTTTGTTAATATTTCTTGTATTATGAAGAAGCACTGGGTCGAAGACTATGTACATTTTGTAGAATGTTATTTCATCTCTAATAATATATAAAAATCAGCATAGGTTATGTACCTGTTAAGCGATTTTTTCTCTGCAGAACGACACAGGGGTGTGTTTACATCAAAATTTCCATGACGACAAACTAGTTTCGCCTTGTGTACTTATTTTCGTCTTGTGTTCTTATTTTCGTACGTCGAAATAACTCGGCCACATACGCAATCAAGTTTACTCTGAATTTATTTTTAAGATGTTCACTTTTTCCATACATGCATATTTCATAACAAATTTCCTATTTAAATAACTATTTTCTCTGTTTTATTTCTGTATCTATGGTAAACAAAGTCACCATATTTCTTGTGATTGGTTCAATACCTCCATGACCCCTAAACTGACAAATATCCTTATGACCCTTTCAGCTACAAGTAGCCTATAAGCTTTTCTGTAAGTTGAAAAAATGTGGGCAATATCCTGTTATTCTTGCCGCGGCAAGAATAATGTTCACAACACCAGGGACAAAGACTGATGTATTTAAATCAGGGTCACCAAAACGCTTTATACAAAAAATACGTATTTACTATGGTATGTCTTTATTCCGTTAAAATATTATATTACATTATCGGCAAGAATAACAGGAGTATATATAGTCCTGTTATTCTTGCCTGCAAGAATAACAGGAGTATATAATATAGACGATCTTTCTTTCAACACTCTTTACTCCGTGATAAGGGGAAGTATCCCCGGGAAGAGGGTTTCTTGTGGGGATTCTTTTCTACCAGAAAATGGGGCTTGGCTTTTTGGGGGGTTTCCAAGTGTCTTAATTCGGAATTATCGCATATTAGAACCGGCAAGAATAACAGGAGTATATATACAGGCGATCTTTCTTTCAACACTCTTTATTTCGTGATAAGGGAAGTATCCCCCGGGAAGAGGGTTTCTTGTGGGGATTCATTTCTACCAAAAAATGGGGCTTGGCTTTTTTGAAGGGTTTCCAAGTGTCTTAATTTGGAATTATCGCATATTAGAACCGGCAAGAATAACAGGAGTATATATATACAGACGATCTTTCTTTCAACGATCTTTATTCTGTGATAAGGGGAAGTAACACCGGGAAGAGGGTTTCTTGTGGGGATTCATTTCTACCAGAAAATGGGGCTTGGCTTTTTGGGGGTAACGTCCAAGTGTTTTAATTCGGAATTATCGCATATTCGAACCGGCAAGAATAACAGGAGTATGTATATACAGACGATTTTTCTTTCAACACTCTTTATTTCGTGATAAGGGGAAGTATCCCCGGAAAGAGGGTTTCTTGTGGGGATTCATTTCTACCAGAAAATGGGGCTTGGCTTGGGGGGTTTCCAAGTGTCTTAATTCGGAATTATCGCATATTAGAACCGGCAAGAATAACAGGAGTATATATATACAGACGATCTTTTTTTCAACGCTCTTTATTCCATAATAAGGTGAAGTATCCCCGGGAAGAGGGTTTCTTGTGGGGATTCATTTCTACCAGAAAGTGGGGCTTAGCGTTTGGGGATTTCCAAGTGTCTTACTTTGGATTTATAAGAAATTAGAACCAGCAAGAATAACAGGAGTATATTATACTCCTATTATTCCTGCCGGTGCTTATTAGAATTGTACTCATTCATGATTCTTTTAATTGTTCTCGTTTAAGACAGACACATAATTATGATTCTTAAATTCAGTGTGTCTTAGCTCATTGTGAGTGTTTCTTGCAATAAATATCATTACCATATTAAAACAAGTAGCTCTTATTTTTTAACGGAATAAACTGCATTTTGTATTGAATCAGCATAATTTTCATATTCCTTAAATTTTATGATTAATATTTAGTTTGAGAATGTTTGAATAAATTGAAGAGAAGGGAGTACTATTTAATGATGTTTAGATATAAATTAGAGTAAAATGTAATAGTACGGAATAAAGAATATTTTGATCTAAAGCGTTTTGGTGATTCAGATTTTGAAAAGGCTCATATCCAGGGTATTATTATGTATGTTGAAATCTTATTCTTGCCGCGGCAAGAATAACAGGATATTGCCAAAATGTGCATCAGCAAGAAAATTTTGGAAGTCCATATTGTCAACTTTTGCCTATATGCATAACTATCTGACCCTGTATGATGTATCTGTTGCATACGTCAACGCAGTCAGACTTGACTGTTGGTATAGTCCTGTTATCAAGACTCGGGTACTCTTTTTTATACTGTTAACGCACCGCATCTTGTAGCGAGGTTATATGTCATAGAACTAACTTGACTGTTATCTGGTTATCCGATGGGTGACCTAAAATGATACTGTACACAACAGTAACCAACAATTGTCTTGGTTCAACTTGCCGGACTACTTACCCAGTAGTCTGCTATATATTGACTTGATTGGGACCACATGAGAAATCCATGGAATCCATTGACCTAGTTATTATCATTCTGAAGATGCGATACTTGTCATAGTCATTCATTATGAATATGAATCTAGGCATTGCCTAAAAGGGAGTGTAGCATGTTTCAAAGTTATTGTCTTACTTTTGAAGTACCCGTTTGTCTGATCATCTACAAATTTATTTATTTTGATTTTGAATTTGTAATTCATTTGTTAGTATACATAATATAATTATCCTAAATTTTTGATAAAGATATTCCTTCTGATAACGAACATCAGACTTCACGTGCAAAGTTGCACATACTGTAACGTCATACTTGACATCATAACCTTTTGAGCACTGACATCATTGTGTCATTATTTACTTTTTGCAAGAAGGCTAGCTTGAGTAAAGTCAGTATAGTAAATTTTATTCAGCTGTGTATGACAAAGAAACTCAAAGGAAATTAGAATTGGATAAGTACTGATCAATCTACTTATTTCAAACAAAATTTTTTTTATTCATCACGGTATAAATTTCTGTTGGGATACTGTGGTTTCCAGCGTAAGTGGCAGGAAAGAATACAGAAAGAAATTGGCTTTCACTATAGGCAGTTTCTGAAAGTTCAGTATCTTTCAAGAGTCATTGTAAAGTAGGAACTTGCATATATGTGTACTGACTTTCCTATCTATAGGGTCGCCTTGTGACCAGTTCACTTCCCGAACTGGTTGGGAGCTATGCTCCCTATAACTTAACCTTTAGGAAAATTTTATTATAACATAAATTAAGTTTCTGTATATTCGAGGGAAAAGAAAATCAATAAATGCTTTAGAGAGTTTCGAAGGGAGAAATAAGGGGGAACTTCTAAAAAGTTCACATTATGCACAGTCTTATTGGGTTTTTTCCACTCATTTCTTTGTTGTATTTATCAATTTGTCTGAGGTAAGAACCGTAAGATCAATCATGACAATTTTCGAGAAGTATGATTGTGCTTTTCTACTGGTCATGAAAATGTTTATTTCTTGGTTCATATTGCAGTATTGAATCAGATGAAAATTGACCATCAACTTCTACAAACCTAATAAATTTGATTTCTTGAAATTGACCAATAACTCTGGGAAGAGAAAGACAAACCTCTGGGAGCCCCCTATGGACCATAAATTATTTTCAATTCCCGCGGGAAATAGAGCTTCGCAGAAATAGATCATTTACATGTTTTGTCTGATCTTGTAAATGTTTGTAAACATTGCTTTCCCTTTTGCATGCAAACACCATCAACAAAACCTTGACTCGCATGAGCAAGTGCATTTCAAATCTAGGCGTGCTTGATGTCGTGACATCAGACAATAATTTCACTATCAATATTCGGGGCACTATTGGCAACTAACTATCGATGGATTATTGGAACTATCGAATTTTGAAAAATCATGTTCAAAACTAGTGAAATACCACTGAGGATGCGGCATATTTAACATACACTTGCACTGCAAATGCATAGAAATACAATTTCAAACTTAAATCAACAATTTGATTTGTTTTTCTTGACCATTGTTATTTTTGTACACTTAGCTTGGTGTCATTTTGATTACTTTTCACGAAAACAATTTTGGTTATAGTTACATTTTATCTCTGAGCGACAATTAATTGTCAATTTTCATATCGATTATCGAAAATCGAAGGGGTTTCAACGATCGACTATCGAAAGTCGGCGACTATCATCACATCACTAGCAATAATGCACTTGTTTCTTATCAGAAGGGGAAGACGCCTATTGATTTGGGGTCAATAGGTCAAAGATCAAAGTCACTGTTAGTGTTGAGAACAATACACTTAATAACAAGAGTACTCTTTTACCTATCCACATCAAATTTGGTTTTATGCTTGCTTATAAGGACAGGGTGATGACTTTTGAGTTTGAGGAAATATTTCAAAGGGCAAGGTCACTGTGAGGGAAAATGCACAGAAAATGCTGGTTCCTATTGAAAGCAAAAGCAGATATGAGGATCTTTGGCTCAAAGGTCAAGGTCACTGACAGTGTCGAGAGAAAAAGACTTAAAATATTGAAAAAAATCTGATTGATTTTAGAGTCAAGGTAATTTATTCCTTTCACTGGTTGTTGTTGTGAGAGTCAAACCGTTTAGCAGGGGCATATGTTTTACAAACATAATTTGTCTAGTAAAAATAGAACATACATTTCAATACTAACAATTTGTTATATATATGGGGAACCAATTGTAATGCCATTGATTGGTCATGTGTAGAAAATTATCGTGGAGAACAAAAACTGCTCACAAAAAAATTATACTCAACTACATTTAAAAAAAATTATGTCATCATTTTCAGTCCCTGAAAACACAAAGAGAACAGCAATGTCATAGATAGCAGAGTGAGACAGACTGTGACAGAAAAGTTTGATTTCTAAAACAAGAAGAAGGCGGTGGGGATGATCACCTTGGTAAATGAAACGTTATGAGTACCGTAGATGAGGAGATGAAAATGTAGTGTTTGGCTTAAGATAAAGATATAGTGAGTACAGACAAGATGAAAACAGTGCCATGAGTGTAGAGGACGAGATACGATACGGTCGGACATGTTCACTTGTTCTGAACAAGAGTGTTGCCGTCCTCAGATGTGTTGTCAAACATTCCTACACCACACATGGAGCACCAAGTTTTGAGGTATTCCTTAACAACAACAAACACACACTGTTTCATCTCTTATTCAAGCAATGCTGCTGCGGCAACAAGAGTACAGTAACACCACTGAGCAAATACCAGTGGAAGTTACTGTATGTCCAAACATCCACGAGGAATCCACATAGACAGCGTGGAGAATGTCCATGCCAGTATACAGCGATAAGTGGGGTGACTCCAGATGTAATGGACGTCTCCCTCTGTTGTCTGGTGCTAAGTAACATTTACCCCGGTGTCAGCAAGCCAGACATTGATACAATCAGAGATGTCCGTAACAAGTTAATACACGCTAGCAATGCCAGTCTTGATGCCATGCTGTATTTAGCCACCTGGAATAAGGTAGAAGCGGCCATGCTTAACCTGGCACAGGGAGTGTCCTCTACATTCAGAAGTGATACTATCAATGCTGTTGAAGATCTGAAAAACCGACTGATGGATTCAAGTGAACTTTCTGAACTGAAGGCTCTGGTCATGGATGAAAAAAGGATTTCTGAGGGTGAAAGAAGAATTTCTGAAATAGAGAAGGTAAGTGAATACATTTAAACCTTTGAAAACTATTACTGTATGTGTACTTATTTTAGCGTAACCAAAATTTAGCAGAAAAAAAAAACAGAGCAGAATTGGGTAAATTGACATATTAATCATGAATTAGCACTTTGACTTGTTTTCACATTAATGCTTTGCTTTATTACCTAAAGAAGGGCCCGTAAGGGCATAATATGAACATTACAGGATACTATAGTAAAAATTAAGGAAATGAGTATTAAATAAATAATATTACAAGCAGTTGCAAGCATTTCAGATTTTCACTCTTTGGTACATGTGAATGTCACTGGTATCACAAAATCAAGATATATAGAAATATATGATAAACGCAAGATAATGCTAGATACTGAGACAGTAATTAATGGAGTGAACACATTGTAAAAAGTAGTGGGGATGCAGGGGTCACCACGAGACAATGCTACAGGACCAATTGTCCACATGTGACCACTGCATAACCACCATATCAGTAATGGAGTGTACACATGGGATGAAATGACAGGAATGCGGAAGTCACCATGAGGCGGTGCTGAAGGACAAGTGGTCCACATGTGACCACCGCACAACTACTAGATCAGTCCATGATGAGAAAAAAATATGACATGACATGAACAATGACAAGATAAAAAGGAAACAAGTAATAATATTACATGCAGTTGCAAGAATCTCAGATTTTCACTCTTTGGTAAATGTGAATGTGGTGTCACAATATCAAGATATATAGAAATATATGATAAAAGCAAGATAATGCTAGTTACTGAGTCAGTAATTAATGGAGTGAACACATTGTAAAACGTAGTGGGAATGCAGGGGTCACCACGAGACGATGCTACAGGACAAATTGTCCATTAATAATAGATTTTGAATAATAAGAAATAATAGATTTATAATGTATAAGAGATTCATGATTAATAATAGATTTATAATGTATAAGAGATTCATGATTAAGTGTATTTAGGGGATAAACGTACTGTGTTTTGTGGTTCCGACAGGTATATGTTGGATATACTGTTGGAAACGCAGTTATACCGTCGGGGCTTGTCCACGACGGTATAACGTATGTTTCCAACAGTATATCCAACATATACCTGTCGGAACCACAAAACACAGCAAGTTTAGGCACGGTCCATTTGATAATCTGGGGGGGGGCTTGGGTTTTTTTTCGAAAAAAATAATTTTGCTCTGAATTTTGATGAAAAAAATAAATTTGCTTATAGTGTGACAGAAAAAAAATAATCTTGCTCTTACAAGTAATCTGAATTTGAAGAATAACCATAAAATTCGCTTAAAATTCCTGAATTTTTTTCGGCTCGCTTCGCTCGCGGCAGTTTTAACTCTCTATGAAAATTTTTTGGCTCGCTTCGCTCGCCATAGTTTTCTTCTGTAATGGCAAGATGATATTTGAAAATATCAAATGTATGCATGTGACTGAAACAAGGGGCTTCCTTAAATGCTTAGATACATTTTCAATATAAGTTATTACTATTATTTAAGATACATGTATCACCATAGTGTCTAATTTGGAAATTGGAAGGAGAATTATTTTAATTAAGATTTTCATAAGTTTTCATTTCTACATGTAAAATCTTGTCTAGAAGACCCATCCCTCAGGCCCTCTTGCATGTTACATGACCTAATATATACATATTGTTCACTGAAATTTATTATATATCATATTGCAAAAATCTTTTATCTCTCTCAGTTTAGAAGTGAATACAAGTTTTACATAAAAATAAAGAAATGTTCAGAGTAATTTAAGTAAAAATAAAGAATTTCTATCGAAAAAACACAAACATTCTCAATATTCACATCAATTGTTGTAAAAAAAATTTCCTTGCTCCAACTTCGCAAGAAAAAAATAATTTTGCCCCGGTATGTGGCGAAAAAAATAATCTTGCTCCGACAAAAAACCCAAGCCCCCCCCAGAATATCAAATGGACCATGCCTTATCCCTATTCTAATTCATGTGACATATTTTAACATTTTATACCCCTCAGAGGGTCTCACGTATCGTTTTAGAGGTGACGTTGCTACGGAGGACTAACAACGACCAACAGAAACTATTGCGCTGCAAAATACGAAATACAACTGCTTCGTATTTATTGCAATGACGATAAATCAAAATATTTACATTCCTACTGCGTTTCCCTCATATAAAGGTACCAAACCAACTGTTGCTTTATTTCTCGATAATCGCAAGAGCCTATCACGTGACTTTAGAACTTACGCGGATTAATTTCTGATAAAATGCCCATTTTATTTATTGCTTTAATACAGATTCAAAACATGTATCCATTATCTAACGACGCCGTCTACCCCCAGTGATTAAATGTGTTAAAATCTAGGTCACCCACATGTACACTTCCAAGAAGTGTGACGTAGTAAGTCGATCACGCGTCAGTAGACGAAGTTCAAGGACGAACTGCATTGTTGTCTGCAGAAAGATGCCGTGTTTGGATGAGCGAATATTCAGGCATAAGTGGATCAAATATTCAGTATTTAGGATGAGGATTTGATTCACTTGTGTCATTATCAACAGTGAATTTATCTTTGCTTCTTATGGATTCATAATATCAGAAATACTTCGAGTATCAGCGAATCTTTAGCCATGATGTTGAGGTAAGTCATGAAAACACCGACGGCTGTACTCGACTTTTGCATTATTCTAATTACTTTCAGATGAAATAGGGTATTTACAGAAGTTTGTATACAATAATACCGATTGATTTCATATGTCTAAGCAGTTTAACAGTGTGTTAAAAAGAGTTTTCAAAAGTTTTCCCTTCAGTTCTGTGAAATTTCTCCAGTTTAACTCTCCGCCATGTCTGAATTATGTTGGACAAAAGTCACGAATTTTCACGATTCAATTTTCTTCAGTTTTAATTGAAATGCTCAAAATACAGCAAGAGGATAAAATTCAGTTTCTCATTTGTCAACAACGTTTCCGTACAGAAGGTACTACTTCGAATCCAGCGAAAAACGTCGAACGTTCGTTTGCTCTTACGTCAAATGGCGTTCTCCCTCCGCAATGATATTTCAAATGTAAAGAAACTGGATGAAAAATTAGCAGAAATAACTTAGTTAACACGTAAAATGTAAATATAAGGATTGTTTTTCAGCTTTTGCGCTTTATCGGTGTGTATTGGCAGTAGGGAATGGAAACAAAATTCATGAAAAGCACTTCGTGCTTTACATATTTTGTTTCCATTCCCTACTGCCAATACACACCGATAAAGCGCAAAAGCTGAAAAACAATCCTTAAGTGTAATCAATAATAAACTTACTTGCTCTGTTGTTTACATGTGGAGAACGCCATTTACAAGCTAATACCTTGTAGATTTACGTCACAGTATGACGTCACAGGAGCGAAGAACAAAGGGAAGCATGACGTCATATACAAAAAGTGCGCTAAAGCTTGTAACGTGCAAATTTACGTAGGAATACATTTTAAAGTATGTCAAGTGAGTCGGTTTGCGGCATGTATATCGTCGTTATACATGCTTGTAAAAATCCTGTGAACCAATCAGATTGTGTGAAACAAACAGAATGAATTAGAATCTTGAATTAGCACAGTCTTAGCAGCGCTAAGTGAATCCCGCTTAAATAAGTACATCCACAATACAGTGTTCAAGCATTTACCTCAAAATTATTTCTACTATTTTCTTTGGTAGATAGTGAATACAGATTACAAATACAGGGGGCTTGCTTATTAACCAAAAGTTGAGTAGTCTTGGGGCTGCCCTGCATGGGCGTTCAAATGTTCCCAGTAGGGAGAGACCATTGATCTAAGGTCAGATATTAAAGGTCAAGGTCACTGTGGCTTTTTGTGAACAGCATGGAACACAGAATCATCAAATCTTTCACAAATGTTCCCTATATGGAGAAGATGACTCGCGAGCCTATATACAGAAAGTTGATGTCAAGGACATTGAAAACTTAAGCTTGTAACCCATTGTAAACATCATAAAAGATTTGCAGTTGTTAGAGGTAGCAATGGTTTTGTTGCCTTTATCTAATCCTTTCTTTCTTTGTTTTCTAAGCTAAGGCAACTATTTTATGCCATATCCTTTTACATTTGTTTTACTATTAGGAATTGCGGAAAAAAGATCAAGTTTTAATTATCATGATTATTGATTAGTGTTGGGAATTGGATGGAGTAAACAAAATTGATTAATCGGATAATCCTTTGGATTGATTATCAATTATAATGGGATATTAATATACATTGCAAAACTGTAAATATCTCATGATTTGTTCATATCTTTCTTTTTATGACAGCAAATTTTATGGAAACTTGGCAAAATGTTTCATATGAGTATGCATGCATACTGACCTAAGTCAAAGATATAATATATTTGGCTTAAAGCATTAGTACGATGTAAATGAACTGTTTTTCTAGCAAAAATATGGTTTAATGATGCAAATATTTCATTCTTATAATGTTTTGAATTTCCTGATTATAATCGATTATCAAAATTATAATCGATTATCGTAATCGGAAGGGTCTGGCGACGATGTTGTTGGTGTCGGCGATAATCAGCACAACACTATTATTGATGCTATCTTAATATGCATAGTGTTTCATAATAAATAAACGTTAATTTGTATGTAGCATGTATTTTGATATAAGGCATTATATATACAAGGATCTAATTCCAGATTATTTTGCGAGTAAAAAATGTATATTTTTCGGAATTACCGATGTCAGCTGAACTTAGCCAATGTTGGATGGAGTTTGGTCCACAAAGAGGTAGGGCCAGGAGACCCCTAAATCGGCCCTCGATTTTTCTCTAGAAATAAATTTCATGAGAAATACTTGATATCTCTCATGAAAAAACACGAATGTATACCGCTTTTCATGAAAAGAAAAATATCACCAAACAAAGTGCCATTTAACTGTAATGACGTCATGAAGTGACGTCATTTTGACGTTAGGCACGGTCCATTTGATATTCAGGGGGGGGGGGGGGGGGGGCTTGGGTTTTTTGTCGGAGCAAGATTATTTTTTTCGCCCCGGACCGGGGCAAAATTATTTTTTTCTTGCAAAGTTGGAGCAAGGAATTTTTTTTTAACAAAGTGATGCGCATATTTAAAGAATGTTTGTGTTTTATCAATAGAAATTATTTATATATTTACTCAAAACTCTAAATATTAATATATTTGATTATATTTATGCAAGTATTCAATTCACTTTTAAGCAGAGAGATAATAGACTTTACAATACAATTCTCAATATTTTATATAAGGTACATGTATATAACATATGTTACGATGATGTATAAGAGGGTCTGAGGGGAAGGTCTCCTAGACAAATTTTTAAATGTTAATTATAATATTTGTAAATTGGTAAATAACTGAAGTTCTTCTTCGAAGCTTACAAGAACATAAAATTAGACTCTATGGGATACATGCAACATGTATTAATAGCAATACATAAATATTGATAATATATTTCAGCTTTTATGAAAGCCCTTTTTCATTCACATTTATGTATAACTTTTGTTACCTTCAAATATATGAACATTGTCATTAGTAAATAATGTTTTGATAGAAAACTATGGCGAGCGAAGTGAGCCAAAAATTTGTGATACAATTTGAAAACTGCGGCGAGCGAAGCGAGCCTGAAAATTTTCATGAATTTTAGCGAAATTTTATGGTAATTCTTCAAATTCAGATTATTTGTAAGAGCAAGATTATTTTTTTCTGTTACACCATAAGCAAATTAATTTTTTTCATCAAAATTGAGAGCGAAATTATTTTTTTTCGAAAAAAAACCCAAGCCCCCCCCCCCCCCCCCCCAGAATATCAAATGGACCGTGCCTTATTGACAAAATATTGCGAAAATTGCCGGGAATTTTGTCTTTTATTGAGGAATTCAATGTGGCCGCATGCGTTAACTGAGACAAAACGTTTATGACAAAAGGATATAATGATAATCTTTCACATATAAATTTTCCGTCTTAGTTAATGCATGCGGCCTTTGCTAATTTAATAGAAATATACAGTTTTTGCATCAATTTCGTGGAAAATGACCTATTTTGGTGTTTTCAAAGGGCTTTAAGCTATTGATAAACGCAATGGTTATAAAAAAAGGTCCATGATTCAGTAGATAACGTTTCAAAACGTCAAATAACAGTTAAAAACTCTATGAAGTACAATGTTCAAAATTAGGGCCAATATCGGGCTTCGTGGCCCTACCCCTTTGTTTATGACAAGTTGAAAGGGAAAAAAACAACGGAATGCTTCATTGCTGCTATTAAATGTATTTTATTAAGAAAAGTGATGAATTTGCACAGTGATCTAATACATGAAGAGCAAAGTTTACAATCAATTTGAGACCATTTGTTTCCATTATTATTGACCTACTCTTTGCTAATATATTATTTTGATTCTTTCCAGAAACAAGACATTACACAAGATGAATTGGTACAGCACAAAATCCAAACCCATGACAGAATTTGTCATGTTGAGAGTGAAATTGGTAAATTTATTCATTAATTCACGGAATAATAATGTAAAATTGGTCAAGTTGATAGGATAGATGTGTGACAGGTAGAAACATGAACAAATTCCAGAATGTTGTTCATCCAGTTTCAGTGTTTAACTTCAGATATATTTGTACCAAATTTGAAAAATAATTATTGTAGAACTAAAGCAAAGTTCAACTGAGCTATTGTTATCGTGCCCCGTTCGTCCGTCTGTCAATTTCGTAAATTTTAAATATTTTTAACATCTCCTATGCAACTGCTGCACGGAATTTAACAAGACTTAAGAAGAAGCAAATACTCAAGGTCCTCTACCAAATGTTTTTCTTGCCCATCAGTCAACAAAGATGGCTGTCAAAGGCTCTGATTGGCTTTTCGACATCTCCTCTACAACAGCTGCATAGAATTTTATAAAACTTTACAGGAAGCAAATACTCAAGGTCCTCTACCAAGTTTGTGAATGGCCATCAAGGGCTCTGATTGGCTGGCACTTTTTTGACATCTCCTCTGCAACTGCTGCACAGATTTAACGAAACCTTACACGATGCAAGTACTCAAGGTCCTCTACCAATTTTGTGGGGCTTTTTTTTTGGCGATTGGTCAACAAATATGGATGTCATTTGACAGTCAAGGGCTTTGATTGGCTGATCTATTTTTTTACATCTTCTCAGCACAAAATTTCATAAAACCTTACAGGAAGAAAGTACTTCAGGTCTTCTTTCAAGTTTGTGTTCTTCTTACCGATTGGTCAAGAAATATTGCTGTCAAGTGCTCTGATTGGCTGATCCATTTTCGACATCTTTTTTGCAACCGCTGCACAGAATTTCATGAAACCTTACAGGAAGCAAGTACTCTAGGTACTGAGCCAGTGTTTTTTCTCACTTTTGGGGGAAGGGAGTCAGGTCCGATACGTGGGCGAAAAAATGTGCGTGAACTACTCGAAAGGGAAATTTCTAATAAATTAAAATCCTTGCAACAACTGTATTAGATAGCATCAATATAATTGGAATGACTTTAAATACAAACAGGTACATTAAAGAAATCATATTATACTGATTTTTTTTATTTTAGACATTATTTTAAGACAATCCCCCCCCCCCCAAAAAAAAAACTTTAAATATGGGGGGAAATTTCTGTGACAGGAGGGGAAAAATATATACTCCAGAGAGGGTGGAATGGGGCCGAATAACACCAAATTTTTTTTTGGAAAGAAAAACACTGTCCTCTACCAAGTTTGTGTTTTTGTGCCAATCAAATAATATGGCCGCTGAGGGCTTCGATTGCCTGATGCATTTTTGACTTCTCTGCAACTAGGGGTTGTTACACATAACTATATATATATAGGTTGTGTTATGAGAATTTCATCATATACCCCACATTAGACCCTTCAGGTCATAGATCGCATAGGGTCATTCCTAAAGGTCTAGGTCATTTTCAGGCAGAAAATAGCAATTCCTATGTAAAAGTTTAAGAAATTCATTAAAAATCTTTTTCAATTAAAAATGGTACAAAATCTGAAAGTTAATTTCTCAATTTAAAGTTTCAAAGGTACCACATGGGATATCTCAAAGAAATAAAAGGAGGGTCATTATCATATTTTTGGCCTTATCCTAGAGTATAACTTAAGCATATTTTGAAATGAAGGAACTTTTATTAATTACTGTCCTGTTCACTAATTCCAGAGCACCATGTTTTCCCGCTTTTCTCTAAAATATGATAATGTCATCTTCCAAAAAGATACCAATTTTATAGTACTCCTTTAGTCGTAACTGAAAATACCATTGTTTTGGCTGTGCGTCAGTTAAGTAAGAAATAGGACAGAAAATAAAAAGTCTACGGGGATTTTCTATAGTAAAATCGCTGAAAATGTGTGGGGTCGGAGGCTTTGACGTCACTGATTACTATTGTTAACACGGTGAACAAGATGGTGGCAGCTTGAAATTAACATGGGAATTTCCCGTAGACATTTTGTTTTTCATATTGTGGTTTGAAGGCAGCTGGTAGGGCAAGTTGAAGTTAATTTCCAGTTACGACTAAAGGAGGTCAATGCTCAGAAACAATAATTCATAGCAAAATTATTCAGACGACAGAATAAATCGCCAAAACAGGGTGCTCTGAATTTAGTGAACAGGACAGTGAGCTACTTTTTAGTTCCCGATTGATAATGTTGAAACAGTTTTAATTTTTATGCCCCCCTTATCAGAGATTTGGGGCATATTGTTTTTGGTCTGTCTGTTTATCTGTTTGTCAACAATGTTGTGGGGGTATATTGGATTCACCATGGCCGTCCATCTGTCCGTTCGTCCATCCGTCCTTCTGTCTGTAGACAAAAGCTTGTCGTCGCAACTCCTCCCAAACCAATCGATGGATTTCACTGAAACTTTACACAATAAAAGATTATGATAATTATGTAGATGTGCTACAGAAAGGGGATTGCTGTCAAAAAAGTTAGACCCGAATTATGGCCATTGGACTGAGATTTTTTATGCATTTTGAATGTCAAACCTTGTCCTCACAACTCCTCCCAAACCATTGAATAGATTTTAGTGAAACTTGATGCAATGAAAAGATCATGATATGCAGATGTGCATGAAGGAAGGGGATTGCTGTCAAAAAAGTAAGACCTGAGTCATGGTCCTTGGACTTAGATTTTTCATGCATTTTGAATGTCAAAACTTGTCATTGCAACTCCACCCAAACCATTCAATGGATTGCAGTGAAACTTTACACAATGAAAGATCATGTGCATGAAGAAAAGGGATTGCTGTTGAAAAAGTAAGACCTGAGTTATGACTATTAGACTTGGATTTTTCATGTTTTCAATGTCAAACCTTGTCATCACAACTCCTCCCAAACCATTTAATGGATTTCAGTAAAACATTATACAATGAAAGATCATGATAATATAGATGTGCATGGAAAAAGGGGATTACAGCCAAAAAGCTTATACCAGAGTTGTGGCCCTCAGACTTTTTTGTGCATTTTAAATGTCTTCTCATTGCTCATTTTATAACTAAGGCTATCATATATATTTCGTCCCTTTGGGGCAGCTTTCATTTACATTTGTATTCCTTGTTACAAGACCTTTCTATGGATACAAAAATATTTGACCTTGTGACCTTAGCCTTGGAGTTTGAACTACTTTTGAAAAACTTAAACCTTGGCCATAACTTTTGAATGGTAAGTAATAGGGCTTTCATATTTCACGTGTGTATTTCTTGTGACAAGACCTTTTCATGGATACCAAACTTTTTTACCTTTTGACCTTGGAGTTTGACCTACTTTTGAAAAACATTATCCTTTACCATTACTTTTGAATGGTATGCGATAGGGCTGTCATATTTCACATATGCATTCCTTGTGGCAAGACCTTTCAATTGATTCCAAATTTGACCGTGTGACCTTGACTTCAAAATGTGCTTTACTTTTGACATTTCAGCTGTTTTACTAACAAAGATGTCAACGAGGGCATTCATCTTTCACAATTACAATTTTGTTATGATATTTAACAAATTTTCTTTATAATAACAGAAACATTACGGGAAGATCAGACAGCTCTTATGTCAGGAATCTTACAACAAAAAGACTTTCCAGGTAAATATATTTTCAGAAAGACAGGTTCAAAGTCTAAATATACCAGATGCCCAAATCTGAAGTGGTACTTTTTTCGCTCTTTTTCATTGTTATGTCATGTTTTAATTGGGTATAACAATGTCAACAGGGGGCTACAAACTTTCGAAAACAGGGAAAATGACAAAGAATTCCCTGCAGGGAAAAATTAGGGAATTATGAAAATTCAAAGAAAATAAGGGAATTTTATAAATGATGTGTAAAAAATCGAATACTACCTTATGAAATTGTACTCATAAATTCATTCTTGAACCTCTATATTTGATGTACGAGGGCTGATTGATATGTTGTGAGCCTTGTGTTGAAGAATTTTAATTTTAATGGACATTTTGCATTATTTTTTTACATAAATCAGGGAATTTCATTGACAGTTTAACATCTACAAAAATTTTCAGACTCGCTTCGCTTGCCAGTTACAATTTAAGTCAATATATTATTACATACATGTATGAATCTTGTTGAATGATTGACATATATGAGCAAAAACAGTGTGAAATTATTCAGATTTTAACCGTGTACTGTTAGGGAAAAAATTATATGGGAAAATCATGGAATTTACAGGGAATTTCATTCTTCAAATTTTGTGGCCACCCTGTTTTGCCACTGGTGTTTAAGGGGCTCAATATCACTTTTAAAAAACTCCTCATCTTGACTGGTCAGAAAGCCATCCACTGCAAGTATGATGTCATCATTGGACTGAAAGTGTTTTCCAGAAATAGCTGCTTTCAGTTTTGAGAATAGATTAAAGTCTGATGGAGGAAGATAAGATGAATAAGTGGCAGCCATGGCAGTGAGAGACTTGTAAACAGGAGCATTGTCCTGATGGAACAACACACCTTTAACTAGGGAGCTTTCAGCAGCGCTTAAGTTTAATATTTTCCCATACACGTGTCAGAAATGGAGCATAGTATGTGTCATTGATTGCTTGTCCTTTTTGGAGATAATCTATCAGCAGAATACCTTCTGCATCTCAGAAAACTGAGGCTCACAACAATCAATCAGCCCTTGTTTATTCAACATGTTCAATGAATTGAAATAACTTCTGGACAACTTATATTGTAAGACATATAACTCTAGTTCTTAAGCAAAATTTGTACCATAATGTTTATAAATTGGACATCACAGTGCAATTGAACTTGAATCAAACTTATGAAAATCAACCAATAGATATTAGTAACATTGTAAGAAAAACCTATGTTCGGCATGTTTGACCATCCCCAATATTTAATGAAGTCTCACTTAAGAGATTTCTTACTCAGATAACTCTGAAAAAAAGTTATAGATCATGTTATTTGAACAAAGATTAAAGAAGTTTACATGCAGATGTATTGTCTGTAAGATTTTCTGGATCGTCTTGCCTGCCAATTACATTACTTAAATATCAACACTATATTACACTTGTGATGAATACCATACAAAAATCACAAACAGTTTAAAACTTTTCAGCTCTTTATTGTTCCTCCTTATCAACTACAATACTGGCGGACAGATTTTATAGATTATATTCACTGAAATTATAATCTTCCTCTTACTTGTATCTAAGTGAGTGGAAAAATGAAGTACATGTACTAATTTCCTAGAATTGAGTACGTTTTGTTAAGTGTTATAAAAAATAAAGTAAAATAAATGCAAAATCATACCTTCTTTTTGTGTATCCTTTTTCTCATGGAAAATATTCTTTGAGTGAGGGAAAATCATAAAATATACTACGTCTCCACATGACCATCATTAGCCAATTGCTTTCCAGGACTTCAGGCTAAGTAGTAAGAGATGGGGTAATTTCATTTCTCAAATGTGTGTCCACCCTAGCTAGTAAAACAATGCCAAAAGATGGCTACCTGGACAATTTGAGCTCAACAACAAGACCAGAAAATAGTCTATTTAACCTTTTGATTAGATTAATAATCTCCAGCAAGACCATCCTGCATGGTCCACAGTGGAACACAAATGTGACTTTATTTTTAATATTTTCCTCTGATGTCAAAGTTTAGTGAAAACCAAGGCAGTGAGATCATAAAAAGAAACACATGAATGATGTGCAAGTATCACTTATGTATATGTCAGTCTGTCCGCGTGCCCATCTGTCTGATATTCACAATTTTATTTCTATGATAATAACTTACTTGCCATGCATCCAACTTTGATCAAACTTGCTGACATGGTGAATCAAAGTTCAGGTCAAGAAGTAATCTAGTTTTAGATTCTTTCATGTACAGTCTAGTTCTAGAGAATTAAAAAAGAAAAATGATGTAAATGAAATTTTTGGTCTTCTAAGCTTAAACCTCCTTTTGACCATCACAATTGAAATCAATCTTCTATAGAATATTGAGGACTGATACAGAGCATCAGAAGGAAAAAAATGGTTAGAATGTTCCCATATAGTACCTCGGGATAGAAGGCAAATTTGAATATCTTAAGTAAATGTATGGGAATAAAGTCTTAGTACGCTAACTTTGTTCCTCACAAGCACTTTGCTGAGTATTTATATATGGCTTTATTTGAATCATTGTTGGTCAATTTTTGTATGGTAAGGAGCACCCTAGAGGAATTTTGATTTGACCTCTTTACTCACTTGTACTCTTATTATATCTGAATAAGGTTGTACATTCATTTGTAGAGGAGAAGATAAGCGAACTCAAACAAGCCCTACTGGAGTCCTATACAAAAGCAACAGAAAAGATCCAGGTTTCTCCTCTTCAGAAGAGAGCTAAAAAGGTTCCACTGGACATGATATTTGCTCCTGTTGTGATAAGGCAAGATTTGGAGGACAAAACCACGGAGTCAAATCAGGATCATTCCACACCCTACATGGGGACTCAGCATGTAAGAAATCCAAAAGACATGTTTTACAAAAATGATAAACCTGTCAGACATATCTTCATGCAGGGAGAGGCAGCGCATGGGAAGACAGTGTATTCTAAACGGCTGTTACAATATTGGTGTGCATCTAAACAGGTTGGAGGACAGGAAGGTGTTTTTTCTGAATGGGAAAAATGTCTTGATGAATTTGACTTTGTTTTCTTTGTCATGTTTCGTTTGGTAAACAAAACAACAACTTCAATAGTAGATATGATCCTTGATGAAGTATCCCAGCATAGTCCTCAATGTGTTGATGCAATACGCCATGTCCTGTCCAACAAAAAGTATCGTTGTTTGATCATAATGGATGGTCTTGACGAGTGGAGGACTTCTCAAAAACAGAGACGAAACCTGAGACATAAGAGATTTCCTAACTTTGGTGACTTGTCAAAAAGCTGTTCGCTATTCATTACTTTCAGACCATGGGTGTATGATGTCATTGCAGATATGGTAGAATGTTGTGACCGGGTTGTAGGTATCTGTGGATTAGATGCGGGTGGGATCGATCTTGTGATAGAGAACATGCTTGTCAACTTCTACAACATGGATGCAACAAGTGAAAAATACAAAGAGACAAAGAGGAAAATGTTTGAGAAGTCACAAGATGAACATTTGAAGTCCATCATGGAGGTACCATTATTATTAACAGCATCTGTGATGCTGTGGTTTGATAAAGAACATGTTGAAGGGGGTTTGACCAGTTTCTACATTTCCCTTGTACAGTTATTGATAAAGAGGGCATTGGACACAGATGCAATGGATGAAGATCTCATAGGGAGGCTTGAGAGAAAATCAACTGCTGGGATACATGTGCCAAACATCTTACAAACCACTAGAAACAAAACCGTGAGGAAATTTATTGGAGTGTTAAATAACCTTGGCAAAATAGCCTATGATGACCTTCTATCTGATGAAACAAATTTGGTGTTTGGGAAGGAAGAGTTAGAGGACAATATTGATGAAGATGATATGGCGTTTGCATTGAGGGTAGGACTTCTTAGTCAGTGTGAGGCACCTGGATGTTTTGATGAGGAAAACGTTAGTGTCAACTTCTTCCACAAGACTGTTCAGGAGTTTCTGTGTGCTATACATGTTGTATGCAACAAATCAAGGATTTTAAATGAACTTTGCAGTCACCTTCAAAGTATAGACGTACTTTATGATTTATCTAATGTCGTCATGTTCCTGTCTGGTTTGTCACCAACTGTTGGTGATAAAGTGTCACAACATATTGCAAATCTTTCAAAAAAAGACACAGACATTTGTAAATATCGTGACGAATTTCGTTATGATTTAAAATCAGTCAAAGTTACTCAGCTTTACCAGTTTCAAATCCTTTGTTACAAGGAAATGAAAAGTGAAGGATCTCTACCGCCTGATGCTCACAAGTTCATTAGATTTCATGGGAAAGATATCTTTTTCATTCCTCTGTTTCCTGATTCAAACATATGGCTCTACACTTTTGAAATACTTGGACATCTTCCATGCATTTTGACTTTGAATCTGAATATGACCTTTCTAAAGAACCCTATTGAAGAAAACAGAATCAACATGGCTCTTTCAGACTTATTGGCAAACTCAGAAACTTTGCATTCTATAAGACTTGAAGGCTTCCGCAATACACTTCCTAACTTTGGTAGGCACCTCCTACTTAAACATTTATGTTTGTCAAGAGTCACTCTCTCAGAAGATGCATTTTGTGGTATACTTGAATCAGTGAAATCATGTCTTCAATTGGAGAGGCTCGAGCTGATGGAAGTGACCAGAAGGATAGAAACCGATAGTGCCTCAGGAATGTCTCAGGATGCTTGGTTACAGAATTTACTTCATGTTCTTCCCGATTGTCTGAATCTGACTACATTACATATTGATCATAAGACAATACAAAATAAAGAGAATGCTGTTGTGTTAATGACTGTCCTTCCCAAACTGAAAAATCTGCATGAATTTGATTATACTGGAACTTGTAGTATCGGAAATGCTGCTCGGCTAGGTCTATTGGATTGCAACTTGATAGTTGCAAATAGTTTGAAAAACTCCTATCAACTCCGAAAACTGCAGGTCAGAAATGTAAATCTAAGAGATTATCCACCACAGCCTGAGGAAATATACAAACTTCGAAGAAAAAAATCTCTTGGGAAGGATGTGAAAACTCGATATGATCAAGATGATGTAAGACAAATTTCCTTCCTGGACGGTAGGATTATGATTGAACCAAGACTTTCGAATGGCATTTCCATTGAACTGACGTCAGCATGGACAAACTTGCAAAAGTTGGAATTTTTTTGTCTTTATATGTCACCTTTGGGCTGGTACAAGTTTTTGATCTCCCTCCTTGAGATACGTCATAGTTTTGATGTTGAAATACTGATTACAGATATTGATGAAAAATCAGTTAGTATGACCCGTTCATGCCCATTCTTCTCGATAAAAAGACATGAAGCGTCCCCTCCTCTCACAAGTAGGTTAGAATTTACCAAAGTAGAGAAGACTGACAAACCCATGTGATGATACACGATGGTAGGGTCTTATTTAAAAAATAACCTGTTCCCCTAGATTTTTATTCCTGAAATCGTTTCGGGAACTACGAAGTCATTATAAATGGGCAGATGCTAATTTTACATTCAACTGATAAGTTTACACAAGGCATTCAAATTTGTGCCTACGTCCAACGTATTCCCAAACATGGTTGAAGTCGTGTTAAAACAAACATTTCTGCCGAGGAATAGTATCAATGCTTCAGGTTGAACTGCTTAGATTTCATCCTGCAACTCCAAGCGGTGGACATAGCGAGGGGAATTGAAGAGGCCGTCACCTATGCCACAAAAAAGTGCCTCTCATCACATGACACATGTCAATGAATAAAGTCTATAATCCTGTTAATGTGTGAACTTCCAATGACCAAAATACCAGGGATGCTAGATGTGTAATCCTGAGATTCTGTAGATACTTCCGAGTTCAGATGAAGAAATTGTTCACATTTTTCACGTAAAACGTTAATTGTCAAATAGTGAGAAAAGTAATGAGTATATTACACCTGGGATAAGCGAATCAATCCAGTTATGCAAAAAGTAAACTCCGTGCCAAAATTATTACAGACTTTCAATATTAATTAAAACGGTGTTTTGCTCATGCATATCAAGTCACGCGTGCTTACGAATAAAGTAATATGGAGTTATCTTTCTTACAATGATAAGACTACTATATTTTAACCCATTGTCGCAAGTTTTATTCAATGGACAAATAAGAAATTCTTGACACCGTACGTAGACACATTGATGAAAGTTTATATATGTCACTGTTATATAACTTTATAACATATAAAATACATAATTTCAATATCAAGAAGCATTACTCTACTGTACTAAAACATTAGTATTTGATCTTTTGTGGAGTGTCTTGATTTGTATAATTAGTCCCCTACCGGCTCGTCAGTCTGTCTGTCTGTCCGTCCGTCTGTCCGTCACACTTTAGTTTTCCGCACTTTTTTCGCTGTCGTTGCATATATTGAACTCATTTTTGGTATGTGAGTATATATATCTCAATGTGATATAGATCAAGTTTGAGTTTGGTTCCGATTGACCCGTTTTTACAAGAATTATGGTCCTTGGACTTAACAAATTTCATGAAATTCTCAGTTATCCGGACTTTTCATCCATGGTATTGCAGATATTGAAATAATTTTTTATATGTGAATCCATCTTAGTGGTATACAGATCACCTTTTGATTCCGATTGACCATGGTCATTTTTACAGGAGTTATGGCCCCTGGACTTAGCAAAAATGAAATACTCAGTTTTCCGGACTTTTCTCGGCTGTTGTTGTAGGTATTGAAATGATGTTTTATAAGTGATTACATTTTATTATAGTACATTTTATCATAGTACAGATCAAGTTCGAGTTTGGTTTCGATTGACATATTTTTACAAGAGTTATGACCCTTGGACTTTTAAAACAAATTTCATGTTTCATTTTTCCGGACTTTCCTTCTATGGTATTGCAGATATTGAAATTATTTTTGTATGTGGATTTATCTCAGTGTGATACAGATCAAATTCATGTTTCAATTCGATTGACCTATTTTAACAGGAGTTATGGCCCTTGGACGTAACAAATTTTATGAAATTCTCAGTTTTTCAGTCTTTAATCCATGTTATTGCAGATACTGAAAAAACATTTACATGTGAATACATCGTAGTGTTATACAGACAAGTTTGAATTTGTTTTTATTGACCTGTTTTTACAGGATTTATGGCCCCTGGACTTATCTCATTTCATGAAATTCTCGGTTTCTGGACTTTTCATGACTGTTCTTGTAGATATTGAGCTGATGTTTGGTATGTAGATACGTTATTGTATGATACAGATTAAGTTGAAGTCGGGTTTTGATTGACCTGTTCTCACAAAAGGTATGGCCTCTTAGCAAATTTCATGAAATGTTCTGTTTTCCAGACCTTTTCTAATACATACATGTATATTGATTTTATTTTGATGAGGGATTCATCTTTTGGTGCAAGTACAGGTCAAGGCAGAGTTGCAGGACATGAATTAATGCCGGTAGGGGACTTATATTGCTTGCAATTCATAATTTTTGTGTCGCCTGCGAAGCATAGCGACACTTAGGGATCATTGTGTCGCCTGCGAAGCATAGCGACACTTAGGGATCACTTTGTCCGTTGTCCGTCTGTCCGTCTGTCCGTCCGTCCGTCCGTCCGTCTGTCTGTCTGTCTGTCACACTTTGGGTGTCACAGCCCATAACTTTTGATTGGTAAGTGATAGGGCTTCGATATTTCACATGTGTATTCCTTCTTACAAGACCTTTCTACACAGACCATTAAATTTGACCTTTTGACCTTGATCTAGATATTTGACCTACTTTTCAAGAAAAGTAATATTGGCTATATCTTTTGATTGGTAGGTGATAGGGCTTTGATATTTCACATGTATTTTCCTTGTAACAATGCCATTCTACACATACCATTATTTTTTTTACCTTTTGACCTTGACCTACATATTTGACCTACTTTTCAGAAAAAAATTAAGAATGGATATATCTTTTGATTGGTAAGTGATAGGGCTTTGGTATTTCACGTGTGTATTCCTTGTGACAAGACCTTTCTACACAGACCATAAAATTTGACCTTTTGACCTTGATCTAGATATTTGACCTGGACCTACTTTTAAGAATTTTGATCCACTTTCTAGAATCAAACCGCTTCGCAGGCGACACAAGCATTCCTTGGATTGCTATTTTTATTCTATTTGGTGGTGTGAAAATTGTTTGTGAAATGTTATAATATAAAAATAATTATTTTTGTCCGAAATAGTCAAAATGAATATTTTTGAAATACGATTCATAAATATTTTAGGTTGACACTTCCCAACATAAATAAGAGTCCAGGAAAAACACCATTGAAGATTTCTTGAAAAAAAAATGCATCCTAAAATTTTCTTTCCTGAGCTCCAAAATGCATGAATTGTCTTTATTATAATGTTTAGATATGGAGATGGATATTATTTTTAATATTGTATATATATAGGGGAGTGGTTTTCCTTCAAACATGCATATTTTAAGGAAAACTTGAAAATCTTATGAATATTAAAAGTAGTGAATTCATCCTTTGAAACAGACTTTCAAATCAATAAAACAAAAAAGATTCATTTTCATGAAAAAGAGAAAATGAATAGACCAAAAAAGATTCATTTTCACTAAAAAGAGAAACTTAAGTACTTGGTGGGTAGTTATTGATGCTGGGTATCATTACCATTGGTTATCATTACATAATTACCATTGAAGGGAAGAAAACTGTATCTTATCAGGGTTATAGGTCAAGGCCATATCAACGTGCTCTTGTAAAACATAGGACTAATGCAGGACACAGACTATGAACCGTTAGTTGTAGATTTATAAAACTTGCCGGAAAGGTTCACCAAGGAATGTGGAATAGTGCTATATATGATCGGAGGTCAAGGCCATGTCCACGTGCTCTCCTAAAACATATAAGCCAGAACACAGACTACAGACCGTTAGTTGTAGAATAGTAAAACTACCTGAAAAGGTTCACAGCGACATGTAGAAGAATACTATATATTATCGGGGTCAAGGTCATGTTCATGTGTTCTAGTGAATTACTGTAGGCAGAATACAGACTATAGACCAGTACCGAGAAAGGATTTACCGGTATTATCAGCGGTCAAGATCATGTCCACATGGCTTGATGAAACGTCATAGGCAGCACACGGAGTAAGCTATCAACCAAAAAGATCGTCAAACTTGTTAGATGAAAATAAAAAAAACCCTAATATTATGAAAGTCAAGTCGTCAAAGTCACACTCAAAAGTTCGTGATGGACATATATAAATAAGCATTTGTAATACCCTTTTTTAAATCGATATTGACCAGAATCAAGTTCACAAGAAACACATATACATGTATTTTTGAGCGAATTTATGTTTTTATTTTGCAATATTCATAAGTATAGAGACATTACTAAAACTAATAGTATGTAATCTCATGCGTTTTAATGATAAAAAAATGTAAGTTTGAAACGTTTGATTGTTATACTATCACGTGCATGTAGAGATGATATATTTGTGCATGTGGAGCACAAGCAGTTGTTTGAAACAAAAGATCATCTAACTCTACGTAAACTTTGTAAATTCATAAATGAAGTAAACACAATTCTATGTCCTCCATAGTCATCATTCTGTTCCATGTGCTACTTTGAATACCTATATATGTTTTGTTGTATGTATTGTACATATGTATTCTCGATACCTTTGTAAGTCATTGGTTTATGAGAATTATTTATCTTGAGATGTTTTGAATTAAAATGATCCGTTTTGATCTCCGATGCTTAGTAAACTAATGTTAATTCACGGGGGATTTTGACTTTTATATATAGATAAGTATACTTTTCGTTGAAATTGTTTGATATTTTGAATTTTTTTTTCATTGTGAAATGTTCACAATGTTTTTTTTTATCGAAAAATACATCTAATAAGTGCTGTGTCAGGTGCAAATCTAAAATGATTCTTTTTTCAATTTTTTTCTGCATTTATTTTATTTATTTATTATCATAATTTTTATGGGCAAGATTAAATGTTTGTTAATCTCTTTAAAAAAATTTAATTGTGGTATTGTCAAAATTTTTTCCCGAAATTTTAAGATGATAGAATAAACATGTGTTGGGAAAACATTTTTCAGCATGAATTTGTGTATCGAATGCATGAATGATACGACGGAGTTGAGTACATTTTAAAAGAACTTTAAAAATATCAAATTGTACTCTATGACTATTATTGTTATTTTGCAAAATGCTGAATTTATTTTGATATAACTATGATGCCTTTCATGATTATATTTGAAAACTAGCTATGACTGATAAGAGTTTTATTGAATAAATTCATCTTAAATAAACGTTCTCCGTCATTTTACACAAGATTGTTTCTCTTGATCTCAGTGGTCATCATAGAAGATGACCGTCATAGGTTCTTTTTGGCTGACATACTTTGGAACACCTGCAAATAATTTTATTGCATGTAACTGGAAGGAAGACCCAAGATACTCTATCAAAATGTGTTTCCCACCCGACCAATGACACAATATTGGTGACCAAAAGTTCCGTTTGACGGAAAATTTCATAATGGTGAAACCGGGGGGGGGGGGGGGGTTATAGGTTTCCACTCCATCTGTATGTCTGTCTGTCCGTCTGTGGCACTTTGTTTTTTTTTCTGTTACTGTTACAGAATGGAACTTGGTGTGGAGCTTCAGAGTAATGCGTTACGGATCAAGTTCGATTAATATTTAAGTTGACATACGTTAACAGGAGTTACAAACATGTATTGCTCTTTGAAAAGTGGTTATCCGGACTTTTCACTGTAACCAATGTGGATATTTGGATGAAACTAGGCTCGGAGCTTCAGAGTGATGAATTACAGATCAAGCTAGACTGGTATTACTGCTGGTTAACTTATCTTTTACAGGAGTTCTTGACTTTTGAAGAAAACTTGACAAGTTATTTTCCTGATTGCTCTTTGTTTTGGATGAAACTTAGCTTAGAGCTTTAGAGTGATTAGTTATAGGTCAAGATTACTGTGGTTGTCGTTGACCTACTCTCACAGGAGTTATTACCCTTTGAAGAACTCGTTTCCTCAAACTTTTCTCTGCAATTGTTACAGAAATTTGGATGAAACATGGCATGGACCTTCAGAGTGAAGAGTTTTCAAGATTGTCATTGACTTTTTGAAGGGTGATTTTCCTTTAAAAACGGCTTTCATGGCCTTCCTTTGTGACTGTAGAAGACTTGCTTCGGAGCTTCAGCGTCGTCATGAGCTACACATCAATTTATACTACGGTTGCTGTTGACCTTCTTTTACATGAGTTTATTGGCTTTGACGGAAATTTGTTTCAGCAATATCATACCGTAGGTATTTTGCTAAACCTTACCATGATACTTTGAAATTGGGACCATTTGGAGAACATTTATTACTGTTATGCTTGTTTTCAAGAAGTATGTTATCAAGGTCTACCAAAAGTACCGATTTGTCAAAATATGTGTTGTGTCAAAAGGTCTATGATGCTCTACCAAATTTGTGCTTGTAGAAGAAAGGAGGGGATATCCAACAATACTCGGTTGCAGCACCCACAGCTAAACTTCAAAACACCCAATGCAAAAAACACAGAGCAGACATCCACAGAAAGAGACGCAAAAGGGACAAGGATCACGAACAAACACCATAGAAAAATGAAACATAAAAGAATAAAAGACCACACATAAACCAAAGTGTTGTTTTTGGTTCCATTCCGAAGTCAAATATTTGACGCGTTTTTGACATCTTTTTGGATGCTTATATTTTATTTTTTCTTTAAATAACTCAATAAACGATTATCTTCTACACTCATTTATTTGCATTTTATTTAAGAATTGAATGTTTATTTTTGCCATTTTATTGGATGATGAAATGTCAGTTGTCGTATCACAAATTTTGCGTAAAACCGCTTCGCTACGCTACGCGGTTTTACACAATTTGTGATACGACAACTGACATTTCATCATCCAATAAAATGGCAAAAATAAACATTCAATACTTATAATTACCAAACATATGAATTTATTACGAATTCGTACAAATTCTAAGGAAATGAACGATTGAAGTGCGCTTTGAAAATACGTCACTAATGTGGTGCTCACTAAAAGTGGTAGTCCGAGTCCGAGTCCGAGTCGCGAAAAGCCGAGTTGAGATTTTTAATTTCAAATTTCTCGGCAACGGATTGATAGATTTTGATGAAATTTTCAGGAAATATCCATTTTATACACACAAATCGATTTATGTTATAAGATTTTGATACATTTGTATATCTTGGAAGAAATTAGCTATATACCGATTTTTACCACACTAAAAGTGGTAGTCCGAGTCCGAGTTGAGAAATCAAAAAATACGTAGATAATTCACGAATGGACGTATGAATTTTGTTCAAACTTTCAGAATTTGTTAGAAATGGATATTTGAATGCTAAGAAACCTCATTTTCCCAGGTCTATGGACATTATATCGTTTTAGAACTAAAATAAGTAAAAGCCGAGTCCGAGTCAAAGACAAAAAGCCGAGTTGAGATTTTAGATTGAGATTTCTCGGCAACGGGTTGATAGATTTTGATGAAAATTTCAGGAAATATCCATTGTATACATGCAAATCGATGTATATCATTTGTTTTTGAAGTATTTGCTTATCTTGGAAGTATTTATCTATAAACCGAGTGGTAGTCCCAGTCCAAGCTGAGAAATAAAGAATCTCAGATACTATTATCCATGCATGGACATGATGGATGGATGATTTTTTCCCAAATTTTCAGAATTTGTTGGAAATTCAAATAAGAATGACCAGACATATCCTTTTCCTAGATTGTTTAGTATATTTTTGTTTTTGAAAAAAATAAATAAGCAAAAGCCGTGTCCGAGTCAAAACGAAAATCCGAGTCCGGGCTGAGATTTCAGATTCGAATTTCTCTGTAATGAGTGTATAGATTTTGATGAAAATCTCAGGAAATATTTATCTTAGACAAATAAATCTATGTATCTATTTGATTTTTAAATGATTAATCATTTTATAGATAATCAGCATAAACAGATATTCACCTATGAATATAAATAACAATATTTATAATAGTTGTCATTTATATTTGAATGGCCTCCTTTCCTCCCCTTCAGCCATCCTTCTCCACCAATTTATTTAAAACACTTCAGTGATGGTACTGGGCTGCTCATGGAATACTTAAAGCAATACTAAGTGCTTCAAATTACGCATGTGTACTCATGTTTAATAGGAACGAATAATATTTCCAAAATTGTACATTGGTGTAGAAAAACCCCCTCCATTGCTTTTGATGTTTACTTACTCATGTTTAATAGGAGGAAATAGCTATCCATATCTTTGGAATTATTTAATAATAATTAATCACAAAGTTTTAGAAGCTTTAGAAAATCAGACACACACCTTTTCCACAGATAGAATTATTTTTTAGATATTGGAATCAGTCTTTGCTTGAAAGAATTAACACATGATGTTCATTGAACAAATTTGTATAAAATCCGGGGGGGGGGTGTCTTTTTTTTTGGGGGGGGGGGGTCATTTGTTTGTTTAAATTTCGATAGGCCTTAGATCATTCATCTTTGTTGGTTTAAGGACCATTTTAAGTGCAGATTTGACATTTCTTTTTTTTTCCCTTAAGATTTTCATTAAAACGTTTCAATGAAATTAAACACGGTTTAAGGCTGATTACGTGTAAAATAATCAATATCTTAAAAAATCCAATTATTCATGTCGATTTGTATTCATAAAATACATATTTCCTGAAAATTTCGTCAAATTTAATGGATTCGTTGCCGAGAAATCTGCATTTAAAATCTCAACTCGGCTTTTTGTTTTTGACTCGGACTCGGCTTCTACTTATTACACTTAAAAACACAAAATAAAGCTATGAATTTGGAAAAAGAAGAATTCCGAGCATTCCAATATCCATTTCTAACGAATTCAGAAAATTTGAATAAAATCCATACGCCCATTCCACAGGGATTTATCACGCTAATACCGGTTGCTGTATAAACTATATATATGTGTTAAAGGGATCTAACTCGGCGTTTAACGAAAAATCGACAAGTCATCTTTAAGTCTTCAGAAATAGGCTAATTAATGTCAAAACCTATTTTCTGTGGTATATTTCGATAGATTAATTCATACTGAATCTTCATACGAAATTTGAAATCAGTACCTCCCTTACGAGCCGAGATATGCCCAATACCGCTCTCTTATGAGCGCCGCATTTCTAGGTCGGACAAAAAGGTGTCCGGTGATAATCAAGCAGTATAGACAAAATTTGGTTACTGCGCTTGATCGTTTAAACGTCCGAAAACATACAACTGCATGATTATCTACTCTTCACATGCTTTTTACCATCTCAAAAATCGCTGGTATATGAAAGTCCCTCAAATAGCTACCTCTTTGCATGCACGTATATGTCTTTCATAACTCTGCACATGTTGAATTTAATCTCGCTTAAATCCGACACTTTTCTTATTTCAAAGTCGTCAAAAAAAAAAAATTATTTGAAATTGTACTAAGCATATATGGGACTATTTCAAGCAATGTTATGTATTTGAGATGTTCGCATCATTGAATGGTCAAGCGGTGCCTCAAGTTGATCACTGATGCCTGATTATCATTGGACACCTTTTTGTCCGACCTAGAAATGCGGCACTTATAAGAGAGCGGTATTGGGCATATCTCGGCTCGTAAGGGAGGTACTGATTTCAAAATTCGTATGAAGATTCAGTATGAATTAATCTATCGAAATATACCACAGAAAATAGGTTTTGACATTTATTAGCCTATTTCTGAAGACTTAAAGATGACTTGTCGATTTTTCGTTAAACATCGAGTTAGATCCCTTTAACACATATATATAGTAAATACTGCAAACGGTATTAGCGTGATAAATCCCTGTGGCCCATTCATGAATTATCTGCGTTTTTTGATTTTTCAACTCGGACTCGGACTACCACTTTTAGTGTGGTAAAAATCGGTTTATTGCTAATTACTTACAAAATAATCAAATATTTTACAGTCAAATAAAATACATCGATTTTTATGTATAAAATGGATATTTCCTGAAAATTTCATCAAAATATATCCATCCGCTGCCGAGAAATGTGAAATTAAAAATCTCAACTCGGCTTTTCCCGACTCGGACTCGGACTCGGACTACCACTTTTAGTGTGCACCCACTAATGTTACCAGGGTTAACATAGGGGTTACATTAAATTGTGTATTTCTGAATTTGAAAAGTGTTAATGTTGTTTATTTCTATTTCAATGTATAAAGGAGGCCATTCTGCAGTGAAAAAGTTTAATTAGTTGGATTCGAAACTGCACGCTATGAAATCAGGGTTAGCTCTGTGTCAAATGGGGAATCCCCGTATAAGCCTGACAGTGTAATGATGAGTTGAAAGTAGCATGCTGTCCATGTGTGGTGATTTTTCTAGAAAATGAATCTAGGACCTATTGCAAATGAGACCTTTTTGAAAACTGTAAGATTTTGTCTAAAAGGTGAAACTTGTCTTTCTGCTTTAAGAATTCATATAACGAAATCTGATGTAGCTGAAAATGGATAGGTTTTCATCATTTTTGGTGATTTTTAGTCCCCTACCGGCAACGCCGAAGGGGACTCTTAGTTTCCTCTCGGTCTGTCTGTCCGTCTGTCAGTCTGTCCGTCTGTCACACTTTCAATTTTCCGGGCTTTTTTTTTTCGCTGTTGCATATATTGAATTCATTTTTGATATGTGGATATATCTCAATGTGATACAGAGCAAGTTTGAGTTTGGTTTTGATTGACCTATTTTTACAAGAGTAATGGCCCTTGAACTTAGCAAATTTTATGAAAATTTCAGTTTTCCAGGCTTTTCTTCGGTTCTGTTGCAGATAATGAGTTGATGTTTAGTATGTGAATACATCTTAGTGTGATACAGACCATGTTTGAGTTTGGTATCCATTGACCTATTTTTACAAGAGTTATGGCCCTTGGACTTAGCAAATTTCATAAAAATTTCAGTTTTTCGGACTTTTCTTCGGTTCTGTTGCAGATAATGGATTGATGTTTGGTATATGAATACATCTTATTGTGATGCAGACTAAGTTTGAGTTTGGTCTCCATTGACCTATTTTTACAAGAGTTATGGCCCTTGGACTTAGCAAATTTTATGAAAATTTCAGTTTTCCGGACTTTTATTCGGTTCTATTGCAGATAATGAATTGATGTTTGGTATATGAATACATCTTAGTGTGATTCAGACCAACTTTGAGTTTGTTCTCCATTGACCTATCTTTACAAAAGTTATGACCCTTGGGCTTAGCAAATTTAATGGAATTTTCTGTTTTCCGGACTTCTCGTGGCTGTTGCAGAGAAAAAAAACTCGTGAAAAGAGATTCAGGACATAAATTTATGCCGCCGGTAGGGGACTTTTATCGCTCAGCGATCATTAGATTTTTAAAGAATTAACTTATGTACAGAAGAAAGCCATAAATTTTAATGTACATGTACCATTTTTTTTGACTGACGTTTCAAAGACAGTTTTCTATGAAGAAAATTGGGGTTGGGGGGGAGCATAAGCTATTTTGCCTTACATGAATAATGAGGGGGGGGGGGGGGGGCGGGTTAAACAGGACAGACGACTTCTTTGCCTTACATGAATAATTAGAGTACTCTTGATGGGAAAAAAAAAAACAAAAAATAAAAACCCTTCCTACCTTGCCACTTTTTTTAGACCCAGTTATCTGAGAAACATAGAATTTATTCATGGTTAGATTGGCACTCGTTATATACAATCCCAACACTACAGGAAGCATGTAGCTGATATGTTAATGTATATTTAATTTCTGCTACATACTAACTTTCAATTAAATCAAAAATTATTTGTGACAATTGGTTGCCATGGCAGCAGAATTTAAAAATTCAAAATCTGCCTCTCACAGATGAGTTTTCATCCATTTGTTGGTATATTGAGACCTGAGTACGTGGCGTAAGAAAATATTAAACTGGTACGAACTAGTTCCCTAACAACAAAAATGTTTGAGAGGAAAAAAAAGCAAGCCGACATTTAATCTGGAAAAAAAGCTTTTCCCCCTTCACAACCGCAGCATGTTTTACCTATTTGCACTTACTGATGTACTGTTATGACGGAGTTTGTGACGCGTTGTTTATCGAAGGCAGCAGACATGACAGTTGAAAGTTGAACATGAAGCAATTTGTGTTGGGATTTATACGGACTCTCAGACAACATTTCTTGTACTTGTAGATTTTATGTGTGAAGAAAAAACACGTTGTTAAGATCTACAGGTATCGGAATATCAGCTGTAAATTATTTCTTAGGAATCAGAACGAAATCGGCATGACAAGTTTGGTAAGTCGCGATTGCGTACCTTTTGCTCAGTACTACATGTTGTATATACATGTGTATTAGATTAATTACGATGATTTTAGAAAAATAAAGGACAAGTTTTTTCATGCATTTCTAATAGGTCAATCAAAATTTCCCTAGAAACACAAGAAATCCATCAACAAACTGCCGTTCATGTTCACTTGTTGCAGTTTTCAAATCATGCGCGTAGCAACCGATCTAATCTCAGCAAACATTCACAGTACTGTGCTGTGATGTTTATGAGTCGACAAATGGAACTGTCTCTAGTTTTAATGGATTATTTGAGACCATTTCTATTGTTTATTTCATGCGTTAGACAATTCTTAATTTCTGTTGCGTTAGTGTAAAAGTAGTTCCGGTCAATTTTGACATTTTATCATCTCATAACGAAAGTCACAATAAATGCGATCGACCAATCAAAATGCTTAGAATCAGATAAACAAACACATTTGGTAATTATTCATATTTAACGAGGCTGGGTCTAATTAGAAAATGATGAATTTCTACCCAAGGTATTTTGACTAAATTCGGATCATATAATTGCAGTATTATAAAACTCATTTTATGGGAAAGAAAATAGAAGTTGACCGTTCAGTATTATGTAGGGGTCATGAGACCTTATGGAGTTTTACTGCAAAATAACGATTTTTCTCAAATTTTTAATATTTCTGCTCAAGAGATTTTAATTCAATTCATGTTATTTATTTGTTGCACTTCAAATATCATTTTAAGAAAAAGAAATTGAAATTTCACCGTCATCAAATTTTTCTAATTGTACTCAGCCTCGTTAAGTGTCTAGATACTTTGATATACATTGTATACTATAATCGGGTTTCTTATAGACCCAAAGGTTTGTAGGTTCAATTACCGGTACCACAATCTTTTTCCTCTTCCTTTTTTCAGTTTTTTATGCACTTTCAAATCATCAAATATGTTCTTCCATTTTGTAGTTTTTTATGCACTTTCAAATCATCTGAATATATTTTATTTCGTTTGTGACTTAAAAATCATTTTCTTCCATTGCACACTTATTCATAATGTTATCAAGAGTTGTCTTTCTTACATCAATGGAAAAGTTCTAGTATCAGAATGCTTTTTTTTAAGATTATCAGCAGTCAGTCGGCTAAGAGTGCACTTGAGTATCAGGTGAGCGTTGTGACCCCTTGGGTCTCTTGTTGCATTGGGATAGGACTCGAAGGGCACAATCTGATTAACATGCTCCCGATTTTTAGCTCGACTGCACTTTAGTGCAAAAGAGCTATTGCAATACCCCCGGCGTCGGCGTCGGCGTCGGCGTCCGCGTCGGCGTCGTCCGAACTAGATGATAAGGTAAATGTTAAGATTACACATTTACCTTTCCTATATTCATATTCTGTTGGTTTTTTTTGTTGCAAATGTTTAATTATACATCATTTAATATATCCAGATGAGGATATAGCCCCTGGGGTTGGGATTTTTAAAATTATTTCAAATGATAAGGCAAATGTTGAGATGATAAGGTAAATGTTAAGATAGCAATAAAGTCTTTAAAAGCCAATATTGAGCAAAGTATAAGTGCTACATGTACCAAACTTACATATTTGATGTATCTTTGATCAAACTTTCAAAAAATGACCTTGACCTACTTTTTTCCGCTTGAATGATTTTGCCTTTAAAAGCCAATATTGAGCAAAGTATAAGTGCTACATGTACCAAACTTGCATATTGGATGTATCTTTGATCAAACTTTCATAAAATGACCTTGACCTACTTTTTTCCGCTTGAATGATTTTACCTTTAAAAGCCAATATTGAGCAAAGTATAAGTGCTACATGTACCAAACTTGCATATTGGATGTATCTTTGATCAAACTTTCATAAAATGACCTTGACCTACTTTTTTCCGCTTGAATGATTTTGCCTTTAAAAGCCAATATTGAGCAAAGTTTAAGTGCTACATGAACCAAACTTACATATTTGATGTATCTTTGATCAAACTTTCAAAAAATGACCTTGACCTACTTTTTTCCGCTTGAATGATTTTGCCTTTAAAAGCCAATATTGAGCAAAGTATAAGTGCTACATGAACCAAACTTACATATTTGATGTATCTTTGATCAAACTTTCAAAAAATGACCTTGACCTACTTTTTTCCGCTTGAATGATTTTGCCTTTAAAAGCCAATATTGAGCAAAGTATAAGTGCTACATGTACCAAACTTGCATATTGGATGTATCTTTGATCAAACTTTCATAAAATGACCTTGACCTACTTTTTTCCGCTTGAATGATTTTGCCTTTAAAAGCCAATATTGAGCAAAGTATAAGTGCTACATGAACCAAACTTACATATTTGGTGTATCTTTGATCAAACTTTCAAAAAATGACCTTGACCTACTTTTTTCCGCTTGAATGATTTTGCCTTTCAGAGCCAATATTGAGCAAAGTATAAGTGCTACATGTACCAAACTTGCATATTGGATGTATCTCTGATCAAACTTTCATAAAATGACCTTGACCTACTTTTTCCGCTTGAATTATTTTACCTTTAAAAGCCAATATTGAGAAAAGTATAAGTGCTACATGCACCAGACTTGCATATTGGATGCATCTTGGGTTAGACTATTGAAATATGACCTTGACCTACTTTTTCCGCTTCAGTGATTTTGCTTTAAATTGGCAATATTGAGCTAACTATAAGTGCTACATGCACCAGACTTGCATATTGGATGCATCTTGGGTTTGACTATTGAAATCTGACCTTGACCTACTTTTTCTGCTTCAGTGATTTATGATGAGATATATGTTGTTGCCTGAGAAAGGGAGTTTAAATAAATTGGCTGTCATGAGAGATATTATGCTATGCAGTCGAGCATTAGGTGACTCTGGCAACTATTTTTGTTATGTCGCGACATAACAAAAATTGGGAGCATGTAGAGATATGGTTTTAATCAGATTGCGAAGCGCAGAAACGCAGGGAAAAATCTTCTTACAATGACCCACGCTTCGTGAGCTTAGTTGAGCATTGGTTGAGCTATGAATACAAAACCCTGGTATGTTTGACAGATTTTTTTTCAAATTACGCATGGACATAAGATTATATGGCTATTTCAGAAAAAAAAAAACTACAGATAGATATATATTTGACATATTCTTCCCGAAAAGAAATTAGCCATATGAGTATGCGTTCATGTTCAAATCAGAGAAAACTCAAGGAAAAGTATACAGCTTAACATAAAGCCACATCTCTAATGTGGCGTAACGGACAGTATCGATTTTTTTAACATAAATTGATTTTTACCTGATTAGCCTTGTTCACAAAATATGAGATTATGTGATAATTTGTTCGATCCCTCTCATGCATACGAGTATGTATTGAGAAAATAATATTCAAGGCCAGAATCGATGGCGATTGATTCGGATTTGCCGAATGTGCAAGTAACATCTTTTAATACAAATGTTAAATAGGATCACTAACGAGGGTTAAGTACCCGAAACGTGCATGTCTGGTCCATGCTGCAAATTTATCTGTTCTTAAATGATGCTATTGAATTTGAAGAACTTAAACTTGTATTCAAATTAAAAAAGCATAACTTTAATAATTAACATGAAAGAAATCCATCAGTTATTCAGTATCAAAGTCGAGAAGGCAAGGCAAAAACATCAGAGTTTCCACTGGAATGGCTGCGAACCTCGAAATGTATAACATTCCGAAGTGAGACCAGGTGCCCGGGGGGAGTCAGCGTCACCTGATTGCATGCAAATGAGTTAACGAAGACCCTGACGGTAATCTCAACAGCATTCACAACATAGCACAAAATTGAGCATCGACGGACCCCTAGCAATGTTAAACGTCTTCAAATTCAATAGCATCATTTAAGAACAGATGAATTTACAACATGGACAAGACATGCACGTTTCGGGAACTTAACCCTCGTCAGTGATCCTAAACAATGTTATATGGCCAAAGAGTGTGAAAGTTATTATATCCAAAATGTACCGAAAGACATAGCAGAATGGAAGGGATACGATGCTACAGGACCCACGTTTTAGAAATTTTAAGAAATTTTGATAACAGACCACGTATGAATTAAAAAATAAGTCTGCAAGCAGTGGGGCGCAATAGGTACCCATGGGGATGCCAACCACCTGCTGGAATACGGTTCCTCCAAACACCACAGAAATATTGTCAATCAAAACTCAAGCATCCGGATGATATCAACCTCGATATACTTTTCGTTTGAATCAGAGTGTTCCTTCACGAAGTAAGTAGGTATATTTGTATCTCCTGTTCTCATTTTATGAAAGAAAGGTGTTGCAAATTATATAGGCCATTCTGTTTTTGAGCTTTTTGGGGAGGAATGGTAGTGTAGAGTGTGGAGAAGTCGAAAGACTGTATTTCAGTAATAATATTGAAATTGGTGGCTTTCAAATTTTCCTTAGAATAAACACAAAAACTCAAATATACAAATTTCCGATCCCTTGACCCTTATCCAGACATATATGACAGCTAAGTAAAATCCATCGTTTACTTCTCTCGCGTTTGTCTGTGTAGATGTATATCCAGTTGACTCGATGCTTTGCCAAACGTTTGACATATTTTACAAAAAATCCGACTGTAATAAAAAAAAAAATAAGATACTGGCATCACTGCTACATTTTCCAAAATAGGACAAATAAACATTACAGAAGTACCCATCAGTTATTCAGTCACATAGTCGAGAAGGCAAGGCAAAATCATAAGATTTTCCTCCGGAACGGCCGCGAACTTCGGAATGATCAATTTTCCGAAGTGGAAGAAATTCATAAGAAAGGTATCGGAGACGTCGTCAACAGTTGGAAAAATTTTACACGGAGTACTATTTCGATAATTATGATGCATTATGTGATTTTTTTCTGTGATACTTTCTAATACTGCACATCTTTCTGACAGGTCCAAATCTGTAGAATAAACCACTTGAAATATATTTATAGGTTCGCCGCCAAAATTGAAAGTTTACATATATATGTTCTAAAACTAAGGGGCATCTTCCTGAAGACATTGATATCTCTGCATTTAGCTGGTCCTTTGATATACACGTCATGTCATATTTAGTTTGCCCTTCTTACATTCCTCTATTTCGGATGCGAATATGCTGATATTTCCGGTGGAAGTAACCGGATGTTATACTTCTACCGAATTGAAGCGACGGGTTTTGCATGCAAGCAGGAGATGCTGACTCATCCTGGACACCTGGTCTATCTCCCATATTTGGAGTTCGCTTCTTTTCATATGTGGAGAGTTTTTCTTTGTCTGCTTTGGTTCCTGTTTTATCCTGATTTTGTATTCCTTCGATTTATAATTTCCAGAATCATCGATTTTGTGCTGTGTATTGGAATATGGTCATTAGCCATATTTGTCATGGTACACTGAAATTCTTAAGATACACTTGTATTATATCAATATTGACAACTTCGACAGAAATGAACTATACAGAGAACGATGTACATAAAATATCTTTAAGTTAACCAAGCATTTTTTTATGTAAATAAACAATGATAGTTATAAATGTCATTCTCAAGAGTGACTTGTTATAATGAACATAATAGGAAGTTGGGTAGTGGTAATACGTCTCATGTTTTTTACAATTATTTCAAACTATAGATAACGTATATCAGTTAAGCTCTATTTGAAATAGAAACCAAGAACAAAGTTGTTTACTGTTTTCAAGAAGTACCCATATGGATGGATGTTTAGTTTAGAATTATAATTTATCCATAAAAAGTATAGTGATACAAACCACCCCTTGTTGAAGGAAAGTGGTCCTTGTGATGTTATATATCTTTTCTTTGTTCTTTACTTATCAAATGTCAAACTGACATCATTTTCTTGTTATCAAAACAATAATATTGATTTAAGTAATAGAGAAAACATGTATTTAACAGTGGTGTCGGGATTACGGTAGTCTATCTCGTTTCAAGTTTTATTTCTATTCAAGATGCGTCTCATTTAAAGTCAGAGGAGCAGTGGGAAATTCTTAACCCAAATAGCAGCCACTTATATTAGCCTTTTTTGTTTCAAAATGTAAATATTGAATATGGAAATTGTATTTTTGAAAATATTAACTTCAAAAATTGATTTTCCTCTTCAGTAATTATATACAAATCAAATGCATTAGGACGCTATTTAAAAAAGGAAATATAAAATCAAATATTTGACCACTGTTTTCACCGAAGCTCGACATAGAAAATATACTTACACGTTCTCCATCATCGATTGTATTGTATTCAATGAAAAGAAAGTTGAATTGAATATACATATACCAGGATTCAATCTTATTTTTACATATGAAGGCGTTAAGAAAATGTTTTAGTTTGATCAAAAGCATTCGAAAATTTCTGTTCACAAAATTTTCTGGAAATTCTAGAAAAGTGAGTCCTGTAGCAACAAATCTCACCCATCCTGCTACGTCTTCCGGTATATATTTTGGGCATAACTTTTAGTCTTTGGCCATATTTCATTCTTTGGATTGAGGATCACTGACGAGAGTTAAGTACCCGAAACGTGCATGTTTGGTTCATGCAGCGAATTGATCTGTTTTTAAATGATGCTATTAATTTGAAGACGTGTAACATTTATGTACCTCACTGTACCGAAATAAGACGCCCATAAACTGAAAATACAAGAACGTGACACAAAACATAAAGCATATGAAACTGTTCTAGAGACATTGCATGCATGAAAGTTGAAATCTGGATGGTAGGCTTTTTAAAAAATGTTCTCTGGGTCCATGCCATTATGTTCAGAAAGTCACTTTTAAAAACCACCAGGTGTAAGATACATCCTTCTCCTAAAAACAAAACACAAACAAGACAAAAAGAAAACAAAATTTGTAGACGTTGGTAAAAAATACCTAATTTTTAGAATTAAAAAAAAAATCTTTGGCGTGGAATTAATTTGACGTTATATATCTGAAAATCTGCCACTTTATTCTAACTTATCATGAAAATATAGGAAGTTTTCATTTTAATCACCCTTGCACCATCCCTCCAATGGTTTTTGTCAACATATTATTATTCCTGAACGTATGACACTCTTTTTGGTCACATTCAACTCATTCGTCTGGCGCTCGGGGAATATTTTGCTCATTTTCTCTGCATTCATTATTATGAAAGCAAGGTATAAAGTCAATCCTTTTCAAGGCTATCAAACAATATTTAAATACGTGTCTTAAACGTCTTCAAATTCAATAGCATCATTTAAGAACAGATAAATTTGCAGCATGGACCAGACATGCACGTTTCGGGTACTTAACCCTCGTCAGTGATCCTCAATTTAATCAATTAAATATGGCCAAAGAGTTTGTCAAAAAATGTACCGAAAGACGTAGCAGGACGGTAGGATATGGTGCTTAAGGAATTAAAGAAGATCCTGACGATCTCAACAGCACTCACATTAGAGCACCAAATTGAGCATCGACCCCTAGCAAGCTGGAGGTGGGACCAGGTGTCTGGGAGGAGTAAGCATCCCCTGTTGGCTAGCCTCACCCGCCGTCGATGTTCACGCACGAAAATAAAAACAATATATGAAATACATGCATTGCACTGTCTGAGGTTATATCTATATAGAATGTGCTATGGCGACCATGTCAGAGAAAATATTCAAAACACTTACTGTCAAACCCCTCGCGGGGAACTTTTTTTACGAGCTCCACACGGCAAAGGGCATAAGTGTGACACAAATGAGTTAAAGAAGATCCTGACGATAATCTCAACAGCACTCACATTAGAGCACCAAATTGAGCATCGACGGACCCCTAGCAAGCTAGAGGTGGGACCAGGTGCCCGGGAGGAGTAAGCACCCCCTATTGGCTAGCCGCACCCGCCGTCGATGTTCACGCACGAAAAAAAAACAATATATGAAATACATGCATTGCACTGTCTGAGGTTATATATATATATAGAAAGTGCTATGACGACCATGTCAGGGAAAACATTCAAAACACTCACTGTCAAACACCTCGCGAAGAACTTTTTTACGATCTCCACACGGCAAAGGGCATAAGTGTGACGCAAATGAAGAAAATTTTAAGAAATTTTGATAACCAAAGTTTTTGAATGCGTTGAAGAAACGATCAATCGAAGTTGATCGAACTTGGCTTCATGTGCCCTCGGGGACTCCTGGTCCACCAGCATTGACACTCACCAAGTGGTACAAATGTTAAACGTCTTCAATTTCAGCATGGACCAGGCATGAACGTTTCAGTTACTAAACCCTCGTCAATGATCCTCAATCTATACAATGTAATATGGCCAAAGGGTGTGAAAGTTATTACGTTTATCATGTGTATGTCCAAAAATGTACCGAAAGACGAAGCAGGATGGCTGGGATATGATGCTACAGGACCCATGTTTTAGAAATTTCAAGAAATTTTGATATCAGAAATTTTCAGAACGCGTTGAATAAACGATCAACCCAAGTTGATCGAACTTGGCTACATGTGCCCTCAGGGACTCCTGGTCCACCAGCAGTGACACTTGCCAAGTGGTTCAAATGTGTGATGTTTAAACGAAGTATAGAAGTGACATGAATATCTAATATTGAATGGAAGAACTAAGAATTTATATTTGTCATATTTTACAGATTTAATACTAAGCTAAAATAAAAGAAAAATCATGGACTCAAACAAAATCAAACAATTGATGTCAGGTGCTTAGGCGCATGATTCAGAGTGATGAGGTACCGGTACTTATGACAAAATCAATCACTAGTAATTGTTATCCTATAATCATGAAATCTTCATCATGTTTCCATACAGGAATTAGTCGTCTATAGTTACTGTCATTATCAGTACCAAAATAGTAACGTTCACTCACGTATGATGTTTTTTGTCTCGAGATCATATTTTAATATCCGATATGATGTCGTCTAAATGGCTTTTGTAAATATCAAAGGTAATACTAGAAACAACATTCGATACATTTTTTTGCCATTATCTTTGATATTAAGCTCTTGAAAATCAAATTTGTTTTATTTTCCTGCTTTCTCATATTTTGATTTGGGAAAAACACATTGGGATCTGTTACAAATCTGAACAAAATCAATTTTACCAAAAGTTTCCTTTTCAAATTTTGAATCGGGTCTCGATACACCTCTTAATGTAAAAAATAAATGACGTAAAACTATGATTGGTTACTCATCGCTTGACGACTTACCGAGAAACAACTGTGTTTGATTGCTCATCGTATAGTTGTAGACGACTGACGTTGTCACTGTAGATTTTTTTTTTTGGAAAATACAAAGAAAATATGTAACACTGAAACAATGTTGGGGGTTAGACACATTCAAAACACCATATATTTGATACATTCGCCGGTTTGAAATCTCCAAACGGCTCAAATGACAGGTGTTAATGCTTATATTCCCCAGGACATACGATTTCATCTTCATTGGGAGGTCACTATTGCTCAGTTGCAGCATGATTTCCAATTTCAATCATGTTTAATTTCTAATTTGAGTTTTGTGTTTTTATATATTTTTTTCAATTTGAATTTTGTGTTTTTACATGTGTACTTTTAGACATTCATTAAATCAAGACTCTCAAACTATGCAGAGAAAAAAAACTTTAATCATTATGTCACTGGATGTACGTCTCCTGGCTAAATATCACAAAAATGTACGTTTTGAACAGTTCATTTGAATTTCCTTAATATAATTCACTTGATAAGGAGGAGATCTCCAGTAAGATCATGTTGTGGTGATCACAGCGGACCACAAACGCAAAATTTTGACAGAAACAATGTAGGAGACAAGGGGTGATACTAAAACATTCATACAAAAGGGGACGAAGAAACAAGCAAACCAAGGAAATACATAATATTGAACACATAAGAAGAGATACCTACATCATTTTGTTATATCTGTATTTTGTTTTAAATATTTCTTTTACAAAAACCCCAGTCTAGACCCAAAATAAAATCTTGTTGCACTCCATCTTTCAGCTTGATAAAGTCAGTCATGAAAATCTTCCTCCAATCGGAGGATGTCTTGCTTTATAAGCTTTATTGCTGTAATGTAATTGTTGATATTTCGGATTAGAACATTCCTTTCTCCTCCATTTTCATCCTTTCTCATTAAAATCTGTGTTCATCTCTGTAAAGTATTAGTAACTTATTTGTTGTGAAAATAGATTCATCTGTTCTTAAATGATGCTATGAATTTGAAGACGTGTAACACGTTACTGATGCCAGTCCGAGCTTGACGTCTTATGTCCATTAGTCTGTCTTACTCTTTTGTGTTGTTATTCGTCTTTTAATAATTTGTTTCTTTGTTTGTCCATTCGGTGTCTGTATCTCCCTTGTCTTCAATCGTTTAACCTATGATTCGCTTGCTTTGTATCAATTGTTTGTTTATATCATGTGTGTGTGTGTTCCGATGTGATCACGCCAATGCTGTAATGCTGGAGATCTTTTCATTATTATTTTACTATCAATAGCAAATGGATTATTACTTGCAGCTTAATTTCGTATATTTCGAATTTTAAAAAAAGTGTCACAACTTTGCTAGATACAAGAGATCAGCCATCTTGTCAAAAACTACGCATAAAACTTTTGCAGAATATAGAGGCTGAACCCGGATGACCGAGGACATATCCTCACACTTTACGGATAATGAGACTGAGTGTTTTGAAATGTATGCATTCTTAAAATGTCCATGGCGTCAATGTTGCTTGAAATAGAATTAAAAGGGTTGAAAGTAAGATTACGGTAAAGTAATCGAACAACATCTTTCAAGAACACTTTTTGCCGTTTGTATATGTTTTTCTTGTTAATATTTCTTCTGTTTGAAGTCACATACCGGTATTTCATTATCCATGAAGGTATCACATGATATTTTTTGAAAATTGCATTCAATTTATTTTTTGCCATTCCATTGCTAGTATTGATCCTGTATTTGATTTTGTTTCTTAACAAATAGAAAAGAAATCTAACTTTGTTCATGAAAAGAACATTATCAAGTAGGTTTCTTGGGATTTAAAATTACTTTTATTATGACATGGAATTAATTTGAAAAGTACATCTATAAAATTCTTTTGAATCTTGAGCTAGAAATAGAAACTCTTATGTCCAAAATATTGGTTTTAGGGAGAAAGTAATATGTATTTTTAAATGTAATACAAATCTTGCATAAAATACAACCGTAGTTTATATGTTATAGAGTACTTGGAATAACATGGTAAATGCAAATAATACAATTTTTGGTTTAAACTAGGATGGAGTCCAAACACTTTAAGAGGGAAAAGTTATGACTTTCAAAGAAGATAATATTTTCTTAAAAATAATTTATCAATAATTAAGACTTGTAAGACATGCCTAGTTTGTAGTTAGTTGAGACCAAGAAGTCCTTAATCTGACAGAAACAAATTTATTAGACCAGGAATCCCTAGCAAAATCCAAGCACCAATATTTTTAACCTTGATTCGACCTTGGTCTACTTTATTCTCAGTCATAAACAGTCCTTTGTTTTTGTTTATAGTTGTTACGATAGTAGAAACATTTTATGTTTTTATAATGAAATTCTAGACATAAAGAGAGGGAATTTTTAATGAGCACCTTACATTTACTTTGATCACTATCTCTTTTGTCTCGTGACATCTAGCTATAAACCCATTCTGCTTCTGACGTAGTACATCCCACCTGAGATAAGATTGTTCTCATGTTCAATATTAATGAACCGCAAAGTGCAAAAAGGACTTTTTAAAAACATAAAATCTATAAAAAGAATGCTGTTTTTATGTTTTGCTCTTATATTGACGCCCTCTCAAATCAATAGAATGGTGCATGTATTACATACATATTATCCTTATTTAGTATATCAAAGTCCGTCTGATTTTAATATTATCAAGGTGTGGTCTGTCTGTCTGATTTTTATACAGATAAAGTGTAGATAAAGCTATATATTTTCAACGAAAAGGACAGAAATATCTTTATACGTTCTAAGCTAAAACGACAACAGATGGATACAAATGCTCTAAAACACATACACATACGCATATTACAATATACAATAATATACGGAAGTGTTCCAACTCTATAGCTTCTTGAAGAAATTTTCAAACCATTTTTTTCTGCACCAGACACGTGTTTCGAATATTAAATTCTCATCAGTGATGCTTTCAACGGAGCCACCATAATTCATTTTAGTAGCGCCCTCTTCAATCACTTTTTGAATTTAAATTTGTACATTTGCTTTACAGAGAGTGCGCGACTCCGAATTTCCTGTAGGGTTGATTCAGTAGCATATCCAAATAAGATATATGTTCAAAATAGCATTGGAAGAATGGTGCTAAGATGTTAACCTCCTTTTATTTCGATGATAATTTTGAATGAAATGACAAAATTTGTCATTTGAAATAACATTTATAAAGAAAAAGAAATAAATCTAATGATATAAGTATCGAAACTGTTGCGAAAATCTCCAAAAAGACGATTTTGAATTACCATATTGGAAAATTCACGCGTAGGACCAAATAATAGGGACAGTATGCAAAACCACTTCGTGAACATACTGACAGAGCTAACTATAACAATTACATTAAACCGACCAATATCATTTCGAACATGAAGGACAACATACTTGTATATTGGTCAATTGTTAGTCACACCACTGGACTGGAGTTGACAGATGGGGATCTCCAACAAGACTCGGTTGCAGCACTCACAGCAAATTACCAAAAAACACCTTTATGTGAAAACATAGAGTAAACAAGCACAACAAAAGGAGCAAAAGGGACAAGAAACAGAAGTAACGGACACCAGCAGATACACATAATTTTAAAAACAAATCAAAGCAGAGGGCGTTAGTTGCTTAAATAGATTTATAATCACTTTGACTTGAAGTACCACCTGTGATGATGTATTACAATTTGTTTGAAGTGTTGACCAAAAAGGTAACAAGTTGGACCATTTCAATTGTGTTACGTAAGAAAAGGACATCATTTTATCGAGGTGCGAACGAGATCAAAACTACATGAGCATGAAATGGAAAAGGGAATAGTAAAAATGAGAATCATGAACTAAAATGCAAGCATCGTCTTCCATGAGAAATGACAGATTGGATAGATTCAGCAACATAGGTGACAATGACAATTATGAAAAAAACATATCCCTATTAAGAAGTACATAATCGTTCATCAGAAAAATCATCTAACTGAGGGAATGCAAAACCAGGATAAAATAAGAACTAAGGCAAAGGAAAACAAAGTAAAAAAAATCTACCATATGAAGAGAAGTGAATTCCCTGCGAAGGAATGAGATCAGGTGTCCAGGAAGAGTGAGCTTCTCCTGTTTGCATGCAACACCCGCCACTTCAACTCGGTAGGAAGGTCACAATCGGTAACTCCTACAAAGGAAAACAAACGTATAACTTGGTATGTCATGGCACAAAAGGTCTACGTCAGAATATCATTTATGACTCTGGACAAGGGGACGTCATAGTGTGCTACCATTTCCCCATATCGACAATAGAACTTTCTCAGAGAAGATGTTAGTCGGTCACAAATGTATTCTTGACTGAAAATCTTAACTGAAAGCCGTCTAGCTCTTAGGACAAAATCTGAGTACATGGAGCTTGCCCGCCGTGCATAACGTATTAATTGAGTAATGAAAACGCCATTAGCTGGTGGCGACAGAATGTTGCTACTCAGAAAAGGGAAATTTGTAATATTGAAATTGAAGTAACATGTATGTCATAGAGTGAGGCGTTCATATTACCATGGGCGTCAAAAGACGACATGTTATCCAAATAAGACGTTTAATTAACGGTATCTGTCATGTCTTTAAATTCAAGTTCAACGGGATAGATTGAGCCAAGGTAATTTGCAAATTTTGGAGTATTGATGTTCAGTAATATGTCGCTCAGGAGATTAGAAAGTTATATTGTCTCTCATTAGAACACCGGTGGTTCCCAAGAAAAACTTTCCTTTGATTTTATAATGGTGCTATCCGTAGAGTTGCTGAAATCATTAATTTCCTTTTCATACTTAGTTATCATATTATCTTTTTGGAGTCGCGCACTCTTTAAAAACAGATGCACAAAATTCAAAAATCAAACTAAAGAGCGCTACTGAAAAAATAACTTGTCTGAAAACTACTTTGTCACCACTGATTAGGATTAAAAATCTTACTATCCAAAACACAACTGTCTGGTGCATTAAAATTGGATTGAAGTGTTGATCAAGAAAGTAACGAGTACCACTACAGTTTTCATAAATTCATCAAGGTATAGCATTATCATTCAAGACAAGGAAGATGCACCAAATTCGAGAAATAGGCTTTGCTCATATCCGGAAGTCTTTTGATTTCAAAGGGCACATGTTAATGTAAGTATGTTTTGTAGTATAACATTAATCCAGGCGCTTGCTTTTTCAGTATGTCATCATGATTGATTTTTTTCAGGAATAGATACTCTGTCTTGAAAAAAAAAATTAAAATTAGACATTGACAAATTGCAAATGTAATTCTAAATAATTAGTTACGCCATAGGGGTGAGATCATTATCATAATTAACATACGTAATGTGCTATAATATGCATGTTTCGTGCATATTTCTCCAGTAATTATAAATATTTACACTATTTAGAAGGACCTCCCTTACTTCAAAGGCAAGAAGAATTCTGAGTATCTAATCTAGATTGAATTTACAATAGATTATCACTGGCATTGATCAATTTATTTTGACACTGGGAATTAGGCTGTTCCAACCAACTGTACAAGGTTACCACTCAACCAATCGATCGCTTGATTGTGTGTATGACCTTTGTCAACAAACGATATAATGCCTAAATATTAGCTGCCCCATGGTACGATACTCAGGTAGAAAGAGAGGTGAATTTAAACAACGTCGATCACTACACATAAAACCTTCGTTGCCGTATTAACAAAAATATTTGCCAATCTTTGTAATCGTTGAATTGGAAAAATGGACCGCCATCAGGACTTCGTTATCGGTAAGTTATTTAAGCTTCATTAGCTTAATGTTAAACTGCAAACTAATAGTTCTCATAATTTTCTTTTTTTAAAAAATTCCCCATTCTTTTGAAAAAATTGTTCATTTCAATATTAAAGTTTTTCCCTCTTAACGTCGAATTTTGATACAAATCTACAAAATCGTCTGAGAGTCACTACTTGAAAAAAAATTTAAATGTACTTTTATGATTAATTATATAGTTTTTAAACTTTTCTCCAATTCAACTTTATTTGTCTTGTTGCTAGTAAGTCATATAAATATTTAGAGAATCTTGCTGCTCACACCCTTACTACTCATGTTCATACATGGAAAATATTAAATGATTTCTTTATGCAAAAGAAGGCCAGAAATAGAAAACTTTAAATGGGAAGCTTTTGGGATGATGTCAAAATCTAATGGTCGTTAAATAAAAGCTACCATTGTGCTCATGATCTGAATCCTTGAAGAAAGTGCACTTTACACGCAGGTTTTATTACGGGTCTTAGTGGATCCAAAACGGGGCGTTGGGCTCTTAGGAGGATGTACATAAACTGTACCCCGGTATAAAAGAAAGGAGGGGATCTCCAACAACACTCAGTTAAGACTGAAAATCATAATGTATACGTAAGAACCACAATAGTTAGAAATCCCGTCCCTCCCATATTGGTGGTAAACCAACCAACGTCAATGAAGCAATCCCCTGGATCTGCTGACTTATCGTAATAAAAATGACAAAAATATAAAATAAATTATATTGAATGTGGAGGGATTGTAAATGTAAAATACAGTAAAAAAACTTCTGTACTATAAATCTCGATGTTTATATATGAAAAAAAAAATCTTCATTTAAGTATTTGATGATGTCATTTGAACAACTTGTCATCTTAAAATATATTGGGGAAAATTATTCCTAACAAAACTTCCATGTCATTTTGAATTAGGTTAACCATATATCATTTCATTTGAAACGTTCTGATGTCGAAATCATATTTGACATTTGTGTACATACGATTTTGAGGAGTTTAATTCATCAGCTACCTCACCCTTGGTTTTGTTCTTTATTTTGGCGAAGAACCTCAGTATCTAGTGACATTGAAAATGGATGCAAAAAATCAAAACCTCCAAAAAGATTTTTTTTTTATCATTCTTGACGCAATAAAGCATCGTCGGATACCACGGTCTTTTACTCTTCTTTCAAAAGAAGAGCAAAAGACCGGGGGTATCTGACGATAATCAACGTATTTAATCAACATTCCCAATCCCAATGTCTGGTCCATGCTGCAAAATCTGCTCTTAAATGATGATATTGAATTTGAAGACGTTAAACATTATATTTTAACAATCTATTTGTCGGAAGACGGAAAAGACAAACAAATCTGTAATGATATACGCATACCTCCTTGTGAAATCAAAATGTGTCATACTAGTAATTTAAAAAAATGTTTTTCAAAAATGAATAGAAGCCAATGATAAAAGGGCAAGATTAGGGAGCACAATTGTTGGAAATGGCTGTAAAGAGTGACAGAGAAAAGTGAACGTTCAGCTCTGCTACTGCTTTAGGGAGACTGAGCCTTCTGTGCATCTCAAATTTAACGACTTTTAAACATGCATGTGTCGTATAATAAAGCCTGTTTTGTGGCACTTCAAGATAAAATGATTAAAAGAAGCCAAAGTATTTTCAAGTTTCAGTTAACTCTTTCGTCAAAAGCGAGTGACTCCAAATTTTGTGTGGGGATTCTTTATGAAGAAGTAACTAAAAACCATTGGAGGGTCTGTGTAGGAAATGTCAAATGAAAACAGTATACGAGCTCATGGTCATGATATTGTTTATACAACCAAATGATGCTTATGCTTCATTTCCTGTGAAAATAATCCATCTCCTTCAGATATTAATAAATATCATATTTCATAATGCACATTTTACTTGTATGTTCATTTTATTAAGACTTTGTTATTTATGGCTTAATTTGATAGTTTTTGTTCTTCCTGATCCTTTGTCAAATTTCTTCGTTGCGGAAAACCACAAAATTATGGAATTTAATTTTCTATTCAATGCTAAGCCGGTAAGAGCCGAGGATATTAAACTCGGACTGTTTATTGTCCGGTCAGCGATATCAGTGTTTGTTTGACTTGGACCGAGTGGGTTTATGTGCTTGAAATGTTCACCAAATATTTGATATTGAAATCAATAATCGCAAACATGGGATATTGACTTCAATTTGATACAGAGAAGTATGTAAACAAAGTTCTTACATATTTCTGAAAACTTAAACGGGACAAATCCTTGGAGACGAGAAATTCTTATCGAAGGTAGTATTTGTTATAGGGTAATTCTATTGTTACATTAAACATCATTCTACCTCGATTTCATTCACTTTCCTTTTAGTTTTGACATGTTATAACAAGGGCCCTATCAAAATAAGTCTATACATCCAAATCAACGTCGATGTGACTTGATGCCTTGAACATCATGTATGATAAATTCCGTTCCGACTGTTTGGATCAGAATTATTTGTTAAGATATGATTGTCCTTTGCTTTTTCATGATGCTGTGTCACCATCTATTTGTCCACTTTTCTCGTCTCGTGAGAGTGCGTTCCGCTGTTTTCATTGTAAACGATCTCTTCTCTATCTTTGTTTTGTGAAATACTATTAAAGGTTTTGAATGTCTATTGATTGTTGTGTTTCACCTTCACTCACTGACATAGCATATAACGCATCCGTATTTTACTCTCTCTTTTTTTGTCATCATATGCGGGTCAGTTGTTTTATACTGTGTATATATGCTTCCTTTGACTTACCATACGTGGTTCTCAGGGTTAAAAACTTCTTTTAGTGTCATAGATTTTAATGAAAGATGTGAGTAGTTTCCTTCTTAATTCAGGTCTAACTGTCTTGAGATAACAGAGTGACTTAACTTGCACATACAGAACTCGCATCTAAAACGGGTTAAACTTTGCATGATCATCTTCAACTTCTAGTACGCCAATTTCGGGCAAAGCACAGCAGCATGTGATCTTTACATTGTTAAAAACTCTAGTGAATAATTATGCAACACTGTTTCCATGGTACTAACATCAACAGAACATGTAATTGAATTTATCAAATTATGGTCTTTTGGCTGGGGAATTTGACTAGTTTCAGTAAACATTGAATTACGTAACGATCAATAAACCAATTCAAAGTTCAAGTAACCCATCTTGAAATCCGATTTGATGCATTTGAAAATAAATTTTAATGAGAAATTTGATATTAGATATCGTAATATGCTAATTTGTATTTCGCTTACACTCGCGATGATCGAATTATGATCAATTATGTATATAAAAAGAAGAGAAGTGGAATCAAATTTCTCATAAATTTGCATTTAAGAAAAAGTACAAAAATTGGTAAATTTTTAGACAGAAGGCTTTCTTTATTGGACATAAGCCATCATCTTTTAAAAATACAATGTCCCCTTGTCTGAAGAGATTTTTATCCCCCTTTTTATGGAAATTGTAAATTTGATAGATAATGACGTATATTAGGGGGTTTTACTCGGTGTTAATAGTACTTTAGTTCGTCATTTATGAGTGTGTATCATTTCAAGAGTAGTATAACAGTCCACATTGTATGTAATAGTTCTGTTTATTAAGCTGGTATATTGCCTTCCATTGGGAACAATCCCTCTGTTATTTACTGTGTACTTGTGATGCCTAACGCAAATACAGGGCTAATACCCGTCGGTCAATATGGCACCATTTTTATTTGCTGTGAAAATATCAATGAACCGACGTCATTTATCAAGGTCCGGCACTAATAAACAATACGTTATGTAATTTTTGATATTTTTTACTTTAAAAAGTTGTTGTTTTTACTGATGGTGTTTCTGGTTCAAATGTTCTAAAGATGTTTCGCTTTGGTCAAGAGAGATGGGCAATGAAACTAAACTCATTCTTTAAAAAGGTTAACATAAAAAGAGGCCTTATGAATACAATTTGGGTAGAGGACCTTGAGTAATTACTTTCTGATAGCCTAAGGTTTTTGAAATGTCGCGTAACAGTTGTAGAAGAAAACTGAAATGAATTTGTGGACACGTATATTAACATTAATTCTCAATATAGATAGAATTTGGTCAGGTCTTCTCGCTCGTATTGCTTCATTTTATTTCTTAATTTATTCATTGATTTTTAGTTGTTTTTTAATAACTAGTTCTCATATACGTGTACTTCACCTGTTGTGATCGCCGTCATCATGATCATTATAAACGATTCTGAAGCAATATAATTTGTATAACAATGAAAACTTTATCGGGCATTCACCTTTGTTAATTGCAGAACTCGGTAATGGACCATATGAAACCATTGTGTCTATAAACAATGACTATGCTAGAACTTCCTGGAAATCGCTCCGGATAATTTCCCTCTGGTCCTTGACTGCCTCGGCATTTTCCTATGTAAATCAGGCTTTGTCCATGCTTACATAGAGTCCAAAAAGTGCAAAGAATTGCTGAAGAAGAAAATGCATTTAAGAATAAGAATGCGGTCTGAATACTAGTGTTTTGGAGTTTCAGGGTGCAATTGGAATATTTTTTTTTCATGAAAAATACAAACAAATAGCAACAACAACAATCAAACGAAACAAAAAAGCCTATATATTTTGATAAGCTATTTTTGAAATTGTAAGAGCATGTACCCGAACTTAAGCTTCTGTACTACTTTCAAGTTATCCATTAATTATGCTAACTTTCAAAATGATTTTTGTCTAAAATCTGCAGTCATTACAAACGTTCCATGATAATTTTTTTCTGGCGTTCTTACAAATGCTGTGAGAATTTCGAAATCAGCAATTCCCGGTTGCCATATCATGGTGGCACGGGCTAAAATTATACCCATTGTGTCAGTAAGTCTTTGAAGGTGTTAGGAAGTACCATCCGTCGTGTCACCCTTGTATACTAGCGGCCCGTTTACCAGGGTGGTCCCCTTTACACAGTTAATCCCCTTGTTCTCGATAACAATGCAGATATCGGACCTATCTTATACTGATATTTGTCGCAAAATATTAATCAAACCAGTTTTGTGCCATCAGAAATTTAAATGGCACTGATTAGAATTTCAGTGTGACGTAGTTAGGGATTTATATACTATAGTCTTTAGATGAGATGTAATTTGATAATATTAATGAATAATTGGGGCTGCTGATTTCGTGTTTAGATATGCTTAAAACTTGGCAGCTGTTGCTTGTATGTACATTTGACTACCATTTGGGTCACACAGTGCTGTGAAAAGACGAATTGTTACAGTTTGAAAAATATTTGATTAGGAAATAAACAAATTAATATCATATAGTTGTGGGAGTTTGGGCATGTAAATGTGATAGATATACATGTACATTGTTTAAGAATACGTCTTTATAATTAAAAGAAAAATAGATAGAATATTGAGTAATATTGAATACTTTTAGATCACTAGACATATATATTTATAGTGAAAAAGTAGATTTATGAATAGATAAGTAATGAATATAGGCCTATAGGCAAATGTTAATCACCCCCTCCCAAATTAAAAGATAAAACTGAATGAATCAAGGATAAATAAAAGCCAAACATCTGTCGTATAAACAGATCAATGATTGACTTTTTCTGCGAGATAAAGACATCAAAATACTCAAAAGGATATATGTTCTCAAGAATGATCGTGAACTACTTTATTCTTTAGTGTCACATTTGTTTGTTTGCAATATGCAAACAATAACTTGACACTTCATATAGCATATGCATTTATTTGACATATTCATACAAGTACATCAATATCATCATTCGGAATCCTCAAGTCGGTCCTGTTTACATGACGTCATTCTAAGTGGCGTTCACAATCATTCGACCACCCGGAAGTACAAAATGATGAACGGTGCCAAGTTTCCGAAAGACAAACTTTGTTTTCAAATGCATTAAATCACTCCCTTTAATGAGCATATATGTGTACTATGCACGAATATCTCAACATGGAAATGAAGGGGGAGGAAAATGTCTTCATTGAAATACAAATAAACACAAATCGAATAGAACAATTTATCATTTTTGGCTCTGATGACGTCATTGTGTCCATAAATAATTCAGACATTTCACCTGGATTTAGAATTCTATCCATTTGTTTTACCAATAAACTTACATAATGACAACTTCAAATGAGAATACGATACGATAGACCCTATATCTTTACAGATCAAAGAAATTTTATCAGAAATATATGATGCAAGAAACCTTTTGTCCGTGTTGTAATCTCAACGATATGTCTTATTTGATCAGTTTCTTCTTTTTTTTCCTAAAAATACAAGTCAGGCGGCATTTTAGTAATACGTAACACAAAATAGTCTTGTGAAATTGAACGTGAAGTGTGCAGCCGATCAATTTCTTTCCACCTTTATGATCAATACAACTTTTAACAGTATTGCGATGCCAATTTCGCCGCAGTTTCGACCTGCTTACAGTTCGATTGATTTGATCTTTGAAGATATTTGTTACCCAACGAAGGATCCTTTACACGTAACACGTCAGGGAAAAGGGGGTTCTTTTTTAGGGATGACAAAACATTCTTGACTTTGTCTATCGATTATTAAAGTTAAATGTGAAGAATCGTATTTAAATCGTCGAGCATGATATTGATCAGTAGGCCAGGGCGTGGACTACCTCTAGACGACAAGCTATTGGACTGTTTATTTTTATTCGTGTTCTGGATGACGTTAGGGAAATGAAACTGTGAGGTATAACGAAACGATTTTTCTGCTATCAGGTGTTACGATCACCAAATGAAATTCGAATTTTCATAATTCGAACTAAATTCCAGAAAAGGGCATCAGTGTCAGTGCATATTGAAAGTTTATGTTGCCAATTTTACTTTTGAATCCTTGACGAACATTTTTTAGTGCAGATCGGGAGGAACCGAAGTGATTTTGTAAACTTTGAAGTCGGAATATGTGTAGTGTAAGAACAAGGTAAAATAGTCATTTTTTTTTCTTTCTGGTAGCGCATGACCAAGAAAAATGATTATTATACAGTCATTTGATTCGGCAAAAAGGACATAGAAGTTATGTCTTAATCTTTTACTTTTCGACACATTTTGAATATTTCTATCGATTTAGTTTCTTGTCAAATCCACAATCGAAGTAAAATTGCTAGTTATCTCTGAATCCTACATATTGATTCCCTTTCACTCTTTTTGATTTTCCAGATCAAAACAATTTGTTTCGTTAAGAACATTAAAAATTGCATGAAGAATGCGCTAAGAACATACTTTCTAACGTTGTTAAATTTTCTTTTTCTCTTATTTTCTCATTGATTAATGTACTTTGCAACTTTTAAAAGTTTTTTTTTCATATAAAGTGAACCTCCAAAAACTCTAGTCAAATTAATAATTTGGTTTATATTGACCTGATCTTGAAAAATGCATTTTAATGGCATTAATCATGCCGAATATTATAAGTTTGAAAACCGCATAAACATGATGAATTAGGTTAAAATTGGTAATAAAAGTTTGAGCATGTGAAAACGTATACAACAGCAAAAACTTTTCAACTGAAGCAACAGAGCATAATTCCATTCTGTCCGATTAATTGAGTTTCATATAAGAAAGCAATTTATTGTATTAATATTTTCCTATATTCTAAATATCAAGAGGAACAAGTGAAACGAGAGAAACGAGGTAAAAATGGTAAATTAAGTATTCATGATCTAAAAAACATCAAAGTTTGTGTGTGGGTTTTCAATCATGCAATGATACAGCGACTGAAGAGACATATTTGTTTACAAAATGTCTTTATTCTATCAACCCTTTGATCTTAAATGTTTGCTTTAGCCCGAAGCATAATGAAATAAACTTTATCTTATCTGCTTTGATCAATATGAAAAAAAAATCCTTAGTAAAATCTTATCATAATTCCGATATTGGCTACCTACATGGAATTCAAGTGATCTTAAAAAGCTAATGGAATTACGTTAAATCAAAAGAAAATCCGAATATCTTGAGGTTAGGAAAATCGTTAGAGCTAGACTCTTACGTTCTTTTGTTCTTTTAGGGTAGAGGGTTTCCCATTGTTGAAGAAAGGTTTACTTTATTAAGTTATCTTCTATCAAAGATTTATATCTTGTTTCCAATTATGACGTCAAATTCGATCACTCCCTTCATTATTAGTCCCTATCACTAATAAACATAGATACCATTTCTTTAATATCGGGATTTCTATTTTCACCTTTGGTAATGTATTTGATAAGGGTAAATACATAAACGTACGTCGTACCCGATATAAAACACGTGGATACCCATAATTGTATGATGTTTACGAATTGTTGGAGATTTACAATGACACCTTAATCCGCTTATTCATATTCGATCTATGGTGCTATTCAGAAATAAAATCGTCCATAATAAATACGACCTTTGGCTTCTTTGAAAAAAAAAACCCAAATTGTTCCGAATCGTCACCTTGAATTAAAGATAAATGTTTTGATATTTTTAAAAAGAGACTCATGCATGTCCAATATGTATACTTAAATTAATATGTTGTGAACGACACGGGATTAAGTAAGTAAGTCTTCATTAATTTTATTTCATTTTGTATTTTTAAATTATGTCTCAATAAATTGCTAAATCATATTCGATCATGTATCATGTGTATGACGTAATCAAAGCATACTAAAGAATATCAAATAGCTAATTATAGGAAACGCCATTTTTTCTTAATTGTGATTTACATACATTTTTCAAGATTTCTTCCGAAATGAAAGGCGCTTAAATGACAGTGCAAAAACTCTTTCACAAAATTCTGAATATTTGACGATCCACATTCTAATTACAAATTATGCGACGATGGTATCACTTTAGTATCAAGACAATATACTTAAAGAATATTTGAATAAATCAAGTAATCCTCCTTTTTACAGATTATTGTTCCCTTTAATCGTAATCAAATCTCGCAAGTTGTGTTGTCTCACGTTTTTGTAAATGCTTATATAGGTTTTTAATTGTCCTTGTATCGGGTGCCTTCTTACCTTTTTACATAAGGTGATTTTAAGGTAAAAGATACTTTATCAAAACAAATACCAACTACCAAATATTATTCAGCAAAATTCAAGTTCAAAAGAATATTATTTGCTCAAATTGCCCTCCCCGGGTTGATTTCAACTATATGTCCCCGTGTTCTTATGTATGTAGTTTGCCATATTTAAATCTTTCGTTCGGATTTAAGCGTGTGAATTATAAATGTAGCGACTATGTTGGCAAAAAACAAAGACAAACCATATTTCTCTATTGATAAGAATAACGGCTCTAATCGGGCCCCAATCCCTCCGTTAGTGGCTCATTCAAATACATTTTCATGTCAATGAAAGTTTTCAATAGGATTAGGTGGAGGCTATTTTTCAAATGTTAAACTATTCAAGTTTATGGCCAAATATTTTGCCTTGTGATTGGATATTGCTACCGGTGATATAGATGTGTGCCTATCTTTGATGACATTAGAATTTAATTTTTCATTTCAGAGCCAAAGAATGTGAATCATGTCAGATTCGACAGTGACCCTTATCAGTGACAGCGGCGAACCCGAAGCTCAAAGATCAACACAAAAACATAATAGTAGAGTGGAACATATATTGTCTTGTATCAGTGAAGGATTTACACGAGCCAAGGCAGACCAGATTCTACGCCTTTTACAGGATCAAGAGGAACTAAATAATAAATTGTACGATTGTGAAATCAAGAAAGATAATTCAGATTCAGAAGACGATAGTGATACCTTAAGTGACTCTTCAATAAAAGAAACAGAAAAGAGACTGGCATTGCGTCTTTCTCTTCACAAGCAAGTAGGTGGAAGGTCAAAGACTTCTATGGGATTTTATAACGATGTTGATAGAGTGAATTATAGTTCTGACGAAGATTCAACACAAAATATGGCAGATACTGACAGACCCGTTAATACTAGAATCAACCGTCCAAAGTCTAGCTATGTTCGTCGTCGAACAACTATCAATGGTGACTCTACAGACGAAAATATGGACAATGAGCAAGTTGTTGCTCAAAGAAGATGTAGGTCGTCGCGTCCAAAATCTAGATGCGGAAATAGGGAAGAAGTGCAAAATAAAGCAGTTTTGCGTGAGACTTCATACAATTTCCAAGCACCACCGACCTCTCCTAATAATGATATTGTAGATTCTTCTCAATATGATAGATATGCTCATGTGAGGACTCCGGCACCTGGACAACATCTGGGTGTCCAAAGACAGCGAACACGTGTTCGAGGGTTTTGTGAAGATCCAGCACCCGAGCCCCCATCAAATTTGCAAAGACAACGCACTGTGCACGATATATCTGCGCAAAATATATCAAGTGACGAAGCTCGTGACGAGTTCAATTCTTCACCACGCCAAAGACACAGACGACAACAGTTCAGACATGCTAGGGCCAACAGACCTGGCTCTGAAAACGTGTATCTCGTTAGACAGAGGACAGAGAGTAACATGCTTAAAGCAAGGACAAATTACGTCAGACCAAAGTCAGATAAAACTCTTATACAACAAGCAAAGCAAAATAAAATGCTATCTATAGACACAAACCCTTTGCAAGCATCACAGAACACAGGATTTCAGCCTGTTGCGTCCTCTATTCAAGCATCCCAGTCTCAGGCCCAACAACGTTACCAATCCTATGCTCCGCCGAGCCAGCGACCTAAGTCTCGACGATCTCAAGGTAGACAGGACCTTTCTTTGAACACTAGAGGACCAGGGGTCATTTCAGGTAGAACTCAACCTATTGGAGTCATGAAACTCCCCCCGTTAGACCCCACAGTGGCAAAACGTGCCGAAAGAATAGTCTTGGCTGCCCATGAAACATGTGCATGACACAAGTGTAAAGAAGCAAGTGATATACAGTGTTTCATGGTTCTTTAAAAACTTTTTATAAATAATCATAATTGAAGTAAATGTCCTTTGGATATACTAATATTTTGTCTTAACTTGTGCGAATGTAAGAGCGGGACATATGCATAAACGTCTATAAATGGTGAGTGGACGAACGTTCTTTGTCATACAAATTGTTGATTTATATGATTTTAAGATATCAAATAAAAATACGTTTCAATATAGAAGATACTCTTCGTTATAATTTTCTGGATTGCTGAAAATTTTGAAACTGTTGTGCCTGGAGTAGCTATGGCGACCATAAACTACAACTAGTATTGTAAAACAAGTCAACCTCTTGTCAGGCCAGCAACGCGCCCAAAACTACAAACAAATTAATTTCTCCTCAATCATTCTTAGGAAGGATCGTAAAGTAGCCGATACATCTTACACAAAATAACGTATCAGCGGTAGCTAAAATCGATTTCGTCAAAGAAGTTCTTCTATTCTACCGAAGAAATCAATGGTCTTTTATCTGTAAGCTTTTTGATATGAATTGCAATAAAGCTACAACATTGAAATGACGACGAGAAGTCCCCTGAAGTACGCGGGTTAAGTAGCGGTCAACCTAAGATTTCACTGCTGGAAAAAGAAGTTTGGATTAAGGTATCCTAGGGTTACTTTACAAAACATCTTGCAACGAAAAGCTACTGGTAAAATACGCATCCTTTTAAAGAGATATAGCAAATCTTGGCATCATCAAGATATCTAGTCAATAATTGTCCCTCAGGGAACCCTGGATAACCAGAAGAAAGACAAGGTGTCCACGGGTAGTAAACTTCTCTTGTGTGGATAACGATGTCGGCTTTCATTTTTACAAGCCAAGTTTTTATTCTCATGGAAAGAAAGTCTATCAACATGTGTTCATTTAGTGGGTTTTTATTTTTGTAAAATAATCATCAAAGATGTACCTATCAGTAATTCAGTCTCAAAGTCGAGAAGGCAAGGCAAAATCACTGGAATTTCTATTTGAACGGTTGCGAACCTCGGAATGAATAACATTCCTAAGTGAGATCAGGTGCCCGGGGAGAGTCAGCGTTTCCTGATTGCATACATAAAACCACGATGGACAGTGAGTGAGAGGAATGTAATCTCCTATAAGTAATATGATGCACATAACTTCAGAAATAGCATATCTTACAACATCTATTTTTGGAAAATCGCGTACTGCTCTCTTATTATTATGTTAAACACTTTTATTCATAAAGAAATAAAAAAAGGGATAAAAATCCAATTAAGATATAGTTGCAAGACGAAGAATCTTAAAAAAAAACCTCACTACTGAAAATAGGACATTTTCACCCAACTGACCAAAAACAATGACGAAACTGGCGACAAAGATACACAAAAGACTACACAGTCCAACATTAAAGTAAACACAACAACAAATAGGTTTGGTGAGGAAGAGATGCGAACACAAATGCAGTTTCCAGAAGCACTAAAGTAGATTGACAACAGATAAGACCTAATACATAATAATGAAAACGAACTCTCTTGGACCATGGATATCAGTTGATGGTCTATTCTCTAACGGAAGAACTATCCCTGTATCCTAATCATATAGTTAAGAAAACCACAAGTGTCCAACCCTGCTGTTCCAAGTATACCAGTGTTAAACGTCTTCAAATTCAATAGCATCATTTAAGAACAGATCAATTTGCAGCATGGACCAGACATGCATGTTTCGGGTACTTAATCCTCGTCAGTGATCCTCAATCTAAATAAAATGTAATATGGCCAAAGTGTCTGATAGTTATTATGTCCAAAAATTTACCGAAAGACGTAGCAGGATGGGTAGGATGTGATGCTACAGGATCCACGTTTTAGAAACAAGAAATTCAGTACCAACCGTGGTTCAAGAGCCCTAGATCCAGGGGAATATAAGATGATTGTGCAAGGTAATCGCGAACCGCCGAATGGAGGCAGGACCAGGTGTCAAATACCATAATATAGCTCAAAATAAGTTGCATCGATCAAATTTTTTAAAAGTGTAGAAATACTGATTACTAAAGCATTACTTTGCGTTTTAATTGAATAATAAATGTAAGGAATATTAGTCTACGAAGGCGAGGCGACTAAGTACAGTGTAGGTTTTGATTTTTCAGCCACAGTCATCGTCGATTCTGGCATTTGACATCCAGGCTCGACCTCTTGACAATACGTAGATGTATATATAGAATCAAAACGTTTAAAACAAAAGAAGACAAGCTACTTTGGTACAACTATAGCCCTGATGATTGTTTTGCGTGCTTTAAAATGCAGTATATTTGAACAAAAGGAGAAGATATCCATCGGATTTACCGATTTACATATCTGGGTTTAATAGCCCGTGCATCGCCTACCTAAACACTGAAGGTTTGATACTGTGCCAGGGGTGGTAAACATTTATTTTATAGACACTTAGCGGGGTTTCTTTAATCTAGTCCAAAATACGATAATACTACATCTCATTAATTCTTTGATTTTCAAAATTACACCAGATTATCAAAAGTGAGGCATAAAGCTTTACTTCCGACATTGCAAAATCATGTATCACTGAGGCGATAAAACTGATCTCCAAATCCCCTGGGTAACAAAACCTGAAACCGTATTGTTTGAAACTTTCAATGCAAACTGAAAACAAAGTCAACAAGACCAACAAGGCTAAATTGCAGTGACAAGGTTTTAATAGCGTAAACCCTATAGCCTCGAAGCTGATTTGGCCCCGGTCAATTTTCTTTATATTAAGAGTCAGAGACTGATATCGCTATAGTGTGTATGATAATTAAAATGAAGGCAGGTTTTAAGGTATCATTAGATTCTGTAAGATTTTTGTAAGATTTTCATGGGTTCTATTTTTAGATATGTATATTAAAATCAAACTGGAAGGAGTCAAAACGTAATGGTGGTTTCCGGCGAGGGGCTCAGAATGGGGACTTGTGAAATTCGCTTCTTCGTGGTGTATTGTGGATTTCTCAAAAACGGAGCGGCGAATCCCTAAATAAATTTCATATAATATTTAGACAGATACTGCCTTCAAATCAGCATAATTTTTATTTCAAGAAAAAATTTGGAACAATGGTCAAAATGGGACCAAAGTCCATCTGAATGACATGTCGAAATTTCCCTATTTTCACTTTCACTTTCGTTTTCAGAGTGCAAATAGTATCGGAAAGGTATATATCATTTAGGGTCCGTGTACTAAACCACAATTCAATTTTCCATTTCGGAAACATTAATGAAAAATTGAAAATTGAATCAATTTTTCATTTTTCATTTTCAATTTAATAGATGAAAAATGGAAAATGGTACCAATTTTCAATTTTTCATTTTTAAATTTCAAATTGAAAAACGAAAATGGAAAATGGACTCAAATACGCTGTATTAAACCACAATTCAATTTTCCATTGCAAAAGTAAAAAACAAAAATGGAAAATTGAACCCATTTTCAATTTTCAATTTTCATTTTGAAAATGAAAAATGAAAAATTGATTCAATTTTTCATTTTTCATTTTAAAAATGAAAATTGAAAATTGAAAATGGGTTCAATTTTCAATTTTCCTTTTTAAAATTTTATTTTCCTTATGAAAAATAGAAAATGGACTGTGATAGGCTGTACTAAACCACAATTCAATTTTCCTTTTCAAAATCCGTAATGGAAAATGAAAAATTGAGTCAATTTTCCATTTTAACACTCCGCGCGCTAATGCAAAAATGAAAAATGAAAAATTGAATCCATTTTCAATTTTTCATTTTTCATTTTCGATTTAGCGACACACGACCTGCACACCCCTATCACTATAATCCAGAGGTCCAGCGATTAGCCAATCAGAGCGCTCGTTTCAAACGTAAACAAAAGTATCTATCGGCAGCTTGCCCTTTTTCTCGCTTCGCAAATAAGCAGTTGTAGTTGTGGAAATAACATTTTAAATGTTTTTAAAATAATTTTATGAAATATGTTATCTTAGACAAATAAATTTATGCAGCTCTATCGTATTTTTATAACAAAGCTATATGACAAGGCAATGTGATAAGCATATCTTTAAAGTTTCCTTGTGTTATCGCCTTATTTCGAGTGAATCTAACAGAATTGTGCTTTTTTGCATAAAAAGAACTATCATGGACATTAACTATTATGAATTATACAGAAATCCCTTTTTATCCATCCATAACCCGGTTGACGTCGCTGTATATCCGGTCATACTTTGGATATTGTACACTATCAGGGGTGGATCCAGAGTGGAAAGCGGGAGAGTGGGGTGTTGCATCGGCCCAAAGGGTCGATCCGAGGCACGAAATGCCCAGTGTAGGAGGGTACGGGAGGTAGAAGTCCGAGGGGGGGGGGGTGGCTCCCCGGGAATTAAAAAAAAAAGAATAAAATTGTGCAATCTGAAGCATATTTCCTCCTTATTATCTCGAACATCAGGCCCATTTTAGGAATACCAGTTCCAATTAGTAGGGAGAGCCTGGGTTTATCTCGATCTTTTTTTCAGATTAGTTGTACTTTAATACTTATTGTTTATTTGTCCCCGCAGTTACAGTGTTACATGGACATAAAATTAGAATATTAGAATGATATGGAGTAAAATTTGTTTCCTTCATTTTTGTTTGTTTGTTTGTTTTTACATTATTTCCAAGTCCAATGTTTAATAAATGTACATTTCTATGTTTTAAACAAAATTTGAAGACTAAAAAATCCCTCTATAAGCATAAAAGCGTGAAGGTTCCTATCCCCGTACCATTTATATGTTTTGTAAATCATTTGACATGTTTATATGATTGTTAATTTTCCGATAAAATGTAGAAATTGAATTGAAAGATATAACAAGTATTAGCTTTTACAAAAAGCTTGCCGTCAGTTAGCTGACTTCAAATGTTGTAAAATTCTAGTTAGAAAAAAAAATTAGAAGAAAATTTACCAATCGCACATTTCCGGGCTTTTCCGTGTTTTTTTTCCGATTCAAGTGACGGAAATTACCGAAAATCTGCGATTGTTACAGGGCGTATCGGTACAAAGACTTTTCGATGCATATTTCGAAAGAAAATACACTGATGCGATATGACTTTCATTTGTCAGGTCATCTAGACTCTTCAGCCGACCTGGTGAGAGAATCTTACACACAGGTTCTGAATAACCTAGACGAATATTTGCATTTTATGCAATTGACAACCAATCACATCGCCAAGAGATATTCTATCCGTGCAAGTAGGTTACGAATGATTACAGTATACCGTCAGTCATGACTGACGGTAACTAGTTGGAATAAGGACCAATTTTCGGGCATAAAATGAACAGAAAACCATCTGCGCGATGTGAATTACAAAACTTTACAATAAATATTGTTTGTACGAACAAATTTAGAACCTAAAAAAAATTGGATTTACAACCTCAATAAATTCTCAAATAAGGTATCGATATATGATTGAATACATATAAAAATTTTTTTTTCTAATTGGTGAATTCTGCTGAACATTTAGCAATTTCTACTGATGCGTATGCAGTTTTTTTTTTTCGATTGCTGATGTTACAGAAATAAAAAGAAAACCTAAGGGGTTCCCATAGGGGGTGGGGGTGGTGCCCATGGGGGGTTCCCATGAGGATTTGCCCCCCCCCCCCCCCCCCCACCACCACCCACCCCCTAAATCCGTCCTTGTACTGTTGGATAGATGTTGATTTCTAGCATCTATAGATAGTATATATATCTAATTTTCATTCCGATATTTTGATAAATTCATGGGAAAATAAATGATAAAGTTCTCTATCTTCTTACGCCTGCTGAACAGCGCATGCCTCCATATGACACTTTACTTAAGGACGAGAGACTGTCTCCGCCAATCATTTGGCTTAATTGTTACTTTTAAAGCGAAGGTTTGCATCTTAGACGCGCTAATCACAAAAGTTGAATCAACGCCGATAGACTCTAATCGTTAAAAGTTCGACACGATTCGCGATAATATTGTTTTCATGGTAATATAATGTAAAATTTTATCACCTCTACATGGTATCCACATGATAGATTTACTGTAGTAGTGACATTGTATATTTCTTGAATGATATTTAGTTTCTTAACAAGTACTATCAGGGACGTATATATACCATGATATACGTGCCTGGAACTACATTATTGTATTTTGTTTCTTATATAAATTTATTCTATACATACATGTATATACCTGTATTTTAATCAGTAATAATCAAATATTCTTGCACATGTTGCATATCAAAATATATGGTAAAAAAAAAAGGGGGGGGGGTTTGAGCACTTTGCCGGATTTTCACTAAAATATTAGTTTACCGTCTATTATATTGATTGATCAGTGCCGGGGCGTAGCTTCGATGTGGATGGCTATCAGGGGCCGGCGGGCCTAAATCCTCAAATGGGGGGGGGGGGGGATTGCATAATTATACACTTTTTGTGGAATGACTCGCAAGGATCGAGGGGTCTATGTGGGGAGGGTATATAGATGGAAGATGATTTCCCTCCCAATGGAAAGGAGTTCGGAGGCCTCCCCGAGAGGATTTTGAAAAAAAGTCAAGCAAATCTGTACCTCTCTGTCCCATGAATGCGTCCTGTCATGGTTTGGCAAACCTACAAACGGATAACTTTGGCGAAAAAAAATTGCAAGTAACATTCTTCAGGGAAAAAATATTTAAACCGATTAAATTTAAATATCAAAATATGGGGAATGTAAAAAGATTTCTAAAAATGCCTCGGATTACACCATTTTGTCATAAGAATCCGAAAATTTCGCAAACGATTTTAGATTTGGGGGGGGGGGGTCTGTTTGTTCATATATTTTTTTTCAGGATATGCAAGGATTATTGAATCGATTTATTTTGATTTTGACCATGCATAGCACCATTACCTTTAAAATGGGCTCGAGAATCGATCATGCTCGCTTGATGTCAGTAACGCTGCGCGTGCAAACATCATCTACCCCTGCGTTAATCCAATTATCTAATTAGCAGTGACTATGTGTATTATTAAATTTAACTTTTGACTGTCAGACGGAAACAAGTATTCATATTCAATGTCTTTTAAAACGCCATTATCTAAAGCGTTTTCACGTTGCAGACCCGTTGGACTTCACAATAAAATCAACAGAAAGTCTGAAATATGGGCTAGTTTTATGTTCCTTTCACGGTGTCTTCACTAACATATTTTATAAAGAAGATATATTTTGTTCTACAGTACTATGGAGTAGACGTGATTACGGGTCGCTCCGCTTATTTTGAGATTTATAAATAAGTTTTAAAATGGTTTCGTAGAGTCTCAGCACAATACTTTACAATATGTTTGTAAATAAATTGTATGGTGGAGTTGGATGGCTATACGGGAAGGTTTGAGGCAATTAAAACACACACCCATATTTCATAATTTTTATTTTAAAAACATATAAAATGTTATTTCCACAACTACAACTGTTTATTTGCGAAGCGAGAGAAGGGGCAAGCTGCCGATAGAAACTTTTGTTTACGTTTGAAACGAGCGCTCTGATTGGCTAATCGCTGGACCTCTGGATAATAGAAATAGGGGTGTGCAGGTCGTGTGTCGTTAAAACGAAAATGAAAAATGAAAAATTGAAAATGGATTCAATTTTTCATTTTTCATTTTTGCATTTGCGCGCGGAGTGTAAAAATGGAAAATTGACTCAATTTTTCATTTTCCATTACGGATTTTGAAAAGGAAAATTGAATTGTGGTTTAGTACAGCCTATTACAGTCCATTTTCTATTTTTCATTAAGGAAATAAAACTTTAAAAAGGAAAATTGAAAATTGAACCCATTTTCAATTTTCAATTTTCATTTTTAAAATGAAAAATGAAAAATTGAATCAATTTTTCATTTTTCATTTTCAAAATGAAAATTGAAAATTGAAAATGGGTTCAATTTTCAATTTTCGTTTTTTACTTTTGCAATGGAAAATTGAATTGTGGTTTAATACAGCGTATTTGAGTCCATTTTCCATTTTCGTTTTTCAATTTGAAATTTTAAAATGAAAAATGGAAAATTGATTCAATTTTCCATTTTTCATTTACTAAATTGAAAATGAAAAATGAAAAATTGATTCAATTTTCCATTTTTCATCAACATTTCCAAAATGGAAAATTGAATTGTGGTTTAGTACACGGACCATTTAGTACCAATGAAATCTACAGGAAATGATCTTTCTTTTGATATATCACTTTCTATATAAGCCATTTCTATTTAGTCAGTAAATGACGTCAGCTTTTGGGTGTATAACACTAGTTTTTGAGGTCAAAGGTTTATGCTATTGTAACCCAATTGAAAGTGCCTTTTTGATCCCGATCGACTTGTATCTTTCATATAAAAAAGTGTCAGAACGTTTTCAATAAAGTTTCTACATGTACAGAGATATCTAATCAGTGAATGAAAGTCAAAAACAAAAAACCTTTAAAATGACCCAAACAATTGAAAGGCTTATGAAGTTTGGGAAAAAATACAAAAAAGCAAATAAAACGAACAGACGGAGACAATGACACCATCTCCACAGAAACACGAAGGACAACCTATCCAATGAACCATCTATCGGAAGGCATTGTAAGATTGCATTGTAGGTGGCGCTGTTGATAATCATGTAATTAGATTATATTATATATGCACAACCAATGTAATTCCCGGAGATGTTACTATTAGAAGGAACGTGCTGCAATTCGTGTATTAACACTCGTGACGTCACAATGCACAAGATCTAAAGAAACATGCCGCGACGGCTGTTCTGACCTGCAAACTAAACCCTCGGTGAGATGAATTTTAACGTCACTCTTTTAAACTTGAAAAGGCAATTTCAGAAATCAAGAATGAAACAGACAACTATGGTGCATATATATAGAATAAATGTCATAATTTGTGTTTTGTTACGAGTATGCAACACGCAGCAAGTGCATTAACTTCATTATAATCTACCTCTGAAAGAAAACAAAAAATCTGTTAGAGATGGTAATTTCTCATATATACCGGTATAGAATTTATATGATGTATTGTAAAAAAAAATATGTGCACCATATGCGCTTTTCAACAACTTGAACAAGTAATTTGTCATCTGCGATGTTTGTGGCCGAAAAAGAGGAAAATATGAAGAGCGAAATTCTAAATATATATGATCTAAAAGTTACACTATAGAGAGCTATGCCTTCAGGGATATAATCCCATAGTGCTAGAATAATTTATCTAATTTTGTGAAGGAGAAATTGCAGATACATTTCAAGTCTCGTGTATATACACTATGAAACTAGGGGAACGATATAACAGTCCACCAGCTGAGAATATTGAAATATATTTTGTAATATAATGATAATTTCTGTGCACCATATGTGCATATTAACAAGTATTGTCTCATGTTTTCCGAGAGCACATTCGTTTCTTTCATACCAATTTACTTATTTTCCATTTTAAAACAAGCTGTACTTTTACATGTATAATTGAAAAAAAAAATACAAAGAAATATTCATTTCTAAATTTCATATCTTCTCTTTCCATCAGTATGAAGGAAACATGAGACGCAGGCAATGCAATCGGCTGTTGCAATTTTCATATTTTCTAAATGCTATTATTATTGTTATGATAATTCAAAGTTTTCTAATAAACTACCGTAATATTTCACTGGAAAAAAATTCATGTAAAAATGGAATATAAAACTCGAATTTGAAAGCCGATAGCTAAAGAACAATTTTACGTTGTATGCAAACTAATAGACTACAAAGAAAATGAATCCTCCAAAAACATCAAGCAAATTTAATTTATTTTATCATTCCATAAATCAGGACATAGCTGTAAAACATTTATATTCATACTAGAAATTGAAAAATATATTCAGACGGATGAGCTTATAGAATGAAAATAAGGCAGTTGCATAGAGATAATAAATGGGAGAATAAAAACATGCAAATACTCAGAGCAAAGAAACAATCTAAAAGATAATTCAATTAAAAATACCAAAATACATGTAAATACAAATGAATACACATACAAGTACATGAAAAACGTATTCAAATATGAATTTCAGCTGATACTAAACACTTTTCATTTACTGTTTGCAAGCAATGTCCACCTCATTTCTGAAATGGGTGGCAAAGTTTAAAAATCGTCAAATGCAACTTTTTCATAATTACAAAGCTATTCCAGTCCGACTTAGTTTATTCTAGACAATAACTCAACAATCATCAGGGAAATGAAATGGCACATGTTAATTTGTAGGCATCGTAAAGACTTAGATGTGCATTTTGCTTTTTGAGTACAGTCAGATTGTCATCCTTATTGGCTCGTCTTTATTTCAATATACTTGTGAAATCTACTGGTACTAAAATGAAATTGTGCACCCAAACACTATCTTCCTTTTCCATTTGCTTCATCTGGTAGAAGTATGATATCTGAGATTGGGCAAAAAGCAAGGGATGTTTTCGACTTGGTGTGGTATAGATAAGGATGAACTGCGAAGCTGTTGTTGCATCCTTTGGGACAACATGATTTAAACATAATGAGTTTTGATAAGAATAGGGTATTCTAAATGAATTAGTTAATGTCAAACACAAAATTTTTCTTCAACGCATTCAAAATTTCTGATATCAAAATTTCTTGAAATTTCTAAAACATGGGTCATGCATCATATTCCACCCATCCTACTACGTCTTTCGGTACATTTTTGGACATAATAACTTTTTACACTCTTTGGCCATATTAAATTGTTTAGATTGAGGATAACTGACGAGGGTTAAGGTATCCTTTGTACAATAGAGTCATTTAACATAGCGTTTTCATAATCTCCATTGTAAAGTATGGTAAATTTTATGCCTGGTAAGGTATTATAAACTATATATTTTCTGAAAGGTAATGATGCCCCGAGTTCAGATATAAGACTCCCGGGTCTTAAAAATCAAAGGGGAAAAACTCTTGTACAACTTTGTCATTTTGTATAGGTTATATAGAGAAAATAGACCATTTGAATGCTTCACCAGTTATTCCCCTTTATTTTTCTGACCCCAAAATTATTATTTTTGAGCAATGGGCATTATAACCTTTCAGAAAATATATAGTTTATAGTACCTTACCAGGCATAAAAAAATGCCCTATTGTACATCGGATACCTTAAGTACCTGAAACGTGCATGTCTGGTCCATGCTGCAAATCTATCTGTTCTTTAATGATGCTATTAAATTTGAAGACGTCTACAATCCAAAAATCACAATCGATGGATATACGTAACAAAGGAACAATAATGAATCCCCAAATAGAGATGATATACCCGGAAAGAGTAAGTATCTCCTGCTTGCTTGTAACACCCATCACTTAAACGTAAATATTGGCGAATATATCGAATTCGGTGTTTTGTAATAGATCTAAACTAAAATATCTTAACATTTGGAACAAAGCTTAATATGGGAATAATAAAAAAGTATTTAAAAATACAGTGAATATTATTTTTATTTTCAAGATGAAGGAACGGACGTAAATGACGAAAGGTTTCAATTCATTTTGTGATATCATAATTTTTTTTCACTTCATTTAAATTATTATTTATCATGGAGGGTGTATGGACGGGCAAATGTGGGGAAATATTTGAGATTAATGTCAAAACATTTTAAATATGACAGTGTGTCTATGATAATAATGTCCTCTTTCACACAAACATGCTGGTTTAATTTGAAAATTTCATTAAGAAAGTTCTGCCGAAAAATTTATTTCCGAACGGGGAGGAAAATAATTGCAGCCTTATAGCGAAAAATAAAATAGATATAGTGTCCTCCTTGACCCCAGCTCTCCAAAATGTAGGTCTTATTTCAGTGCTAAAATAATATATCATTTTTCGGACAATTTCCTCGTCACTTGTTGTTTCTTTCAATTTTAAGCTTCTACAATTTCTATTTTCTGCTTTAAAGCCCTTCGCGTGTTGAGTATCTTTATATTGCGATCTTGTCTCACATTTTCCAAAGGACTACATAATTCTTCAAAGCCTTCTTGAAGGGCAGTAACTCATATTTCAAATGTCTTATTGTTCGCTCCTAATTTAGGGTTTCAAATTCAGGTAATTACCACTTTTTTGGTTCAAAGATATGAGCATAATTAGTCAGAATGCACGCATTACGACTTTGAAGATAAGTATCTGTTCACAAGAAAGGGTTGATAACGGTTCTGTCTTTGACGATCGTTCCTATGGTCTTTGGAATTGATTCCAATGGCGGATAGAAAACCATTAAGAACTTTTTTGGCTTGAATAAAGTCAATAAAATATTATGGTTGTCTCTGTCATTTCTGAAGAATTAAACAACAATTTTTCTGTAATGTTGTTTTGGAGCACCGCTCCATCTGTTTCCGACAGTTTTTATAAGGGCGAGAAGATGAGACCAACGTAAAATTGGCAATTTTTAAATTTTAAACAATAACATAATCATACCATTTCACATCCAAGTTATTTGCATGCTGTAAAAGTGTGTCCTGTATCTTTAGGTGTCAAGTAATATCATTAAGCCCCTTTTTGGTGAGATCCATATTCAAGCATGCTTATGATAGATCAATGTAAGTCAGTGTCAGTGTGAAGACTTCTGAACCAATACACCTGTCATCAATGTAACATCATACATGTATTTTTCATGACATTTATAGATTGATCTTTTCGTAATTCTTCTTTAATGTCCCTTTCAAACGAAGATCGCCTGGGATATGTGAAAGGGTGAATGGTAAAGATGACTGATAAATCATTCTTCTAAAGCCAGTGGTGAAGATTTTAACATTCATTTTGATACCGTTGCCCGGCATCATTGGAAAGGTCGTTCAGGAATGAAATGTTACCGTTCGTAACGTCTCCATGATGCAGGTTACGGTTTTTATCCAATTTTCCCGAATTATTATGAAAACATTTCAGCTCATATGACGTGCGCTGAAGTGAAAGTTTCAAAACGAATAAAAAGCATTAGGGAGGAATTCACTTATTTTCAAATTTAACCTTTGTGATTTCAATATTAAAGTAATGCTGATAGAATTGCTTCTGTCTTTTGTCCAAACACGCAAGTAATACAGAAGAATCCTGTTCAATAATAGAACTACGTGTTTCAACCTTTGTTATTTGCCGCCAAAATTGCGAAACGGGCATGTCTCTACATCTCATTCAATATGTTATGAGTACGAAAGGTCCAATTTCTAGATATGACATTAAATTTGATGAAGTTCCTCGTATTGTGTCAAGCCCTACTTTATAGATTTTGAAAGTGATAGACTCAGGAAAGTGAATAAATACAATGGACAAAACCATATAAAAGTCAAAGTCCTTTCAACTTAAAGGTATTAAAGTAAAAATCGCATTATAAATAAAGAATTCTGCCCTTGTTTGTAAATCGTCAGTTGTTTGTTTACAATAAAAAGTGGACCGTCATCACTTTCTTTTAAATGAGCTTACATGTCTCTTGTTAACTTTATTGCGGTCTCTTCAGGATAAAACATTTTTGCTCTGTTTAAATTTTGTTTTCTTTACTCTTTATTGTTTGTGTCGTAATTTGACTAAGATAAATTAGATTTAAATCTTTAAATATATATGCTACATTTTTTCAATACATTGGGTACTAATGGATCGTTGTTAATTTTATTACTTGTAAGTCCTTATATTCATTAAATTACATTTAGACTTTCGCTGTGTCATGTTCAAAATCAATATACTTTTATCGACTATCACTTTTGACTGTTTTGTTTTTCAGCATTTGTTATTATGTTAATTTCTTAGTTTATAAATACAGACTAAAAAAATTCAAAGTAGCTATGAAACTCACTTTTTTCATGTGCCGTTTGATGCAATTACCAAATCATAATACACGAGCTAGGAGATCCTTCCTTTATGAAGACATGTTTTTGGAAAGATATCCTCAAAAACATTGTGCTTTAATGTTCTTTGTCTAGGATTTTCTCCTAAACATACTAACAGCAAAACAAAAACAAAATGGCTTGAAGTATAAAGTAGTTGAAGTAAAAAAAACCCAGAGAGACCACCTTGCATTCGCCACCGCTAAACTCATATGCTAGAATGCAAGAATGTAATAAACAATGGACACACGACATAGCAACCTCAACAAACAGCATGGGACAACAAGAATCAAAACAACCACAGCAAACAGCATGGGACAACAAGAAACAAAAGAACCTCAACAAACAGCATGGGACAACAATTAACAAATCAATCTCAACAAACAGCATGGGACAACAAGAAACAAAACAACGTCAACAAACAGCATGGGACAACAATTAACAAATCAATCTCAACAAACAGCATGGGACAACAAGAAACAAAACAACGTCAACAAACAGCAATGGACAACAAGAAGCAAAACAACCTCAACAAACAGCATGGGACAACAAGAATCAAAACAACCTCAACAAACAGCATGGGACAACAAGAAACAAAACAACGTCAACAAACAGCAATGGACAACAATAAACAAAACAACCTCAACAAACAGCATGTTACAACAAGAAACAAAACAACCTCAACAAACAGCATGGGACAACAAGAAACAAAACAACCAATGTACAAACAGCATGGGACAACAAGAAACGAAACAACCTCAACAAACAGCATGGGACAACAAGAATCAAACAACATCAACAAACAGCATGGGACAACAAGAAACAAAGCAACCTCAACATACAGCATGCGACAACACGAAAAAAAAAAACAACCTCAACAAACAGCATGGGACAACAAGAAACAAAACAACCTCAACAAACAGCATGGGACAACAAGAATCAAACAACATCAACAAACAGCATGGGACAACAAGAAACAAAACAACGTCAACAAACAGCAATGGACAACAAGAAACAAAACAACGTCAACAAACAGCAATGGACAACAATAAACAAAACAACCTCAACAAACAGCATGGTACAACAAGAAGCAAAACAAACTCAACAAACAGCATGGGACAACAAGAAACAAAACAACATCAACAAACGGCATGGGACAACACGAAACAAAACAACCAATGTACAAACAGCATGGGACAACAAGAAACGAAACAACCTCAACAAACAGCATCGGACAACACGAATCAAAAGAACCTCAACAAACAGCATTGGACAACAAGAAACGAAACAACCTCAACAAACAGCATCAGACAACACGAATCAAAACGACCTGAACAAACAGCATCGGACAACACGAATTAAAACAACCTCAACAATCAGCATGGGGCAACACGAATCAAAACAACCTCAACAATCAGCATGGGGCAACACGAATCAAAACAACCTCAACAAACAGCATGGGGCAACACGAATCAAAACAACCTCAACAAACAGCATGGGACAACACGAATCAAAAGAACCTCAACAAACAGCATCGGACAACACGAATCAAAACAACCAATGTACAAAAGGCACTAACATCCAAAGAAGACACAAAAACATCAATCGCTATACGTAGGAACCGTAAACGAGAGTTCAGTATCTGAAATGAAATGGATGACTGATGTACTTTCGTAGGCATTTTATTTCCAGACGGGTGCCTTCTGACAGTAGAGTTAAGATACTTATTTTTCTTTAAAATAATAGAATACGGAAGAGTTCCAACTCTTTACTTTCATGAAGAAAATTACAAACCCATTTCAAAACACCAAGCACGTGTTTCGGATAGAAGATCCTCATCTTATAGCGCCCAATGGTTTTATATTTTGAATTTGTGCACTAAATTTTACTTTACAAAGAGAGTGTGGCTCCGAATTTCCTAAAGGGTCGATTCAGTAGCATCTAAAATATGACCCCCCCCCCAAAAAAAAAATTGGAGGGATGGTGCTAAGATCTGAACCTCCTTTAATTTCAATAACATCAAAGAAGTACCTATCAGTTATTCAATCTGAAAGTCGAGAATGCAAGGTAAAATCATTAGAATTTCCATTGGAGCGGTTGCGAACCTCGGACTGAATGATATTCTGTAGTGAGACCAGGTGCCCAGGAAGATTCAGCGTCTCCTGATTACATGCAAGACCCGTCGCAATAGCTCAACAACTCCGTGTAAACTTGTCAAATTCTGTGAATGACTCGATGAACATATCAGGTAAATATTTCTTGTTAGGTGATGATGACAACCATTCAATCGCAATCCAGAATGTCACTTATCATTCTGGAAAGGGAGATCTGATATGCTTTTATTTTATCCCCGTAGCGACCGAGGAAGTTCCTCAAAAATTATTTCAGCCGTTGTGTAATATAACGCTGAACAAGTAGCTTACCTGCAAGCCCTTTGGCTCTAACGATGCAATTTTTGTATTTGGAATATGTCCTGGCGTACCGTATTAGCTGAGAAACAAAACGTCATAAGCAGGAGAAGGCGTACCGTATTAGCTGAGAAACAAAACGTCATAAGCAGGAGAAGGTGGAATGTTGCTACTGAAAGGGAAGTTAGTTCTGTGGAAGCTGAAATAATCACGCTTGTCATATTTTTGGACGAAACGACAAGTCTCCGAAGGGGCAAAAACAAAGCTTCTTTCGGGCGACAAAGCTGAGGACACAAACACAACAATAGTCTAGGTTGTTCTCTAATACATCAGCTATGTAGTTCATGGTCTGTGAAATGTTTTGAATGAAAAGGATTTACCTCTTCTTCTCGTATAAAACATTTATTAATAAGTTTGATTACTAAATTCTTTACCTGGGTTCGGTGAATATCACCGAGCAACTTTCACGGATTTTGCAAGGCATAAATGAGTTAAAGAAGATCCTGACGATAATCTCAACAGCACTCACAATGGAGCACAAAATTAAACATCGACGGACCCCTAGCAAGCTAGAGGTGGGACCAGGTGCCCGGGAGGAGTAAGCATCCCCTGTTGGCTAGCCGCACCCGCCGTCGATGTTAAAGCATGGAAATGAAAATATATAAAATTCATGCACTGTCTGACGTCATGTCTATATAGAAAGTGCTATGGCAACAATGTCAGGGAAGTATATTCAAACACTTACTTGCATAAGCACACATTATGACTTTTTGTTTTTCAGCTTTTTGGAAGATATTCTGCCTTGATACTCAATTGGAAAAATATAAAAACTGCTTTTGTCCAAGTAATTTTAAGTCTATCTCATGTGCTCGATGCTCCAGATATTTAGATTCTTGATCGAATCAGTAATTCGGTCAATTCTACCATCAGCATTTGGAGAGTTCCAACATTTATCGCTCAGAAGTCCTTTCACATCCTTCTGAATGGCTCTGCTTAATCAGGACCCGAGTACATACCCCATGTAGAACTAGTTTAGGGTTGAATCCCTATTAGGTCCAACCCTAAACATATTAGGTCGCACATAAAGAATAAACGTCAACTGATAATCGTTGTCAACTTGTTACTGTTATTCACCAAACAGTAAGAATTGCAACCAGTGTTATAAGTAAAATAATAAGGAAGGGATCTCAAGCAAGACTAACCTGCCCTGACCACCGCAGAAAACAACCGCACTTGGCAGCGAACATCTGACATAACAACGTCAACAATTTCGGTTGATCGTTTCTTCAACGCATTCTAAATTTCTGTTATCAAAATTTCTTGAAATTTCTAAAATGTGGGTTCTATAGCATCATATCCCACCCATCCTGCTACGTCTTTCGCTACACTTTTTCGACAAAGTAACTTTCATACTTTTTTGGCGTATTACATTGTTTAGATTTAGGATCACTGATGAGGGTTAAGTACCCGAAACGTACATGTCTGGTCCACGTTGCCAATTTATCTGTTCTTAAATGATGCTATTCAATTTGAAGACGTTTACATTTATACCACTTGGTGAGTGTCACTGCTGGTGGACCAGGAGTCCCCGAGGGCACATGTAGCCAAGTTCGATCAATTTCGGTTGATCGTTTCTTCAACGCATTCTAAATTTCTATTATCAAAATTTCTTGAAATTTCTAAAAAGTGGGTTCTATAGCATCATATCCCACCCATCCTGCTACGTCTTTCGCTACACTTTTTCGACAAAGTAACTTTCATACTTTTTTGCATATTACATTGTTCAGATTTAGGATCACTGATGAGGGTTAAGTACCCGAAACGTGCATGTCTGGTCCACGTTGCCAATTTATCTGTTCTTAAATGATGCTATTCAATTTGAAGACGTTTACATTGTCAAAAATCAATTTGCTTCTGTCTGTTTGTCCTATTTTTCTTTTCGCTTGAAAAAGTTCTGTTTTATATTTTTTGTAAGCCTTTGTGATTTTTGGAATCTGATTTGAGCTTTTTTCCTTGACATTTATTCTCCGATTCATATATTTTACTATTTGGATTCCCTTTCGTTTGGCCTCGAGCATCACTGATGATACATAGTTTGTTGAAATGTGCATATGGTGCACTGAATTATATTATCATACACTATGATGTCCCACTCTCCAGAATGGTGGATGATATTATGTCATAGACCATTTGAACCATCCAACCAAAGATTGTACTCTATGTCTTCCGAAATGGAAGTTACCGGATGTGAAAGTTCTACCGAATTGAAGCGGCGGGTGTTGCATGCAAGCAGGAGATGCTTACTCTTCCTGGGCACCTGGTCTCATACTCATATCGGAAGTCCGCTTCTTTTCATGTGGTGGAGGTTTTTGTTTGTTTGCTTTGGTTTCTGTTTTGTCCTGATTTTGTATGCCTTCGGTTTCTGATTTTCTGAATTATCGATTTTGTGCTGTATACAGGGATATGGTCATTATCCATATTTGTCATTATTGCGACAGAACATATATTTCAATATCGATAATTGTTATATAGAATTTGCAATTCGTATATGGAGATTGCTTATTCAAGTAGAATTCGAACATTTTGTTTTCCTTTATTGTCGTAATATCGTTTGGATTCTGCTATTAATCATCTAGTTTAACCAATATCCTCTGCTCCCTTGTTCAATACCATGTGCTCAATTTGCATAAAATATGCATTCATTTTTATTTCATTTTTCAACTTTTACGAAAGGGACGTTCTTTATCTGTTGTCAAGTCATCCTTCCTCGTCCATAAATTTTAATTTTACATAATCTGCATAATGAATACATGCTACCAAAGCTTACCCAAACTTGTTCTTTTCTCTAATTTGACAAATAATACTGAAATATTTTGTTAATTTGATACCAGGATTCATCTAGTACAAACAGCTGTATGAATGAAAAATTGATGAATATTTCTGATCGCGATAACAACCAAGAATGATAAAGTAGAATCATGGGAGTTTTATTTATTGATACATGTCATAATCTGCTTTCTATGTTTACGTGGTGATGCTTGGTGCATTTTTTTCAAACACGTGCGTCACCAAAGATATTATTCTCTACACTAAAATGCTTAGAGAAGTAACATTACTCAAACAATAATCTCTGTTCATTATAGTATTTTGTACTCCTGCTCTATTCCGCCAGGTGTTCGATTAGAAAATTGCATTCATTTGTTTTCATATATGTGCCATCAAAATCCTACCGAAGTTTCTTTTTTAATTCAAATTATGCATTCTTAATGAATGCGTAAATGTAATTAGAGAAAATGGCCTTTGCGGACATTATTGCTCTTCATGTGCCAATGTTGTGATGTCGTTGTCTCTGTATGGTTCTTCCCTTGTTCTCGTTTCTTGCTTGTGGGTTCACTGTAACATTGTCATCTTGGGGATCTCCACCTTATATTTGTTTTAGACGAAATAAAATCTATATAATTGTGTGATTGTGTGTTTAGTACCAGAGAAACTGAGTTTCTGCACAGTTACTATTTTCCCCTTCGATGATTTTTATTTCTACAACATAACTTTTATCACCATGAATCAGCCATTGACCTCGCAGTATAACGTTCATGCGATTTGGTCCCGTTGGTTTATGTGTAGTCTTTTGTGTTTGGTGTTTTGATGTTGTATTTGGTGTTCCCTGTCCCTTTTGCAAATTGTACTGTGTATGACTACTCAGTGTTTTCACTTCGGGTGTTTCAATGTTTTGCTATGAATTTAAAGACGTGTAATATTTGCCGTGGTTCTGCCGCCGAGTCTTGTTGGAGATCCCCTAGCTCCTTTCTTTAATGTTGTGGTCGACGCTTTTTGAAATGTCTAAAATCTGCAAGACAACGTTATAAAATGGGTTCTTTGCGTTATAAAATTGTGACAGGGTTTGTTGCTGTCAAATTTCTCAACAAAGTATGTGTGTAAATGTGTGGGGAATTTGGGCACATCCCCCACATAAATTTACATCCCTACTTTGTAATTTGTTATTACGTATGACGACAAGAAACCCTATAACAAAATTTGAAGTGTACCAACTCGTTACCTTCTTAGACAACATTTTAAACCCATTTTAATGCACAAGACACATGTTTCGGATAGTACTTCATCACCAGTGGTATTTCAAACAAAAGTTATATTTAGACACACTCTTTATTGTAGTAGCGTCCTCCAGTTTTATTTATTTTTTTTTAATTATGTGTCCCTACGTTGTGAAGAGTATAAATATAATGTTACAGGTCTTCAAATTCAATAGCATCGTCTTAGAACAGATTTTTTACAGCATGGACCAGACATGCACGTTTTGGGTACTTAACCCTTGTCACTGATCCTCATTCTAAACAATGTAAATTAATATGGCCAAAAAGTGTGAATTTTATTATGTTTAAAATGTACCGAAAGACAAAGCAGAATGGGTGGGTGCAGTGATATGATGCCACAGGACCCACGTTTTAGAAATTTCAAGAAATTTTGATAACAGAAATAGTGTCACAAATTAAATTTGTGAAATCAATACGTAGATGTATTCCATTTGCATTTCTGTTTGTTTCGTTGAGTATATGTGTCTGTGTAATTGTTTTGTATGAAGCGTTTTGTAGATCGTGAACTAATATGCTATTGTGCGGGTGTATATATCTGTGGTCATTGCGAAAGAACATCTCCAGATATTTTAAATTCATTTATTGATCGTACCATTTCTCGAAGTGATGCTTCGATTACATAAAAAATGAACACATTTTTTTCTTTTTGATAATTTAATTTTTCCTTCAAGAATTCCCTCCTCGAATCTTTATTCCCTGAGACACGGAGGCAATATGTGACGATATAATGGAAACATGGCACGTTCATTTTAAAAGATTATGTCAATTAACATAATTATCAAATAAATTACGTACATTTGTAATGAAAAATATCAATAAAATGATACCTTCATTTGTTAAATGATAATGAATAACAAACATCACCTTTTTTGTAATGATTTCCTATTTTCCTTCCTAAAACAATCGGTAAATTTGAATCCAACTTAAAATCAATCATATCATTAGAATTGCTATTCTCAACAACAAAAAATTGTATACAGTTCTCAAATATCATTGTCATATTTCAAAATTTTGATTGAAATAAGCATTTAATCCCCTGTTGGGGTTATGACACGAAAAAGAAAAAATTCTAAGAATCAATCTTAATTATCTATTCAAGTTTTTGAATTACCTCTACCTTCAACAAAAAAAAAAAAAAGAAAAAAAGAAAAGAAAAGAGTTTATACAAAAAAGACCAAAAATGGAAACAAAAACAGATGTGCAGATAAGGCAACCCGTATTTTGGTATTTTGTCATACATAAAAATTTGAAGACTTTCTTAAAACAGTCCTTCTGTCGGACATTGTCGAATTGACACCACAACATCAATCCTCTATTTACATTACAACAATCAATTATCTAAATATATGTTTATATTTGAAATTTTCGTGCTGGCAACGCCATACTTTATAGGAAAATATAAAAATAGAAGTATCATGATACTCCGATAGAAGCTGTAACATAAAGAACAGTTTCAGGCAAGGATTTTAAATAAATCATTTCAGTATTTCAAAAAGATAAGTAAAGCAATAAAATATCACGTTTCCTTACTCAAAACAAGAATCGGTATTTCAGCATAACTGTTGAAAAACGTCCAGATATTTGTAAAACCTACTTTTGAACGTGGAGAAATGATACAAAAAAGATCATGGTACCAAATATCAATGAAAGAAATGAAAATGAATATCTGTTTCGAAATTACTAGTAGTGAGGCCATAATCTGTACAAATTCTGAATGATAAAAGCACCGTATTTATGAATTAAAATGTATGAAAATGTGTTGAAATGAAATTGCTGAATTTTTATAGTACTTATGTCTGTTGAATGATGAAGAAGAAAAAGTAAGTTCTTACATGTACATATTTGTATCAACATGTGTAAAAACAGACAAGATAATTAAATATGACACGATAATTATCAGTACTTTTTCCGTGCTCATGCAGGGTCAATGAAGTCTATTGGTTCCTCCTCGATAAAGCTGGCATCTTTAGCTAATACAGGAGGTGTTTTAGAGGGGGATGGTGCCGTTGGCCGGTCTGGAAGATCCTCATATTGTATCGGTGGCAAGCTCGTCGCAATGGCAGTGCTTTTTTGAACACATGAGTTTTTGTTGAGAAGCTTCTTGCGATCATTGCTTCGTTTGTTTGTCCCTTTTAACGAATTTAAGTTGCCATCAAGTCCGTTAGGCAAAGATCTACTAAGGAGTATGCGGTCTCTTGTCTGTGAACGCGCCAATGTTAGAACTTCGTCAACATGGCGGTTTTTCCTCTTACTGGAGGTGCTGTTATCTAATAAGACTTCGTTATCTAACGGCACATCGTCATTGTCACTATTGTCACTTACTTTGTCTAGAAATCCAGAATCACGTAATGTCGGGTTAATATTTGCTCTGCCTATTTCAGGCAGCGGCGCCATTTGTTTTTGGAGTCTCAGATGCGTCGGTTGTCTCTCAATCTGAAAATCTCGGATAAACCTGATAAATTCCTCTGTCTGGGCATCATGTCTCCTGTGAGCGTAGTTCTTCAGACTCTGTGATCGTTCAACCTTTTGTGATTTTTGACCATGCGTTCTCATTTTGTTGAAACTGAATCTTTCCATACAATCTCAGTACCTCAATTCATTTGCTGAAAGGAAAGAAATGAAATCAATGTAATGACGGTATCATGTACATCACATAGCTACCAACGAAAATAAAGTCATTGCCATCTAATCGTCATAATTGCTACATATATACGTAACTTACCTTGAATGTGTTATCATAATACGTTACAACATATACGAAAATCCTTATCTAAGATCTAAAACCATTTAACACCTAATCATCAACTGACACCAATGTCTATCTGTGAAACGACAATGTTTTCATAAGCTGTTCGATCCGAGGTATGATACTATCAGGTGCATCTGCCCTAGCAAATAAAAGCCTATAAGATTATAGCAGCTTTATAGATGAAATATCAGTTTCCCCAGCAATGGACACGCCCTAACAAATCAGATTACCATCAAAGTAAGTGATGGATTGACGTGGGATAAATGACGCTCAGGACAACGATCCTTATACGTTTGATTTATGTACATTATTCATGGATTCATTTTCACAAAATCAGGAAAATCAGTAGAAATGCAAGATTTCTTTACTGCCAGGCAAGAAAGAATACAAGCAACAAGATTATCTATCTTTATAATTATCTCAGAAAAATCGCTACAGGGCGGACAATAAAGACTCCTTCAAAGTGAACCATCTATTCATACAGCAGCATTTAAAGGAGGATAGAAATTGCTACTGCTTAGCTCAAATGTGTAACCCCAAAAAAAAATCCAATTAAGTTTGTGATAACAGAAAAAAAACAAAATATTTTAACTGTACGATCCAAAATATCGAACATTTTATATTCATTTCTTTTGAAGGATGGCAAACATTATCCCTTGGCAACGGCTTCTGGCTGAAACAAATAAGGAGAACCCTGACTGTTGTAGGTCTGTTTTGAGACATTCTTCTATCATAAAAATTACTGTTAGTTATTGCAATCACATTTAGAAGACCTTTCGTCAATCATTAGACGTTGCCCAAATCAAAATAGAACAACGCTTGACGAAAATGTTTCAATGCAAGTTATGAATAACAACAATGAATGTTAAACATATATGTTTACCTGACTAAATAAGCCAACATGATTTTCCTTGTAGTAAGTAAGCACAGAAAATCATGTAACGTAGTTCTTCACATCCCTATATAAATCACATCTAGTAAAAAAATGTATGTAACCATCCTTAGACGGCCCGAAAACAACTAACCCTACGTGAATAGCAACCGGTTTGGGTTTTACATTGTCTTATCTACTTCCCTTCAAATACTTTGCCAGATAAGGAATGGTATTCTATCTTGAGATCTAACATGTAGACAAAAGCCTTATAAACGATTCAAACAACAGATGGTTAATTTTATACCGTTTGAACTCAGAATTAGATACTTCCAATCGTTTCCATCGAATTGTTTAACACAATATGAAGTTGTTTTAATTACACATAACATACAGTATCTTGACATATATCATTGTCTTATCGTGAGTATAGAGCATGGAGAATGGGAAAGAATTATTTGTACACCTAATTTGGTCTTTTTTCATGATTCATTCGGAACACACACGTCATAGGTGCCAAGTATTACATAATTTGTACTATCTAAGCAGATGAAATTTGCTTTGGAATTAGACTGCCAATGATTGTAAAGTTTTTAATATCAGATGATAGAAATACCAACCACTGTGGCATTGGCATTACAGACAAATACTGACAAGGATTGTACCCGTGAAAGCCACTGCCTTTAAAACAGAATGAATTTTTCGTTTTCTTTAAGATGTAAATTTCAAATGGAATATTTGTAAGCACTTTTTCTTTTCTAACTTTAACATTGTTAAACGTCTTCAATTTCAATAGCATCATTTAAGAACAGATAAATTTACAGCATTTAGAAATAAAGAATGCTAAAAAATGATAAACCAAAACCCAAAAACAAAACAAAACTCGATTTAAGTTTTAAAGAAAATCCCATAAGAACAACATTTCATTTTAGTTTTTTAATCTATAGAAATACATTCACTTACTTTGGTTGAAATTATGGACGTCATTTTGAAAACAAAAGAGACAAGAGCAAACCTTATACAATCCGAACAAAACAGAACAAGGCTTTAAAATACTTTCTATTTCACTTCAAATGTTATCTAGAAACAATCGTGTTCTGTGGTCTAAAACTCTTTGTACAGTGTCAGACGTGATAAGAGAGGACTTTCAACAGTCTTGGGATCGATTTTTTTTTTTCAAATGCACTACCCCCACATACAACATTTTTTTTTATCGAAATTCCATAACAAAAAAAGCACAATGTCATTACTCATCCCTTTTTGATAATTACTTTGTGTGCGTAATGGTCTTTTCCGCAATAATCACTGTTTTTGTAAAGTCTAATATTTAGTGAAATCAAGTATATTACCACTATAATTTTAAGGTCATAGGTGAATTCATTAGGCGTCTATGACGACATAAACAAATGTTTTCCTTAGTCTTAATTAGTTAATTAGTTAATTTGAAAATGAGTTTGATTAGGTACTTCATCATTTTCAAGGTCTCATCTTAAAGAAGTGTAGCCATCCATAAAATTCTTCACAAATTTTGTCTCTAAGTATAAATCATGGTGTAAATGTACATATTCATATTTTCAAAAATTTAGAATGATGTTTAAATGTTTGAAAATAACCTTACAAATTCCGAATGCCAATGACTTAATATAATAAGTGCACCGAAATACCGCATAAGTTTCGAATTACTTAAATACCGATATACCTCCCTATTTCTGTACAGATAATTGTAGTTTTGACGGTTATGTTAAAAGGTTTTATTGCATGTGCATGTTTGTGATAATTGAATTATTACGCCTATTTAATAAATGCTTCGACTGCATATTACAGAATGAAAAATAAAAATCAGTATGAAGATAAGAAGTATTCTCTCAATACAAAACAATTAGCTTAACCATGTTGATGGCGTGATATTGATGAATTCTATCATTATAGAGGACAATTACTCAGCTATCTTAAATCTAACTAGTTCTTTCACTCAAAATAATTTTTCCAGTTACATGATTATTCTTCCATTGTATATGTAAACATATAAGATAGTATCAAAATTACAGAATAGAAGAAGTTTAATTGCATTCTTAAATAAAATTATTTCACAAATTTTTAATCACCAAACACGGTTCCTCAAGTTTGAACAACTTACGTCTCATTGTTTCCTTTGTTTGTATTTACTTGTCTTTTTGTTGCTTATTTTCTTAATCACGTCTAAAGCATCCTTTACTGATTGCCGCTTTGACATGCAATTAGTTGTTGAAAGTAAGTTGTTTATTTACCCACAACTATTTTGCCTTTGTCTTCTTGCTGGCGTTTTCAAAATTTCAGTTTTGGCTTAGATAAGTTGAATCATGAAAATGATAAGGATTTTAAGTGCAAAATATCTATAGGAAATGCTATGTACGTAACTCTACTGGAAACAATAGAGCAAGAAAGAGGATGGATGGTTGACTCAATGATAATGTTTTCAAAAATCTAAGCTCCACAATGAGGTAAATGGATGTTTTGACGCACACATATAGATCAGAGATCACAAAACACCACGAAAGACACAATCAAATGCACATAGACTCTGCCTGAAACATAGTCTGAATATCATGCACACTAAATTGAGCATCAATCAAGTGACAGCACTGAACAAAATGTAAGACGAAAAACCTGAAAATTACAAGAACTTAACCCAAGAGGCACATGAACCTTGAATTTAATAGGTACAGCAGGATATTCTTCGACATATAGCTTAAGTCATGTTAAGATTTTCCCTCTTCATGTATTCACCATTCTGATTTCCTATTATGTTGGCCACGAGCATTACTGATGATACATTATTTGTTGAAATGCACATATGATGCCTAAATTTTTACCTTAGAACGCATTACAAAAATCGCCGCTGGTGGACTATTAGTCGTCGAAGATAACGTTCGCCTAATTAAAATGTTTCTGACTCAAAATATTTTTGATAAATGATTCTAAAAGTAAAGAGAATCACCCTTAATGCATAGCTCTGTCCATAGCTGGCTCTTTCTCATAAATTAGGTAGAAATTAGCGTGTAGAGAGTAAAATACCGAATGTCATCATAACTTTTTTTGGATTTCATATTGAAATTTGTATAAAATAAATTCTATGAAATCCATCTTCAAACAAGCTGCTGTAAATCATCAGTCACATCAATTTCTACATTAAATCCCATTTAGTCATAAAATATTCATATACAACATTAAGTTTTTGAGAGTTATCTCAAAAGTTAATGAAGAACTGATGGGTACTTCTTCGATGTTTATTATTAGAATTTCACTCTTCACATATTCACTATTTGGAATTCTTCTCTTTTGAATTATACCATCACTGATGAGACATTATTAATTCTGTTAACGATGAAATGCGCATATGGTGCACAGAATTATAACAATACAATATATATTTCAATATTGCTAACTTCTTATGATGAGGCGGCGATAAGAAAAGAGCAACTTGAGTTAACATGACATATATAGATATAACCTCAAATAATATACTAATTTTAGACATTGTTTTCATTTTTGTGTCTGAACATCGACGGCGGATGCAGCTAGCCAAACAGGGGATGCTTACTTCTCCCGGGCACCTGGTTCCACCTGGTTCCGACGATGCTTAATTTTTGTCTTTATTGCGATTGCTGTTGAGATTATCGTCAGGATCTTCTTTAAATCATTGATGCACTACTATCGTTCAGATAATCATTAGATATTGCAGATACTCAAGGACCCTCATGGAGGCCCTTCTTCAAAATTTGTCAGAGTACAACCTTCAAGAATATACTCTAAGATAAGACTATGTATTTTCTCATTTTGATTACTCTAAGATACATTCGGTAAAGAGGCGATTTATGTTTATTCTTGCCTTTACAAACATGAACTTCATATTGTTTCCAAATGATTCAAATTTTATTGTTGCAATATTGAACCGAATTTCAAGATTTAGGTGGTTGATTCTTATAAACCTTCCAAACAATTTGAACAAGATACTAGTAATACAAACATGAGTATCTTTATAAATGGTGATTGTCAGTTAAAATACTAAATCTAAAAAATTTGGATACAATTTTAGTGTATCTGAAAAAATAAACAATACTGGTGAAGGAAAAAATATTTTTATAATGTTATAAATGGTACCTTTAAATGTTTCTTGGAAATTATATTGTATAGAGTAAAATGGTTACATGTCTTCAACTACCAAATGTCATCATAACTATTTTTGAATTTCATATTGAAACTTGTGAAAAAAAAATAAAATCTATGAAATCCTTCTTCAAACAAGCTGTAAATCATCAGACACATCAATTTCTGCATCAATTCCCATTTAGTCATAAAACATTCATATACAACATTAAGTTTTTAAGAGTTATCTCAAAAGTTAATGAATCCATTGCCATCTCATAGAGACAAGTTTTAAAGGATTATTGATGAATCTAAAACTATCCATCAAGAGAAATTGCAAAATTAATCTTCCTGGCATAGATAATTAAGGTTTGATAAGCACCTAGGCTCTATATTATACGATTTCCGTACAATTTGTATTGAAATAATTCGGTTGTAAATTCCGAAGTTCCATGCTTTGCTACCCGTCACAAAATGAGATTTTTCTGAACATGATACGCTAAAAGAAAAAATGGATCGGACTAAAATCGCTGTAAAGAAGAGATAATAGGATGAAAATTACATCAAACGATTAAATTACGGCAAAATCATACGACTTGGACAGAAATGTGGAAAGGAATGTATAATTAATGGTCAAATCGTGCCAGTAAATGATGATTGCAGAGAAAGCAAATTACACTCTCGCTATAATCAAGAACGGGTAAACTGGCAATGTACCTCTCTGACATTTTAAGTCCATGTATCAATTCCGGAAGAAATTCATCAACCGTATGAGGAAAGAAATGAACAGGATACAAATGAGTTTCTCTGAGGTCATGTAGTTGAAAAAAATGAAAAGAGAAGTATGTATACATGTAGTTGTATTAATGAAGATAACTTTGATCATTGACTAAGCTACAAGTTACCGGAATTTGTCAACAGGTGTACTATCAGCAATGTAAGATCAAAGATAAATGTAATTTTTTTTATGAAAAATAGCAATGTGACCAATGATATGTGTTTTCATCCCCTCCTTTGTTTCATCATATCGTTATCCAATGAATGAAATGGAAATGTTGCTTTATCTGCTTCGTTTTCATTTCAAAATAATGACTTTTGTCATCTTCTTTTCTTTTTAAATAGCAAATTTAACAATTTTAAAATGAACCAAAAATAAGGAACAAATCTCGTATAAAGCAAGGTTGACGTGATCAGTGATAACTGCGGGACACGCACGGATGAGATTGCATCAAATAACGGACACCATGCAAAACAACCACACCAATATACAGCTAAAGACTATCATACTAAAAGGACGAACAGAAAAAAACCCCAAGAAAACCATCAGCCATTAGGACATAACCACACCTTACATAAGTCCCGGTCATCTGATATCGTTATAAATTTTACATGTTATATATGTGTTCTGTGGTAATAATTTCAGTTCAATACATAAGAATTTAAACAAATGCGATGCTCGGGCCGAAAAAATAGAAATCCAAAAGTATATATAAGATGATCGAACGATATCATCGAGAATTAATAGTCCATCAGCAGAGATACCCCTTAGATGAAATTATCAATATTGCAATTACGTTCCATGGTAAGAATATGAGCATTTCTAAAATCACAGCAAGTGGTGTGGTCAACAGGATTAGGTCCTAATGTGCCTCTCTTTTATCCGGACGCATAGATGAATCATAAAACACATAGTCGAAAATATCAGAATTCATTCCTCATTACTTGAATAAGTGACAGGTTTTTTATGTTTAGCCTGATTTTTCGATTTCATGAAGCTTTACATACTCTTCGGTATATATCATGGTTTTCGGATTTTCAGTTCAAACAATGCCGCATGGATTGTCTTATTAACATAATTGTGTAATACATTTCTGCCATTAGAATAGGAATGAACTATGTGTGTATTTTGACAAATTTTGATACTTCTTTGTTAACGGTCTTGGCAGAATGCTAAAAAAACCAAAAGATGAATATTTGAATTTATTCTGGAAATAATCATGGATTTGTCGGCGTGTGGTTTTATAAACATCTTATTGCTCAGGTTGTTTTTTCTACGACACTCTCACTACAAAAGATCTGTTCGAGGAAAATATCTCTGAGTTTTCGAAAATAAAAGTCTGTGATTCAGTATAAAAACAGCTGCGTAAACCTGATTGTAATTAGTAAAGGAACAGTTTATCATTACTGCCAGTATTTTATGCACTTTATCAACAAAATGGAAAATCATCTTAGATCTAAGAAAGGGATAAAATCGGCCTGTTACACATTGGTCTGGCTGTTGTTTGGGATTTCCCTTTTTTCTCTCCTTACTTTGTCTGCTTGTTAGTCCATTTTTAAAAGTGTTCTCGTTGTATCTGGTTGTTGGTTAGTGTGGTGGTTTCATGTCTGTTTGTTTTACTGAGGATTACATGTAGTCATTTGGATTTTTGCAGATATCGACCTAGTGGTTGAAATTAACATATTGAAATATATGTTCTATAGTAATGATTTAGTGCACCATACAGTATGCACATTTCAAAAACAATGTATCATCAGCGATGCTTGAGGCCGAAAGAGGGAAAATAAAAACAGTGAATATAAGTAGATATTCTAAACATGATGTAAAATGTATACCAAAGAGCCTGCTAAGGACAGAGCTATGTCATGAGGGAGATACTCCTTATATTAGTTTCAGAATAATTTATCACATCAGGTTTTTTATGTTCCCGGTTTTAATGTAGGGCTACAGTGAGTGACATGCTTATCAGTGCCACCTTTTCAAGAAACCAGAGAAAAAGCCTCATTGATACTGAATGATTTTGTTTTCAATATTGAAATATATGTCCTGTTATACAATATCAGTGAACTATATGCGCATTTTAACAAGTAATGTCTCATCAGTGATGCTCGAGGCCGAAAAAGAGGAAATCCAAATAATGTGAAATTATGAAGAGCAAAAGTCTAAACTTGAACTAAAATTTCCGGGTAAGAATTTGCTTAGGACAGAGCTTTGCCATGAGGGAGATACTCCTTAGTTTTAGAAAAAATATTCATTTCGGAGAATTTACATATATATTTCAAGATTTAATAAAGTTTCAATTGCAAAGAGGCATCATTTCCTTAATATCTAATTTACATTTTCAGATCGGTATTTGTGCATCATGCATGAATTCAATGCATAATTAAGGAATGACTTAAAGTTTTCTTGTCACTTTGAAATAATTGCTTCGTCATGATCAATGCTGCGGAAACATTTTGATAGTAGAAATGCAGCAATGCTCTATGATATCAGTTGAGAATCATAGGAAATAATGCTATCTTTCCAAGACATAAAGATATTTTAAAACAGAATGCAACTTAAATGCAGATCAGCATATCTCCTAATTGCTTGGAAAATATTCTTTAAAGCATCATTGTTAGCAATAATAGGAAATTAACTCTAGAAGCCATAGTTAATGCAGGATGACGAGGCAGATTTTGCGAAGTCGACAATGGATATCAGCGCCGGAAACCGTGTTCCCGGTCAGGTTCTAGTGCATATACAGATAACTGTGGACTGATAAGGATGCAGAATTGCATGGTCCTTAAATATTTTCCCATTACCGTCTACCATTAAATGAATGAAGTCACTCATTAGCACAATACGGACCTTCCCATTTCTTGATGAGTTTTAATTGCATGACGCATTTTATCAACTGTCTGGGTAAACTTGAAGCTCTGTGGAAATCTTCTTGATGTTTAGTTAAGGTAGAGCATCCCCTCGAGTCTAAATGCTAACAGTTCTTTATTTATCATTTCTATAACCAGAGGGCGCTACTAAAATGAATTTTGGCTGTGTCTAAAATCACTTTGGATGGAAGCAAATATCTATAGTAAGTGTCTGGTGCATAATAAAATGGTTTGAAATTTTCTTCGGGAAGGTGTAGAGTATTATTTCTACAATGATTTCATGCACGTATATTAACAGCAATTCTCTGTAAGAACCAAAGAATTTCAAAACATGTTGGCACGGCATGTCATGGATTTTTGAGATTTTTGGTATTGAAGTTCAATATGAAGTACTAGTATGTAAATCACCCCCCGTTTTTTCAAAAAGGTTGTCGTTGCCATGGTAACCGTGTCTGAAGTTTCAAAAATCTGGAAAATCTATAGGACAAGGCATATTTGGTGGCTTCGTTACCATGGAAACAAGTACATTTTAAATCTTAAATTGCTTTGATTATTTTCTTTTAATCCTTATTATTATGCATATTTGTAAAGTTTTTCACATTCATCTCAGATGCCTTATGTATACAAGATGAAAAATTGGGCCAAAACAGGGTATCAAAAGGCTCTGTTTTGGGCACTCAAAGACCCTTTTTTGCATGTTTTTACTGTTTTACAAGGTTGAAAATTTCATAAAAGCACCAATTTTTGAAGTCCAAATTCTAGTTATCCAATTAGTATCATCTTTGAACTCTACATGAAAATAAAAAATTAATTGGGCTAATTTGTCCTTTTATATGCAAAGCAGCATCAAATTTAGTTGCTATGGCAACAATCGGCTGAAAGGTTTCAATACGATGAATTTAAACACAACCTCTATCAAACTATCTACGCATGATACTGGAACAGAAGTTCATGTATACATCTATCAGAGGCGTTTTGATATAAAAATGACCTTGAAAATATTTCAAGGTCACCCACTGAATTTTCAAGGTCATTAAACTTTAAGTGACCAGATTTGACGAAAAATCCTGATTTTTCATAAAATGAAGATGTCAATATTTTAGAAACCTTGAAATGTTGAACTTAACAGTTATTTGCCATAAAATGATAAATGTATCACTTATTTCTTAGAACTATTGATTACGTTTCTTCACATCTTCGAATATCTAAATTCTTTGTGAGTATTTTGATATAAAAGGGACGAAATCTGTATTTTTCTTGTTTTTTGACGGAAAAATATTTTCCTATTGAATTGCTACAATTCAATAAATTCTAAGATTTGTCTTTCTTATATTCACGTGCTTTCATAATATATATGACATATGAAAATATTTAAATAAAAAATCACTAAAATCGGTAACAAAAAAATTAAGAAAATCAATATTTATTGCAAAATTTGAGTCTCAAAGTATAAATGACCTTGAACATCAAGCCAATGACCTTGCACAATTTAATTGTTCTTAAGTAAAAGATGTAAGTCATATCTATACATGCATACATTTTGACAATCTTATGTAACTCTAAAGAGGAATAAAATCAATTTCAAAGATAATATGAAACAAGAAAAAAGGTCTTATGTTGCCATGGCAACGGTCTTTGACGACAGAATTTAGGTAAAACTCTTAAATACCCACTCTAATTTTTCGTTCATTTTATTTGTCAATACACTTACATTTCCATTGATGAAAATCACTAGTCTCCTATTGGTGCCTTTTGTGATATTTTAGATTGAAAATGGTCAAAAACACACTAAATTGGCCCTTATTTTTACCTCTATTTTTCGCTTCATTTTGACTTATTTTGGCTTAATAGAATAAGCTTCCTGTAATAAATATCACATTTCTAAGTGTACTAAGTAAGAATAGAAGTAAGGATAAATAGATTATATAAAGATGAAGAAGCTGTTACAGTGGTATCCATGGCAACGAAGTCTCCGGAGCTGGCTTATTTCATGGTCCCAAAAGTGCTATAAATAGAATGACCTCGTTACCATGGCAACCAGAGGTCACATTGGCTGAAAAGTGTTATTTTCATGGTCAGTACTTAATATATACCCATTATACCGAAAATCATCAAAATCCATGACATGCCGTGCCGAACGATTTTGGTCCTTACAGAGAATGGCTATCAAGTGCTCATACTAAACTATATCAACGAATGAAATAAAAAATGTATATGTTACAAGCATTGTCCGTTTAATATTTAACATTGCACCCATGTTTCTTCAACGCATTCTTAAATTTCAGTTCTAAAAAATTCTTGAATTTGTAGCATCACACCCCACTCATCTTGCTACGTCTTTCGGTACGTTTTTGGACATAGTAACTTTCACACTTTTTGGGCATAGTACATTGTTTAGATTTGAGGATCACTGACGAGGGTCAAGTACCCGAAACTTGCATGTCTGGTCCATGCTGCCAATTTATCTGTTCTTAAATGATGCTATTCAATTTGAAGACGTTTAACAACCCTACTATAAAAATAATAAGACAACTCCTTTTTCACGTTGACAAAACCTCAATCCTCTGAACAGAAAACACGGTGTAGTGTATCCATGCATTAATTCATCAACAATTCCGACCCGAGGGATGATCTACTTTTGTTGGTTTTGTTGTTGTTGTTGTTGGTTTTTTTTTAAATTCTGAAAGCCTGCAGAAGTCTCGGAAATCCGTGTCGTTTCTACGCTCTACTGCAGAAAGGTCGCAAAATATAATATCAAGACCACTTTTAACCTTTCATCAAGGCTTAATTGAAAATAAAACTATAGAAAATAATGCAGAAGTTTCCTGAAGATGACAATTTCGATCGATTTCACTGAGTAAACTACAATCTTATTGTATGAAATTAAATATAAGAGATGTATAAACCACAAAAAAGATTTTATGACAAAAATTGTTACATACCTTCCTCCATTACTTCTTTTTATTATTAAAAACACACATGTAAACCGATACAACTTAAAACGTGACGAATGAGACTTGATTAACTCCAGAAATTTAACTTAATATGATATAACAACCACTTGATCTCAATCAGTCCGGTGTTCTACTGTGGAAACATTTATAGAAGTTTCGATGTGTAAATTAGATTTAAATTTCTAAAGTCATACAATTAATTATTTGTGTTCCTTATGCCTCTGACAGATAGCTTTTGGTCCCAATAACGTAGGTCTCTAAGCTTCTGTTTGAACAAGGGAATTGTCGTTTACTTTAGATAACAATGAGACCCAGAGACTACGACCAAGCTCAAATCAACTCAGGATCAAATACATGCAGTAAGCACAATTCCATGTGAAACGTGAAGAATTGAATTTTTACGGGATTTCTTTTTAACCAGTGCAAATACACTGAGGATTATGCAATATTGCTAAAAGACTTTTTGTCGAAAATGCCTAATCTTCATTATAAACTCTTGTTTTTTGAACGTGCATTTTTATCAAGGGTTCGTATCGACAGAATTACTGAATGCTGTAGTGAATACAAAAACTTCAAAGGTATCAAAAGCCTTTAATTACTGAGGCCTACATTATACAATATATATATATGGGGAGAAACCGTGTCAAAGCATCGATCGAAGATAGTGTTCTAGATAAATATATTATCTTTGTTGTAAATAAATATTTTTGAATTACAAAAGGGAGGAACATGGTTGTGTTTACACTCTCTTGTTTTCTGAAATCTTTGAATACCAGGGAAATCTACATCAGGTTGCAATGACATATCAATACTCCCATGGGAATTGACTGTTTTCATATTGCATTTGTATTTCTTTACCCGTCTGATTGTTTACTACTTGAAGATAGGAGGGGATCTCTAACAACACCCAGTTGCAGCACCCACAACAAGACTCCAAAACACCCAATGCAAAAACCCAGAGCAGACACCCACAGAAAGAGACGCAAAAGGGAGATATTTGTTGCTGAATTTAGTAATCAAAAATTACAAGTACACATTTTCTACCATGTTTTATCGTCTTTTATAAACTTGTCTAAAGTTATTTCATGTATAATATTATGATTATCAATTTCTCAACAACAAATATATTCTTCGTTATGATTAATCGATCAATGAAAAGGTCGATGGATCAACAAAGCGGAGAATTGGACATATTGCATGACCAAAACCAATGGTGTATTATAAAGACAATTGACTGCTGTACCCTGATGAACACAGGGATTTATCACGCTAATATCGGTTGCTGTATTTACTATATATATGTGTTAAAGGGATCTAACTCGGCGTTTAACGAAAAATCGACAAGTCATCTTTAAGTCTTCAGAAATAGGCTAATCAATGTCAAAACCTATTTTCTGTGGTATATTTCGATAGATTAATTCATACTGAATCTTCATACGAAATTTGAAATCAGTACCTCCCTTACGAGCCGAGATATGCCCAATACCGCACTCTTATGAGCGCCGCATTTCTAGGTCGGACAAAAAGGTGTCCGGTGATAATCAAGCAGTATAGACAAAATTTGGTTACTGCTTGATCGTTTAAACGTCCGAACACTTCAAAGACATACAACTGCATGATTATCTACTCTTCACATGCTTTTTACCATCTCAAAAATCGCTGGTATATGAAAGTCCCTCATATAGCTACCTCTTTGCATGCACGTATATGTCTTTCATAACTCTGCACATGTTGAATTTAATCTCGCTTAAATCCGACGCTTTTCTTATTTCAAGGTCGTCAAAAAAGACTTTATTTGAAAATGTACTAAGCATATATGGGACTATTTCATGTAATGTTATGTATTTGAGATGTTCGCATCATTGAATGGTCAAGCGGTGCCTCAAGTTGATCACTGATGCCTGATGATCATCGGACACCTTTTTGTCCGACCTAGAAATGCGGCACTTATATGAGAGCGGTATTGGGCATATCTCGGCTCGTAAGGGAGGTACTGGTTTCAAATTTCGTATGAAGATTCAGTATGAATTAATCTATCGAAATATACCACAGAAAATAGGTTTTGACATTTATTAGCCTATTTCTGAAGACATAAAGATGACTTGTCGATTTTTCGTTAAACGTCGAGTTAGATCCCTTTAACACATATATATATAATAAATACTGCAAACGGTATTAGCGTGATAAATCCCTGTGCTGATGAACTTTGGAAATGGGACTATGTGACGCGCCATATAAGCAGAGAACATAGAGGACCTGACCATCACTTAGTGTGAACAGAAATCCAAGTGTTAAACGTCTTCTTCAAATTCAATAGCATTTAAGAACAGATTAATTTGCAGCATGGACCAGATATGCACGTTTCAGATATTTAACCCTCGTCAGTGATCCTCAATCTGAACAATGTAAGATGGACAAAAAGTGTGAAAATTATTATGTTCAAAAATGTACCGAAAGACGTAGCAGGATGCGTGGTATATGATGCTACAGGACCCACGTTTGCGTTGAAAAGACAGACGATCAACTAAAGTTGATCGAACTTGGCTACATGTAACCTCGGGGACTCTTGGTCCACCAGCAGTGACACTCACCAAGTAGTTCAAATGTTAAACGTCTTCAAATTCACTAGCATCATTAAATGAATTTTACAATATGGACCAGACATGCGACGTTTCAGGTACTTAACCCTCGTCAGTGATCCTTAATGTTTAGTTGCCGAAACGTGCATGGCTGGTCAATGCTGAAAATTTACCTGTTCTTAAATGATGCTATTGAATTTGAAGACGTTTAACATCTAAACAATGTAAGATGACCGAAGAGTATGAAAATATTGATGTACAAATATGTGCCGAAAGAGGTAGCAGGATGGGTGGGATATGATGCTATATGACCCATGCTTCAGAAATAACAAGAAATATGATAAAAGAAATTTTCGAATATCATAGCAATCTAGATAAGTACTTCATTTCGAATTCATACGATAGATGACCGTCCAATCCACTTCATTGATTTCAAAGGGTCTGTTGTACTCGTATTCCCCTTTTAAAGTTTGCTTTGTGTTTGTCTTAATTGTTATATAAGATATACCTCCCTAGTGGATAGTTTGTCCATGAAACTTCATCGATATTCTCCGGTTTTGATCTTTTCTTCACTTGTGTAAAGGATAAAAAAAGAAAATCAGTTGAAAATTGAATCGAAATTTTCGTTTGCTTATTTCGGAGTGTTTTAGATAGTTTAAGCAATACTAGTATTGTTAAAAGGTATTCAAGGTGGAAAAAAAGTCGGAACACATCCGTATTATCATTATAAACATTTTTGCAGTCTGGAACAAGTAAACTTGTTGCCCGTGACTGAATTATTAAAGTGTTATAACTACTTCTTTTTAGCTCTTTCGCCTGAAAGAAGTTTTGTTTTTGACACTTTGGTTTGACATCATATATTAATTTCTATTTCAGAAATTTGTCATTTCATCCAAAAATATCATCGAAATTAAATCCCTCCAATGCTATTTTGGACATACTGTTCTACTAAATCGACCCTACAGGGAATTTAGAGCTGTTCACTCTTTGCAAAATGCATAAATTGTAATTCAAAAAATAAAAGAAGAGGGCGCTAATAAAATACATTTGGCTATGTTTGAAAATCACTTCGGCATTTAATCAAGAGGATTTACTAACCGAAACACGTGTTTGGTGCTTTAAAATTGGTTGTGAATTTTTTTTCAAGAAATAGAGAGTTGGAACACTTCCGTATGATTAGTATTTATTTTTGTTTGCTAGCTTTTGTGTATTTTTTTTATTAATTATTTATTCATTTTATATTTGATATTTTATATAAAATCGTACATGAGAAATTGACTCAAACTTTCGTGATAATCTTTGAAAAATTTACATTTCTGTAAGAGAAATTTTTATTATGTGGTTTTTTTTAATCGGGGTATTGAAATATCTAATGCAGAAAACATTGCAAATATATATCCCTTTTTAAATTTTTCAATTGCATCCTAATCCTCGATTTTTAAACATTCCGATGTATTTTGATTAAAATTTCAATAATTACAATCTAAATTTCAAAATTACATTTGATCTGAGTGACAGATTTTGAGATGAAACAGAGATACCAAAATACACAAATCGCGATTTTCAGTGACAAGTACTTAAATTGAAAATACTTTACAATATTCTCTGATTTAGATGGGGATAAATATTGGGTACCTGAATGCTCTCAGTATCATATTTGATGCTTTTTATTTAAATGGATAAAACCCAATACTATACACATTGGAAAGAAGATTTCATCACGTTTAGCTAAAAAAGTTAAACTTCGTTTGTTATCCTGTTGCCACAACAATGTTAATGAAGCTGGTACAACAAAGGACTTTTGTAATATAATGAATATCCCCGGGGAGGAAATGACACGACTATCCGGAATTTCACCTATATATAAAGCATACCCATCTATTAATATCAACAATGAATAATTGAAGGTAAACAGATAGGAAGATGAGTTTGGGTGTTTATGTCACTATTGATTGATTAAATTCATAATATACAGACAATAGCGAGTTTTTGACGATTCCATTATGGTGTAAAATTTAAATTAGGTGTTCATTTCATCGTAAAGACAGGTCCGCAGAGAGGACATGCGCAAAATAAGGTTTTATGTCGAGAAAACAATTTCTTAGCATTGCAGACCTTTTCTCGCTCTAATTATGACATTGCATATATGCGAAGTCACTTATTAATCCACTGGGAAATTTCAGAATTATTCCTCAAAAGAATTAATATCCAACTTATTCTAAACTTCGAGTATCACTTGAATTATGCACGTATTGTTGAAAAGCTAGACAAAACAATCAAATTTTAATGTAACAAGATTTCATCGTGGTTTGCTTGTACATTGCAATCTTTAATGAAAATGTTGAAAGCAATACTACTACCTGACGTCAAAAATATTACATTATAACCTTTAAAAAATATATTCTGGCTTATATTTCTTATGCAAAATGATGACGACTACTTTTTGTGTGTGTATATATATGGTTTATTTTCTTTTTCGTGATTTTATGATTTTCTTAGGTTCAGAGCGAGGGCAGTCTTTTGTCAAAAGGGCTACAGGAAGTTTTCTGTTCCAAGATGGTAATCAATTTTTCATAAAGACTTAGTGTATTAACTCAAAATGACATGTTGTTAAAAGTAGACTTGGTAAATAAACAAAATTATTGAACGACTGTGAAAATAATTTGTGTTAACGACATGGAATGAATCATTATTTTATATTTTTATTCTATTTGGATTTAATTCCTGGAAATTATTTCTATCCCATTTACAGACAGAGTTATTCATCATTTCAAATCAAGAGTTATCTCTCTTTTCAACAATGCTCGACATGTCCATTTCATCTTAAATAACAGTGTTGTGATTTTTCCTGCCTGCTCCGAAGTTTAGTCGTTGTTCCGTATCCTGTGTGTAGTAGATACTTTTTAGATATTCATTTGTCAGATCAGATCTAAACTGCAGAACTGAACGAGACGACGCGTGTCTGGATGTTCCTGGATTTGCCATTCTTCCTCCCGACGCCGCGCCAGCCATGGCGTTTGAGGCAGTTTGTAAGCTGTTCTGTGGTTTTGATATTTTCAACATGTTGACATGTGAGTTCTCATTATATTAAATTTAAAAAAAAAAAAAAAAAAAAAAAAAAAAAAAAAAAAAATTATGTATAAGCCAATATTTTATGATTCTCTCGATGCTTTTAAAAATATTTTTAATCAACAAATGTGTGATTCCAAGAAAAGTAGGCCTAATCATTGGTAATATTAGAAATTTCTATTTACGCTTGAAGCGCCATAGCAGAATATATGGTATTTATCTTCAGATTCTGTATTATTTTTGTTGGAGGGTGTAATCTACAGTATGGGCGCTGTAGTTCCAATTTATCACAATGTAGTAATTCAAGGTCGTACAATCACATGTGACTGTCATGTTGGTGACGTGGCGTAAGAATTTTACCCAATCAAAAGATGCCACGCAAACTCACATGGCGTCAACTCAAGTCACGTGTTATTTGTCTCCAATCACAAAATGCGATGCATCCTATGGATGACGTCAACTTCTGTTGCATAAATTAACTGTTCTTTAACTCGGTCGCGACCTTAATGACCTGCCTCTGAATCTGATCACATTGATGTTCTACACTATAGGCTAATACACCGTACATACTGCTAGTTTTCTTCTTCTTATTTTTTTATGCATTTTGTGAGAATACCTGCACTCTCATTGATATATTTTGGGAATAACATAAACGTACATATTGTTCACGTACGCAATTAGGTATTACATATCGTAGTGAAAAATAAATAAATAAATAAATAAATAAATAAATAAAATAAAGTTAAAATTAATAGATCTATTAAAAAAAAATAATAATTCTAACAGCAGCGACTTTTGGAGTCCCCATTTACGTATTGGTCCATTGGTCTATTCAGTTAAGAAAAGTAATATACCAATCCAGAATTTTCAGAGATTCTTAAAACTTCATTTACTCAGCTTTTTACTGATCAACACCGATATTAAATAAACAAACATAATAAACATCAACAAAAACTTATTTAATCTCAAACTTACATGCAACTGTCATTAATATTGTTGCACGCCAGATTAAAATTCCCTTCGTATTTATGTAAGGATTTACAAATATTGGAAACGCGTACGTACAGTAAATAAATTATAATTACACAATAAATTACAACTTTCGCGAGAAATGCTAGATCCATCTATATATTGATAACGTATGATGTATAAATATTTTCTAAAAGAAATCATTCTTACACACGGGTATAAAAATGATTCAATTCAATGGGACCCCCCCCCCCCCTCTTCCATCGGCCATCTTAACATCTGTTCATCACCTGTTAAATATATAGTTTTGTACTGGAACATTGATTAGATTTTGTAATCGTATAGAACAATAGATATTCATTATGACATATTATAAATAAACAAATATTAATTATGATTAACGTAATTAAACAAAACAGTCGGATCATACTATTGAGGGTAGAAACTAAGTTCAGGTCAATGTGGTCGTGCTATAAGCATGATAAGCTAGAAACTAAGAATAAACAGAAACAAGATTGAGGTCGTCGTATGTAGGTCATCGTCAGTAACCGATGATTATACTTTATAGACATTAGAAACTCTCAGCAATAAAACCATACAAAATCAACTAGTTCTTAGTTTCACGAAATCAACCAATTTGTTTTTAGTTTTATAAAATAACGCAATAATTTCGAAATAATAACTGAAATAATTTTAGATCAGTACATAAATTAGGCTTATAGAAGAGTTAAAAATAGACAGATAAATAATTTCATCAATACCAGACAATATGACAACAATAAGGTCACCAGGCAAATCTGCTGATGTTTGCTTCGGCCTGCATAAGTTACAAAATTTCAACCTTTCTTTATGAAATACACGTTTGAAGTTTCTGCGAAAGTTTAAAAACGTACGGTAAGTAGCAAATCTCTAGCGACGTCTGTAATACATATCTAAAATAACTAAACAAACAGAGGCTTAATTTTACTTTCGTAGTCTAAGATAACTAAATAAGTAAATATATAGATGAATAAATAAATAGTTGAATAAATGAATAGATAAATCAATAAATAGATAAATCAATTTCTTATCAATAAATAGATAAATCAATAAATAGATAAATCAATTTCTTATCAATAAATAGATAAATCAATAATTAGATAAATCAATCAATAGATAAATAACTAAATAAATTAATAAATAACTAAATAAATGAATAATAAACTAAATAAATTAATAAATAACTAAATAATTAAATAGATCAATAAATAGATTAATTAATAGGTTAATAAATAAATAAATTCAAACATTTTTAAGATAAGTAAAAAAAAATACATAAATAAAAATAAATAAATAAAAATAAATAAATAAATGGAAAGAAAGAAAGAAAGAAAGAAATTCTACATTAGGTAAATATTGAAAGATTGAAGAAAAGAAAAATTATAGGTCTTCAAATTTATAGATAACACTCGGATTTATTTATTTTACCTATCGTCAATGCCAGTCGTGTAGCTCCTGGCGCAATAAATGAATATCCATATGATCATGATGGTATACAGATGATAATTCAAATCTATTTTTACAGGCAAGCTGACCAAATTAAAAGGTTTATCGTACTAGAATCTGTTCTTGAACCGCACTTTTTTCCCTTCGCTAGTTTACTCATTCCATTGATTGAATGTTAATGCCGGCCACGGTATCATTTAGTAACAGACCGTAGCACAATTTATATTGATAAAGTAGTTCGATCTGACTTTGCTCTTAGTAGTTTTTATCATTAACTATCATATATTCAAAATCAGGTTGTAAAACTAAATGTAGTTTTATATTCAACCATCTATCTCCTCACTTTAATTTTAAGATAAGTTTATTTATCATTCCATTACATACATAGACAATTTAAAATTAAGTTATCATAGATACATGACTTTAGTCAAGTTATTCTGAAAACTTGTCAAATACCAAATGGTCAGATGAATCAGGTTATTTGTAAGTGAATAAATAACAAATAAAGATATAATGAGATAAACAAATAAAAGATAGCTAATTGTAGGCCGTCAATTGCAAAATAAAAATAAGTAATTAAGCTCAATCATTCAACATTTACCGCTGTCATGACAAGCGTGACAAGACAAGACAATGTTTATTTACTAACTCAGGCACACAAAGGTGCTACAAGAGCAATAAATAGTACAATTGCAGCAAACGTTAAGGCAAACAAAAAGTAAATATTACAACATAATATATAAAAAAAAAAACAAACAAACAAACAAACAAACAAAAACAAGAAAAACATCACAAAGACATCTATATATAAACTTAATACTATACATATAACTCCCGAAACAACTTATCTATCTTCCTCAAAAAAACACATTCTCTTATAGCATATAGATAAAAGTCCTCTAAGCATAGATTCAGTGCTCTCATTTAACAATTAATTTTATATAAATCTATAATAGTATGTGTGCTAGCCACTTATGTGATCATTATGACAATATTTGTCATTTCAGCATACATCTGCTATAATGTGGTGCACATGCACAGTTTATTTATTCCAATACTTAAGGCAGTTTGTCATGGCTTTAATGCAAAATTAGACCCCCTGTGGCGGATGTCTTCATGCTTTCAGCGTTGCTGACACCTGAAGACATTTGGCACAATTTTGCTCGAAGCCCCGCTAAAGTTTCTGTTACCTTCCAGTCTCTGCGGCCAATAATTGGGCTTCAATATTGTGTTTTGATTGTGTGTGATTGATTGTGTATATTTCCTACGACATATACTTTGATAGTCGTCGTAGACCTTAAACAGGCATATATAGTGAAAATATTGAAAATATGCAATTTTAATGAAAACTGTACAATGTCATTGTACATGTATAGTTCACTCATTGAAAAGTGATTGAATATTGAAAACTGGTTGAATTTGATTGAATATTGAAAAGTGATTGAATATTGAAAAGTAATCGAATATTGAAAAGTGATTGAATATTGAAAAGTGATTGAATATTGAAAAGTGATTGAACAATTGAAAAGTGATTGAATAATCGAAAAAATGATTGATAACATATCTTTGAAATTACATTTACACAAAAGTGAAATGATTGTGTAATAATATAATTAAAGCCATGACAGAAACTGCCAGCACATGTGTTCTTTATTCATTTCTATGCAGTTAAACAAAATTATTGAACGACTGTGAAAATAATTTGTGTTAACGACATGGAATGAATCATTATTTTATATTTTTATTCTATTTGGATTTAATTCCTGGAAATTATTTCTATCCCATTTACAGACAGAGTTATTCATCATTTCAAATCAAGAGTTATCTCTCTTTTCAACAATGCTCGACATGTCCATTTCATCTTAAATAACAGTGTTGTGATTTTTCCCTCACCCTCCCTCCCTGGCTGCAGCCGTGTCTCGATCATTTATCAATACATTTCAATCTATATTTGATAAATTTTACCTCGGTCAAATACAGCAAAGTATGCTATGATTGCATATTTTGATTACTTTATATACATTGCTCTTGTGAGAACCGTCTTCGCTGTCTCTTTTTCCTTGTGTTTTTCAGTTGTACATCCCTCGACACAACACCTTTGATTCCCATGGTATGAAGAGATCTGTTACTCTGCTGTTCGCCTGTCTACCTTTCATCCCGAGTCTGGATTCCTTGAAGGATTTCTCCGTATTCTCCGTATCAAGCACCGAACTTATCATTTGCGACATGTTTCCGAGCGTATTCCAAGAGCTGCAGCGATATAACATGCCCAGTTTTCAGAGGATTTTCCCCCAAACAACTGGGTTTTCATCTCTGTTTTTCCTCTGGGTTTGGTATATCACGATCCTAAACATTTCTCAAGTCAGTATGTCCTGATTCCAAGCAACTTAAGTGCGTCATGGCTTTATATTTCCGAAGCTAAACACAATTTTGCTCGAAGCCCCGCTAAAGTTTCTGTTACCTTCCAGTCTCTGCGGCCAATAATTGGGCTTCAATATTGTGTTTTGATTGTGTGTGATTGATTGTGTATATTTCCTACGACATATACTTTGATAGTCGTCGTAGACCTTAAACAGGCATATATAGTGAAAATATTGAAAATATGCAATTTTAATGAAAACTGTACAATGTCATTGTACATGTATAGTTCACTCATTGAAAAGTGATTGAATATTGAAAACTGGTTGAATTTGATTGAATATTGAAAAGTGATTGAATATTGAAAAGTAATCGAATATTGAAAAGTGATTGAATATTGAAAAGTGATTGAATATTGAAAAGTGATTGAACAATTGAAAAGTGATTGAATAATCGAAAAAATGATTGATAACATATCTTTGAAATTACATTTACACAAAAGTGAAATGATTGTGTAATAATATAATTAAAGCCATGACAGAAACTGCCAGCACATGTGTTCTTTATTCATTTCTATGCAGTTAACATGAACATGCACACTTAATTATTTAAATTCTTGACCTCGACCTTAAGTTCCTAGGTCTGGAAAAGAGACATGTAAATTATGGAGAAATTTACCAACGTGTGAAGATTTAATATGATATTACGATATAAAGACCAATGGTATATACAAATATATTTATTATTATGTACTCATTAATGATGCAATTTTCAGTCTTGGAGACATGGATTTATTGAAGTACAATCATATCTCCAAAAAATCAATATAAGTACTCTATAATCAAATTTATTTTAGATTGATGAATAATTTGTTTATTTCTTTCTTATCTTTACACCATCCTATACCAGCGTTACTAGTGGTAGCGAAGGGGGAATAACTCCTGAAGGTATGCCAAAATTTGCAGAACGATTTCAAACGTTAAATGTATTTGTCAACTTTCATATCCTTTGAAACACATAGAGAAAATGAACAAGAAATAAACTCCAGTAATTTGAACAACCACAACTACTACTACAATAAACATCAAAGAAGTACTTAGCAGTTATTCAGTCTCAAAGTCGAGAAGTTAATGCTAAAAGGTGAGAATTCCCAACCCCGGAGTGAACAACACACCGAAGTGAGACCAGGTAACCGGGGAGAGTCAGCGTCTCCTGATTGCACGCAACACTCGTCGCAACAGCTCCATGGAAACCTGTCAAATTCGGTGATTGTCTCGATGTACATTTTGCTGCATATATCAGGTAAGTATGTCTTATTTGGTGATGACTACAGCCATTCAGTCACAATGTAGAATGTCACTGATCATTCTGGAAAGGGGGATCTGATATGCTTTTATTATATCCCCGTAGCGACCGAAGAACTTCCTCAATGATGATTTCAGCCGTTGTGTGATATATTAACCCTGAACAAGTAGCTTACTTGCAAGCCGTCTGCCTATAACGATGAAATCTTCATATTTCGATTATGTCCTGCCGTACCGTATCAACAAAGAAACATAAACGCCATCAGCAGGAGAAGACGGAGTGTTGCTACTCACTATTTTTATGTCCTCTCTTTCGGCCTAGAGCATAACTTATGATACGTTATTTGTTGAAATTCGTATATGGTGCACTAAATTATCACCAATAGAACATATATTTCAATATTGACCATAAGATCATAAAATTGTAAACGGAGGCGAAGATATCTTGACATTTGATAATATTCTGGATGGAAGTGGATGCTCTTGAATTATTTAACTCTGAGCATAATGAAAAGCATGCAGAAGCTGTGAATAAAGCTTTATATTAAAAAAGTTGAAGGTATGCCTTGAAATTTCCAACAAGTTGCAGATCTTAGCATTTAAGAGGGATAGAAAGGTGATGTCATCTTATGGGGAAAGTGAATCCCCCTAAAAAGAAGTACGAGTGTTTTCAGATTTTCAACAATTTGAAATATTAGTAAGATTAATATCTTTTATATAGCTCTGTGATTCTATCTGAAATCTGTTGTACTTTAAAGACATTCTTTTGAATAAATATGCAAGGAACATTTAATGAGAGTTCAAAATAGATATACCAATGTATTCATCGAAATTGAAAAAAATCATCCCGAGGGGATTAAGGGTGTGAGGATACTTCTTTTTATTGAATATTTTTTCCGGCTTCTTATGGTATTTATTGAATTTTCTTCTGGGGATTTACTTCATTTTTCATTTAAAGGGCAAGGGGAAGTATGAAGGGTTAATAGACAGATAAAAGAATATCAATAAAAGGGGTTTAAGCTATGTCAGCATGAAACAAACAGCTGCCTGTTCTACATAAAGGGCGATCTATTGAGGGGGAATGCATAGGGGAACAACTTTAATCTCTTCCCATCCAAATATCTATATCGCCCTGCAGCTTGTGGTGATCAATATTTGCTATAGTCAATACTCCAATTAAATTGTCATATCATGGTAAGGTTTTGACAGTTATCACTGTATCCCTTAGAATATATTGCCTTGTTTAACTAGATAAAATGTTTGACACTGAATGAAAGGGTTAATTCAGACTTCTTTTTTAATTCAGCCCTAGGTGCTCCATAAATCAATATTTTTTAGTTTTTTGACATAGATTTTATTTTTCGGGTGACGCCATGCGGTAAATTAAAAAATTGCTTTATAAAGTAGGGTTTTCGCTACAAAAATTAAACTTTTAAACGGTTAAATCCATTAAAGGCTTTAAATGTCATATAACTTTGCAATTTTTTAACAAGACGTGTATACAAGGAGAAAGGAAAAGTATCTAAAGAGAATTTTTGATAGGTTTTAATTATGGCTTTAAGTAATGGTTTATGTGATCATAGGTTGAAATGAAATTTATATAATGTGACCTCGAAACTAACATGAAATTAGAAGGAGGCGAGACAACATTTCAAGTTCACAAATTGTGTTCATTTTGGGGTATTATTGATTGAAAATCCAAATTAATGCATAAATCGAAACCAACATAAAAAGAAAAGTCTAAATTCAACTCTAATTAAAATTAAATTAAAATATTTACTCAAAATACAAAGAAAAGTAACTATATTCCAGTATTAAGCTACATCTAGTATTCAGTGCAGAAATAAAAAATATGGTAAAATTTTGGCAATCAGTATTGAAATATTTGTTCTGTTATAAGAATTTTAGAGCACCATATGCACATTTCAACAAATTATGTCTCATCGGTGATGCTTGAAGCCGGAAAAGAGGAAATCCAAATAATGTGAAATAATGAAGAGCAAAAGTCTTAACTTGACCTTAAGTTCGTTAAATTTTGTGACGGAGAGTCTACAAATATATTTCAAGTCTAGTGCCTAAACATTATGAAACTAGGCCAACGATATCCTCGTGGACTAAACAATCCAACAGCAGAGATACATACCAAGTGGCTGAAATTGTCAATATTGAAATATATGATGAAAAATATGATAAAGGAAAGGAGGGGACATGGGGAAGGGAAACATGAATGATACAAGAGCTGATTTACCAATAGTGTGTAGTGTAACGCATCATAGGGAAAAATCATTGATACGAAGACATATGTTGTTTTCTAGAATGCATGTATTAACATCTAGTGTCGAGTCTATAAATCTGACCGTCAGTTCTGTATGGTAGGTCTCATATAAAGAAAATTGTATATTAATTAAGTAATTTTAAATTATCATTTTCAATGCATGTGTCCATGCATACTAACATTTGAGCTAAAAAGAAATATACGTTTCCATTTTTTGTGATCGTAAATCATATATCTCTAATTTTCTCGAAACTTCTGAAAAGTGGGTCCTGTAGCATCACATCCCACCCATTCTTCTATGTCTTTCGTTACTTTTTAACATAACTTTTTAGCCATATTACTTTGTTTAGATTGAGGATCATTGGCGAGGTTTTAGTAAACGAAACCTGCATGTCTGGTCCATGCTGCAAATTGATCTGTTTTTAAAATGATGCTATTCAATTTGAAGACGTTTAACATTTGTACCACTTGGTGAGTGTCACTGCTGGTGGACCAGGAGTCCCCGAGATCACATGTAGCCAAGTTCAGTCAACTTCGGTTGATCGTTTCTTCAACGCATTCGAAAATTTCTGTGTTCAAAATTTCTTGAAATTTCTGTAACATCGTTTCTGTAGCATCATATCACATCCATCCTGCTACATCTTTCGGTACATTTTTGGACATAGCTTTCACACTCTTTGGCCATAGTGCATTGTTTATATTGAGGATTCCTGGCGAGGGTTTAGTACCCGAAACGTGCATGTCTGGTCCATGCTGCAATTTAATCTGTTCTTAAATGATGCTATTCAATTTGATGCCGTTTATCATTTTACAGTCTTTGGCCATATTTCATTGTTTAGATTGAGGATCACTGACGAGGGTTAATAAGTACCCGAAACGTGCATGTCTAGTCCATGCTGCAAGTTTATCTGTTCTTAAGGTAGAGTATCCCACAGGTCAGAATTGCCGGTAATTTTTTGATTGGATATTCCATTTTTTCTCTTCAGAATATAGTTCAGATTATGGTTTTGGAAAAAGAAACTTTTATAGTTACATTTTATCTTCTCTAAAAAGGTCCAATGTTAAAGTTCAAACGGCTTAAGTTCTCGGTATAATCATTAAACCAGGAATTATATATTGTTTGTATATCAGGGTTAATATAAGCTTTGAATGCTGTATAGTATTACGTAGAATCTTTCTCCGCTACTTTCGCAGCCAGCATCGTACCGCGAAAGTTTGTCTCATTGAATAGAAATACCAAGCACATCATTCAATAGCACCAGGAACTGACCCACATTGTCCAGGCGAAAATGTGTACTTCTATAAAACCACGAAAGAAAGTACAAGCGAATGATTCTACTTATGCAGTATATGGAAATGAAAATATTGTTAAAGCATCAGGGACCTGAGGAATGCTCTACCTTAAATGATGCTATGAATTTGATGACATGTAACATCTTTACCAATTTCCTCGTTTCAAGACTGTGTTCCTCGGTAAAGCAAAATATAAAGGGAACAATAAGAAATTGAGCATTCGGCTTTTGGAATGATATCGTACATGCAACTTATAAATTGATAATAAAACACTCTGATTTTAATTTTAAAGAATTAAAGGAATTAAAACTTTTAGTTGGCATAGAAGCAATGAATATACAAGAAGTAACCACTTAAAGTTTGAAAAGGACACTTAAGTTAAAGAAATGCCGAAAAAGCCGGAAAAAATACAGGTGTATACCTACCTTACTATAATGATTATTGTTTGTTGTTCCACATGGACCAGACCTTGAGTTGGTAGAGTGCTTTCTTTATCCTGATGAAGACCTTATCTAACTCTGGTCACCTTGGTCACTCCGGTCACAGTTGCCGGGAGGTGCTAACAGCTCCAAGATAAAACGCTCGTGACTTTTCCCTCGCTCCCTTTCGATGTCTTTTCCGGCCAAAGTCGTATTATCAAAGGCAATTATACAGTTGAATAGTCCTTATCTTAGCTGCATTGATAATACAGATGTGTCATTCAAGAACCCAGAGCTTTGCATTTCTATGGATAGGTCCTCGGTTGCTCTGAATTCATACACCAAATGTCCCTTTATACAATCGATTAAATCATTTCTATATCTATGTTTGAAGCGATTCCGTTTCCCCTTTGATATAGATGTTGAATGCAGAAAGATAAAGGGGACTTTTAAAAGATTCGATCAGTTTTGTCTGTATGAAACATATGCCTTCTTGTTTGTTAGGTGAATTGTAAGTTATAAGATCTACGACGGCCGTTTGTATTGGTTGGTAAATATAAACTTAACTCTGAAGTACAATAAAAGATCGTTAAATATGATAAATTTTATTAGAAGTTGTGAGACTTTAGGGTGTAACGATACCTGATTTAACGAATTTCGAGTCACTTCAATCTAAATGAAATATGAACAAGCAAAAAAGTCGTATTTCAGATGAATATGACCATCTGAAGTCTCTATTTATGCATTGAATGACACGATGCATAGATTCTTACATTAAGCCCTTGTAGGATGAGACATAAGTTTGATATATGATAGGTAATAAATATAATACAAGATTAGATTTGTCGGTGGTAGGTAAGTGAAGAATTTACATTAAAATTCCGTGAGACAAATGTGATAATAAAAGTGTTTATTTCTTGATTCGCTAAGATTTCGTCTGACTTGCATAAAACAAATAACGTCTTTGTGTAGAACAGGTCATATCTCATTTTGTTACCTGCTCCTCTTCGTTCTTATGTAATAGCGTTGGACGATTTCCAACATGACCTCAAAGTAACCTACAACAGGGCATCTTAAAATCATGTACACAGAAATGAAATATTTCAAATTTCAAATGTGATGTTGAGGTGAAAGAGATTAATGAAAGCAATAACTCCCTTCGCTTCGTCTTTAACTTACTTCAATACATATGTATAAAAAATGACAAAGAAAGGAGGGGATCTCCAACAAGACCTGGTTGTAGCACCAACACTAAAACATCGAAACATCCCAAGTGAAAACACCGAGGAGACTTACACAGCAAGAGACAAAAAAGGGTCAAGGAACATCGAACATGACATAAAAACACCAAACGCAAAGGTACAATGAACACCAAACATGACATCAAAACACCAAACGCAAAGGTACAATGAACACCAAACATGACATCAAAACACCAAACACAAAGGTACAATGAACACCAAACATGACATCAAAACACCAAACGCAAAGGTACAATGAACACCAAACATGACATCAAAACACCAAACGCAAAGGTACAATGAACACCAAACATGACATCAAAACACCAAACGCAAAGGTACAATGAACACCAAACATGACATCAAAACACCAAACACAAAGGTACAATGAACACCAAACATGACATCAAAACACCAAACGCAAAGGTACAATGAACACCAAACATGACATCAAAACACCAAACGCAAAGGTACAATGAACACCAAACATGACATCAAAACACCAAACTCAAAAGTACAACGAACACCAAACATGACATCAAAACATCCAAGACAAAATACCACACATAAACCAACGAGACCAATGGGCAATCGGTTCCGACTTGGGACGGCCATCTGCTACGTTAGCAGCAAATGGTGTAGTTATCCGGATTTAGTGTGCAAACCCTCCCACTTTTTTCGGTTACCAAAAGGTCTCGAAGAACGCACAAGTGTAGTGTAAAATAACCTCAATGTAAGATGACCTCACAAACAAGACAGCAAAACGCAGCGGCCCAAGCAACACACAGATGAAAATGAAATTTGAAATTGCCATAAAAACAAATGTCTTACGAAATCCCGTCCGTGCTCTGCCGGTTGTAGCGAGCTCATGCATGTTATCACCCGAGGAGTCCGACCGACATTCAGAGAGGACAGGTGGTCGAGTTAATCTCCATAATTACAAACGTTCCATTCGTTAGTAATATCATTCCCTTATCTAAACATTTCCAGGGCAAAGTCTGCATGGATTTGCTTCAGATGATAAGGCGACTTTCTGAGAAACTGTTCAACCATGGGCATGTTTTCGAACGACTGACTGCATGAAAGTTATGTTATAAGCAATAGAACATTCCATTGTGGATTGAACCTTCCAAAAACACCGAATTTGATTCTTCCACCGGTTTTTGACTTTTTCTGCATGGCTAAGGTAATGGTATTACCCCTCTAACAAGTAACATATGCTTTATAACTCCCCGGGTGCTTGACTTCGTTTGTGTCATGTTTAATTAAGATGGTTTTGATTCATTTTACAATTTCCTGGTTTTGTATGCAAAATGAAAGATAGATTGTTCTATTTGTCTTCAGAAAGTGACCCAAATAGACACTCAGAAAAGTATAGGAAGCTTTGTAACATTCGTTTACATTCAATACTTGCAATTTGGTTTTTTGACTTCAATTTTCGTTTGAGATGGGTGGGTTTCGCTTTAGACACCACATACATTTGGAACCGCTCACATTTTTTTATCATAAAATGCATATATTCCTCCCGATGCCTTTCATTGCTTCACGCTTTTAGATATCACCAATGAGGATAAAGATTTCTGGAAAAGCTTTAACTCTACTGCCAGCTTCCTTGTAGCTTCCTTTGGAAAGCGATCCAAAATGAAGTGACTAAACTTGCCTTAAATCTTTGGAACATCTTCGTCAGTGCGAAATAAGCGATTTCAGTGGCGGCATACATCTAATGAATTTTCTAGATTTTCCATGGTCATAAATCGCTCTGTGTCCTAATTTTTGAAGGGCCCATGCGAAAATCGCAGCCAAAACAAAGAACAATGTAGATATACTTTTTCTTTCTCGTTAAAGAACGTCCCGTTGTTTTCGCTGTTAGGGATCTCCACCATGTATTTGTTTTGTTTCATGGTTTTTTTTTAAGGATTTGTAGTCCTATTGATTATGATTATTGGATTATGGTTTTGGATTTGACTTCCATTCACTAATTTGAGTTTCTAACTATATTAGTGTCGAATCAAATATGGTCCATTAAGGGAAAACAAGTCTATATAGAAGAAAGGCGGGAATCTCTAACAGGACTCGGTTACAGAGCATACAGCAAAACACTTATAAACGTCCAAAATGCGAAAACACAGTGTGGACAAGCACAACAAGAGACACAAAAAGAACAAGAAAACACAGAGTGGACAAGCACAACAAGAGGCACAAAAAGATCAAGAAAACACAGAGTGGACAAGCACAACAAGAGAAGCAAAAGGGGACAAGAAAGACCAAACACCAATGACGACATCAAAACAAACATCTATTTATTTATTTTTGATGCTGTATAATAATATATAGATCAGAAATGCAGTAGAAAAATACACGTGTAGAAAATAAACGTGCTGCTGATGTGAAAACGTTTTCGTCAGATTGCTGTCTTCTCTAAAAGGCAAAGTTCAGTGTATATTGTTACACACGTCAAAGTCAACGACCGATTTAGTTTTCCGTATGAAATATAGATGATCTAATATTGATATTAGATATTAGAATTGCCGGTTTCCGTTATCTTCAAATATCATATTTTATTCAAACAGTGAACAATGACTAGAACAACAATAGACTTCCAAAGAAAGCAAATCATAATGATATATAATAGGACATCCTGATTATATGTTGTGTTAAAATCTTTTCGGGCAAGAACTATATATATATAGAGTATAAAAACAAGAACTAAAGCAATTTCAAAATTCCAAATTGTATTCTTTATAGGGCGAGTGTACCAAAATATTTGAATACTACAATAGAACCGATATTTTTTCCAGTCCACTATATTTACAATATTCTGTTCAAATAATCACTATTTGTCCAAGTTTAAATGATCTATTGGATGACCGATTTTTACTATGTCAACATGTACATACTTAAGTTTTCTCGTTGGAATCGTCACAAAATTTCATGACGTCACACCATCGATTTTACCGCTTTCGATAAATGGTTTAAACATATTTTATTCAACGTAAACATTGAAATGGATCGGGCAACAAGTTTTACAACATTAAGACAGCCCTCTCCAAGTACAACACAATAAACACAACAAAATGTCACAAGTGGCATGAACAGATATGATGATAATTACAATATTTCAACCAATTTTGAGGTGCAGGGGAAAAGAATCCAGAAGGGTGAGAGTAAAGCGAAATTAAGTGGAGAAAAAGGGGAAGGGGGGGGGGGGTGAAGGAGGAAATAATTTTGCCTGACTAAATTTCATACTCGAAAACCTCTGAAGTAGATACAGTTTCTAAAACCTACCACTAGATGAAACAAAGTCTTGTAATGCCAGTTGAATATATATGTTGTCCGTGACTGTAAGATCATCTTTCCCATATAGAAGTTGGTCCAGACTAATAGGTTGATTTAAAAATGGACGTAAGCGATTCATTAAAGTTGTTCTCTGAGTGTGATATAGTGGACAGTCGAGGAAGAAGTGGTAGACATTTTCAATGGGATAGCGACAAGAACATATTGGCGAGTTTGCGAGGTTTACTCTATATAGATCATCATTTAAGCTACTAGAAGCATTTCTTAGTCGTGTTAAAAGAATATTGTCTTTGCGAGCACCAACTAGAAAATATTCGGGTACCTGCTGTGATGGATATGAAGAGGAAAGGGATTTTCTAAACACTTTCAAAGATGGCTGAACTTTTATTTCATAATCTAAATCATTCCAAAGTGAAGTAGCTGAAGGGAAGAAAGATTTAATAGTGCTCTGTAAACGATATTGAGGTTGTCGGAATTCATCACTGTTTCTTAAGTTATAAGGAGTTGATTGGTGCACTCGATCAGGGAGAAGATTTGTTAGATATTCTGGTGTTTGACCGTTCTGTATTTTATAAAAGAGAGATAATTTGCGTTTTTCCCTGCGGACTTGTAATGTCTCCCACCCTGTTTCGCGAAGAAGAGATTCTTTACTTGCATAAAGAGGCAAACCAGTTACAATCCTGGCTGCATGGTACTGAATTTGTTCGAGTTTAATGCTTTCGTAGTCGTTACATCCGTCCCAGAGCTCGCAGGCATATTCCAAAATAGGTAGTATGAAAGTAGTATATATTTTTCCGAGAGATTTGCGACTTAATGTGAATTTTAGCTTTTTAAGAACATTTATTTGTTTAAGGGCTGAGTTACTGATGTTATTGATATGTGCTGTCCATTTTCCATCCGAACTAAATGTTATACCTAAATGTTTATGTGTTTCCGTTATATTTGGGTGTGAGTCTCCGAATATGATGTTCAAATTTGGAACTGATCTATTACTTACTACTAGAATGTCTGTTTTTGCAGGATTAAATGTAACAAACCACTTTTTAGACCAATCATGAACTTTTTCTAAATCACTATTAATTGTACGCTCAATGTCGTTTATCTGTTTAGAAGAATGAAGTAAGGAAGTATCATCCGCGAAGAGGCGAGCTAGACTAATGAGATTTTCTGCAATGTCATTTATAAATATTAAAAATAAAAAAGGACCAAGAACAGATCCTTGGGGAACCCCAGCGCCTAATTTCAAGAAGGAAGAGCGATGATTTTTTAGAATGACAGCTTGTTCTCTATCCGATAAATAGTCTTGAAGAAAATCTAGAAGATGACCAGAAAAACCGAAAGATGAAAGCTTTTTTCGATAAATAAAAGACACGGAGTACTGTGGTACACTTTCTTCTTATTTACAATGTCAACAAACAGATTCGAAATATCAAATAAAGGAGAAATTCAGCTAATTGCTGTGTAAACCTCATATTTGACGATAGTATCGATCTGATATCACATTTACGTAGTCTTGGTGACGTATTATTTAACGTTCATAACCCCCCCCCCTTTTTTTTTATTTACATCCTCGACTTTGTTGAAATATTACCATGGAAACCAGATGAAAAGTTTGTTCATGAAGAACAGCATTTGAATTATTATTATTGCAGAATGATATGAAAGCAAACCAAAGTAAAAATCATTCTAAAATCAGGAACAAAACAACAGCAACAACGAAATATTAAAAGAAATGAAACATCGACTTGAAACAAAAATAAACTTTTGAAACAAAAACTATACAACATTAAAGAAAAGAATAAAATGACAAAGAGAGACTTCAATGTTGAATTATTCAGGGCAGACCTTTTTCACATGTTGTTTTAAAGTAAGAAACAGTATTGAAAGGGATTCATCAGCATAGACAATACATTTTAATTCAAAACTACTTTAACCTGTTTCAGGTTATGGAAAGGGTTTTACTGCTAGTCAAGAGCAAACATTTTCGAAACTTATTTCAATAAAGTACATTATTTGGGACTAACACATAAGAAAAATATTGATCCAAATAAAAAGTCGTGAAATTAAATCATGTCAAATTTCATTCATGAAACATATGAATAGAGCAGCTAGAGTATTTTAACTTTCTGTCCAGTAACTTCAATAAAAAAAATATGAAATGATGTAGTTGTGCTGAATTTCATACCAATCTCCAGTATTGTACTAGTACACAACTCATGATGGGAATGGAGTAGAGGGGATGGGATGTTTAAACTATATGTTTCGGCTTGGCTTAAATTCTGATTTACATATAACTATGAAAAATACGCAATATAGTTTGTTCTTTTTGCAAATTCCAGGAGGGTCATTCCTATTTCGCCCATGGGAGATTTAAGAGTTTCAAGTGTACTTGAGGTTTGACTATTTCAATCTTCCCTGTCTGGGATACTTACTTTTATTATTTCACATTATGGACGTGACCGGACCAAAGTCTCTTTTCCTCAAAGTCAGACATTAAGGTGCAATAAATCTTCCAATTACGTAAACTTTTGTCGTTTTGTCGAACGTGTAAACATCATAATGGCATATGTTGGATTTATAATTGATCCCTAAGCAACCCTCCTCAATAAATTATTGAGAGATGTTACTTTGCTCTTTTTGAAGTGCTCTTTATCTCGTAAACTTATAAGGGAGTCGACGCAGACTGTGAGAAAAATATCAGATCGACCATCTGAAGGTAACTAAGGTAACCATCCAATGATAACAAATCCAACAAAGGGCAATTAATGTTATGAAGTACTTATATCGAACAAGTTTTAAAAAATACATCGATTATAGCTTAGATTATGTTTTATGAGATTTGCGAAATTTTGCAACTATATAGGATAAAAGTTATTGATATGTCATTTCGACTATGTCGCTCGTCGCAAACTGAGTAAGTTGTTCAGAATAGTAACCAACAGAGCACGTGCATCATTCGAATTGGTGTGCAAAGAAGTCAAGTACCTTGATTTGGGCATTGCATCAATTTTGAAAATTAAGACTTTTAAGAAGAGACCAAGGAAACTTTGTCAGACCTTAACTTTCTTCCGAGTCCCAGTGAGCTGTGCCGAAAATTGTAAGTGCTGCAAATTTTGAATACCGTAGATCTTGTAATTCCGCGAATTCAATTACTTTCCCCGCACTGTTGTTGCAAAAATGCAAAAATATGTATTCTTAAAAATAAATTCTCATTAAACTTTCAAAATAATTCGATCAAAAAAGATTTGCAAGATAATTACATTTCCGCTTAAAAAATACCAAAAATAAAAAAAATCAACAAAACAAAGAAACTAACCAACAAACCAACCAATACCTTTCATTCCAAAAAACATTCATCACCATACGGGAAGAAATTTCAAAAACATAAACACCACTCAACAATATTTATTAACCATCGAACCTCCTCAAATATAATTCAATACATGTAAGTCGTGTTTTTCAGAGATATGGATAAATCTGTTCGAAATAAAGGGATATATATAATTCTTTTTCAGGCACTCGCACCAATATATTTGACAGTAACATTTCTACAACCGATTTTGGATTTTTTTCAACTTAGTCTTTTTTGAAAGAAGGCTTAGTTATACTTATAAATATGAACTTTGAGGGGCGTAGTTAGGCCTATAACAATGTGTATGCATGTATACTGGAGAAGACAGCGCCGTAGGCGTAAACTCCTTTAAAAATTTGTTAGAAACGTGACAGGTACCAATGAAACTGTTTCCTGGGATTTGGATACTGGCGGATGTTCAATTAAATTAAAGCCACAATCATGAATGGCAGCCATGGCAATTACATACTTGTGAACAGGAACATTGTCCTGATGGAACAACACACCTTTAATGAAGTTTTCGGCCCGTTGGGTACCAATTCTGACAGGGCACATGTAGCCAAGTTCGATCAACTTCGGTTGATCGTCTGTCTCTTCGACGCATTTGAAATTTTCTGTTACAAAATTTCTTGAAATTTCTAAAACGTGGGTCCTGTAGCATCATATCCCACCCATTCTGCTACGTCTTGTGGTACATTTTTGGACATAATAATTTTCATACGTTTTGGTCAAATTACATCGTTTAGACTGAGGATCACTGACGAGGGTTTAGTACCCGAAACGTGCATGTCTGGTCCATGCTATAAATTTATCAGGTTTTAAATGATGCTATTGAATTTAAAGAAGTTTAACATTTGAACTACTTGGTGAGTGTCACTGCTGGTGGACCAAGAGTCCCCGAGAGTACATGTAGCCAAGTTCGATCAACTTCGGTTGATCGTCTGTCTCTTCAACGCATTTGAAATTTTCTGTTACAAAATTTCTTGAAATTTCTAAAACGTGGGTCCTGTAGCATCATATCCCACCCATTCTGCTACGTCTTTTGGTACATTTTTGGACGTAATGATTTTCATACGTTTTGGTCAAATTACATTGTTTAGACTGAGGATCACTGACGAGGGTTTAGTACCCGAAACGTGCATGTCTGGTCCTTGCTGTATATTTATCAGGTTTTAAATGATGCTATTGAATTTAAAGACGTTTAACAGTTGATCATAGGCACAACAGGCGCACTTTATCGCGTGCTTATCTAAACCTTTTTGAGGGAGATTCTGTCAATTTTCTTCAAAGATTTGTCACTATGGATGAAACATTGGTCCATCATTTTTATCCCAGGGGCCAGACAACAGTCGAAACAGTGGAAGCACGTACCCCGGCTCACCCCGGCCAAAGAAAGCAAAGACTGTTCCTTCGGCTGGGAAGGTTATGGCATACTATGCTTCACTTCTGACTCAGTTACGGGAAAATATTAATTAACGTGCCGAAACTCTCATTTCAAGATCTTCTGTCAGAATTGAATGTTCTCTTTCCTATGAAATGCCAACTGTACTGGCTATATATCTGTCTGTAACTCGATCGTCTGTCAGTTATAACAATATCATGGACTCATTGAACAGTTCTGGAGTTGCAACAGTGACGTACAGGCTTTCCAGGACGGGGCAAATCCTCAAGGCTCTGTCTGCCGCGCTTAAGGAGGGTTTGAACACCAAGATGGCGGCGGCACAATTTGCTTTCTCGCTTCCTAGGAAAAGTACAGTCTTAACTCCCTTAAAATATTTGATACTTTGATTGATATACGCATTTGAGTATCCTGATGAAGTTTGAATAATTTCCGGCGTCAATTGAAGAAATTATGGCGATTTTCGAAATTAAGGACTTTGGGAGTTTTATCCATGAGCAAACCAAGACGTCATTTCGACGTAATCGAGAAAAAAATGGCGTCACAAACCGTCGCATTCAAAATGCAATAAAAACATTATTAATAAACGTATTGCATTGAAATTTAGCATGTATAAAATAGAAAATTAACGCTTCATTACAGTGTATTCCTTGACAAATTTACGTTACTGGAAAGCGGATGTCACTTCATTGAAAATGGACGATTTTCGAAGAAAAAAAATGGAAAATATAAAGCCTTGTAATATTCTAATCCTAAATTCAATTTTTCCCATTTTATCATGAAATCATCTCTGGACATTCTTGATAATTTTGATAGTTTTTGACAAAGATTCATCCACAGGATTCCTAATAATTACCTAGCAACTACATTAAATTGGCTCGAAATTGCAATTTTTTTAGCGACAGTGTAATCTTTTATTCAAGTATCCTGCCTATCTTTAAAACACAATTCATTTCATCTTTTCCATACGTAAGCGCAATATATTTATTGTTATTTTGGAAGTTAAATCAAAATTAATTTCCAATAGGTTTACGAGAACAATAATGACACTTTCAATTATATGACGTCATCAAGAAATTCACGAAAACGTCGACTAATGCATATTTCAAAGTCTCGTAGAAAATGTTCCTGTGGATAGAATCAAATGTAAGTTTGTATAGTCAAGGACAGACAAGATATATATAATTTCAGAAATTTTTAGAAAAATTGAATTTGGCGTCCAAGTGTTCAATACCTCCTTAAATTCCGCCTCCATCCACCTTTTCACTGTAGCATATATTCTTTATATATAGTTGAACTTCAGAGAAAAGTTTAAAATAAGTTTTGATAATGGTTTCCATGGCAGCATAATTGCCGCATATATAGTTGAACTTCAGAGAAAAGTTAAAAATAAGTTTTGATAATGGTTTCCATGGCAACATAATTGCCGCAATATGTCTTATTTCTCATATATAGGAGGGTGTCGAATTGATAGACCCATAGCAACATTGGATCAAATATATCAATGTGGTTTGTTATCATTGTTTTAACATTAAATATGATAAAATTTTACAGAAAGTTTCGATCAAAATCCATGACGTTCCGTGCCGTGGCCTGCTGTTTTAACAGAGAATCCATATTAAAAGCATCGACATATATCAAAACGCGTTTCGTCCACTTTATTTAGAAATAATTGATGTTCTCTTATCATTTTTCGCCACGTATCGAGTGATTATGCCCAACGCCTATCCGGATCTTAATTGAACGTTTGAATTCAACATTTTATACGAACAAAATGGCTTCCAAAAAAGGAAAGAAGACACGTGCGATGGAAAAAGAAGTAGAATTTGACGTCAGTCTTGTAACTGAGAGTGGTGGGGATAAGGTGTATATTAAACCAACTTTATTACATTTGTTGATGATGCTTTTTACAAGTTTCCACTAATGCCAAGTTGTCTAAGCGTAGAAGTACTTGGTAGACTGCTGTCTCACACTGTCACTAGCTTCAATATTTCGGGACGCCCGTCTCACACGTTGTTCCTACGGTTATTTTTGTGTGTGAGGGGGCTTAAATTTCTTCCCATATTCTGCCAATTCAGTCACGCGAATACGTATGTGAGATGCTCTCATCATGCTTTTTTTCTTGTTATCGTTTAACTCCGTGTCTTCGCAATAAATCAAGTTAATAGACAACTAATACGTTCATTTCTTTGTATGAAAATGGTGAAATATTCCTATTCCATACTAGCATTTTCTGCGAAAAAGACTTTATACCATATGTGGGTTAGAAATTCCAGTACTTGCAACGATGCATATTGTAAATGTGTTGATTTTTCATCAAATTTACCTGTTGTTTCTTACTTTTCCCTCTTATCCACCATTAGAACTTTCATTTCACGTGACCTTGACTTTGATCTTGCAGCAGCCAAAACTAAAATGACCAACGAATGATGCCGAAGCTATTTTTGTTACGGAGGCCCAAACCTACAATGCTTCAACACCTAGATAAGAGCTCTTCTTTTTATAGAAGGACAAGTTATGTTTCGTGAAATTAAATTCTTGAATTTAATGTGATTTTTTCTCAAATTTTTATGAAATATATACACTCGGTAATTTCCGTAAATTTACACATGCATTTGCGATTCGAAAATTAAGTTTAACCATCAAAGAAAATAATTTCATTCATTATTTCTTTAAAGAAACATTTAGATTTAATTGCCCTTATTGCGTACCGTAAATATAGGTAATTACATTTTGACAAGAGATTAATACCACGTGATTGCTTAATAACGATCATTACAACTTCCGGTAAACATGTGGAGGGAGACATAAACAACTGAATTTTTGAACACTTAAGTATATTTGGGAAAGAAAGCTTTATTTTTAGGGACATATCTCCTTTTTACAGCTGTACCCATGATTTTTTGAAGCCATTCTGTCACTTGTTGGATCATCGTTTCCTGGAGATTGCCGATATAGAGGGGACAATTAAATGTCAGAGGTCGATTTTTCATGAAGAGACCATTCGGACTAATTGAAAAAGAATAAGCGAAAATGTCAAATTAAGGCCTAAATTGATAATATCCCTTGTTCCAAACACTGGAGTCACGCAAAACCGTGACCATTACACGGCATTACAGTCGCTGGTTTAAAGGACAGTCGCGCATTTAAGTGATAGCATCGATATCTTGTGGACAGTCCCAACGTGGTTACAGGCATATATAATTCAAACTGAGGTTAAACTAAGTAATTTCTGACTTCATAATGGTAAATTTCCCCTCTAGATCCGATACTCCACGATAAATATATACCTTACACATTTTCTTCCGGCAAGGTTTTACAAATAATTGTAGAACGTGGATTATATTAGACATTTCACCGTTATGTTAGCTGAAATGTTTGCTACTGAGGTAGGTTTTGGCACAAGAGTTCATTATCCTTGGTGGTCTTCATTATAATATGCACTATTTATCTTGCCATTGCACTATAATATGCGATTGTGATCATGATGATACACAATCGGCTTGCGCTACATCAGTTTAAGGGAATTGAAGCTCTCTCACACACAAAAATAACCGAATAGGAACAACGTGTGAGACGGGCGAAATATTGACGCTAACTGTCGCAGGCTCGAGGTATCCACGGATTGGGAAGATAGAATATAAAAACAATTAATCCAGAGTCAAAAAAACAATTAATCCAGAGTCAAAGAGCAGTAGATCGACTAGTACAGTACAAGAAAGAAAAGAGCAGGACAGCAACGGATGAAGGAAAACAAAACCCAACGAGAAACCCCAAAATGTTACCCCTTGCAATTTTTTTGTTTTTTGTTTTTTGTTTTCAACAACACAGGCACATGTAGAAAGAGGGTCAATATCCTGTATGATGCCCCTTTACAGGTCATAAGAGAATAGCTATATATCGTATAATAGAAGGCTTCCAACAAATTTTTCAGCGAGAAGTAGCATCTGCAATTTTTGCATTTGAAGGGCAAATCGGGGTATGACCATAAAGACTAATTTGTATACAGGGATCACCCTGGGCTGCGCCATTTGCGCACAATTTTCAGAAATGGCGCAGTAAAGTTGTACAAGTAGGCCATTTGGGCGCTCCTGTTAGGGGAAGGGCGCATGATTTGCCCATAACATGCGTAAAGTTGACCTATTCAACCCGCTGCTTAGTGCTAAATTAACGAATTTCAGCGTTCAGAATTAATTTGTAGTGTCTTATAACTTTGAATTTTCCCGGAGATGAAGTGTTAGATACCGAAACTTCGAAATTGAGATCGGATTATTGTTGTAAGCGGACAGCATTTAATTGTCCGTCACACGTACATGGCGACACATGGTCAGTAATGAGTACAATAGCTGAAGAATTGTTTTTTCTTTAATTTATTTACAAGACGTAAATAAAGTTGGGATGTTAGAAATCTTTCGTACGTACGTCCTTTATTTGCAGATTGACCTACTGATCTTCTGTATAGTTACGCTGCACTGATTTCCCGGTATGAGGAGGATGCTTATCATGTAGCAATGTTGAAACAATTATTTTGAAAAGACTGATTTTACCGGATAATCTTTTTTCTTTTAATTTAACTTAATATTTAACCAATGATCGAAAATCTGACACAGCGTCGGCCATTTTAATAAAGCCCCCCCTCCCCCCCCCCCCCAAAAAAAAATACAAACAAAAGATAATGATCGAATTTCAATCGGAGAGCAGTGATACAAGGGCCCAAGGATTTAACAATGCATCTTCAACTTTTGAAGAAGCTCTCAATGAATTCGAATTTATGAAAAAAGAAAGAACAAAAATAATAAATTGAATTAAATTGCTGCAACACTTTCAGTGACTGTATTGAGAAATTTTTCTTATTTTAGATGCCTCCATAATTCAAAATGAAGAATGCTGGAAGGCTCAGTTTTATGCATTTATGGTTGTAAAACCTCGTTTTTTCCTGGGGGCTTCACCCCCCTAGACCCCCCACTGGGGCGTTGCCCCTGGACCCTAATGGGGGCGTAGGCGGCCCCCATACAACCAGCCAATGTCCCTTCCATTTCCTCATCAGGGGCCCCTCATGAGAACATTCAAGGGTAATCCCTGCGTATACTTCCTAAAAACAAATAATTTACACCTAAAGATCTCATAACATAGCCTAATCATCTGCCAAAGCTGGATAAATTTCTACTTTTTAGGACCAACACTGATTCATCCAGAGGCTTTTCTTACTATAAGCAGAGTAAAATACCTGGACGATTCAGACTAGCTAAACTGCAAGTCTATAACAAAAACCCAAGGATGAACACTTTCTTTGTACAAAACCATTGCTTTCTTATATTTCTTCCCACCATTTGAGGCTGATCTGGCCCATGGCCCAATGGGTACAATTACAATTTTGGATTTTGCTTCAGGGCTCTCACACCCATTTTATGGGACTGGGGCCTTTGAGAAAAATAGAGAGATTTTTTCAAAATTGGGAAAAATATGAAAACAAAATGAAGACGAATATGCTTTCATTTGGCTATTCAATTACAAACAAACGCTTATCTGGATCTTATGTCAAATTTTACTTGAAATTTACTATTTTAATCTATTTTGTTCATATTTTTCATGAGGTGTCAAATTGGTAAAACTTGGTCAATAAATTTAGGGAAAAAAATACTTAATTTTGCATTGGGAATGGAGCCGTATATCGGCCCCAAAACAGGCCGATCGCGAGCCCTGTGCTATCTCATGAATAAAGAAATCCAAATAAAAAATTACTATCCTTTAAGTCGATCGCACTGGTCGAAGTCAGTTTACTAGAAGTTGTGTTGAAAGGAAAAACATGGCAAAGTATCCATCCTTGGGTTGTTATTATAGACAGAACCAGAGGAAAGGGTTTGTGCAGCAGAAAGGTTTTGTGACTAAACTGTAAACAACAATACCCGGTACCTCGACCCTGTGACCATTAGAGAATTTTCATATTCGTACTGTTAGACTTGGTATATATTATGTATTTGAAGTAAGAATTTGTCAGTGACAAAGCCTTTCAACCAAAAGAGGAGATATCAAGTATCAATTGATTAAAGTGCCGTGAATGGAGATGTCACTTAAACTTTTAAAGCTTTTTATTTTTGTAACAATTGATTTGTATTGTAACAAATATATTTATTTTAGGAAGACTATGAACTTCTGAAAGACCTTGAAGATGAGGAGGAGGTCTTGGACAATGAGGACTCTGATTTGGAGGCTGAACCAATCAAACGTGATGAGGTAATAATGACTAACGATTGGTGGGTCATTATTTCTTTTATTTCTAGGAAAATTTTATGGAATTGAGAAAAAGTTATTTTGTTGTACATAAACATGAACTTGTAATTCTTCTAATCTTAAAATTCTTTAATGGGAAAGTATTTTTCGTGGAATGATATTTTCTTAATTTTCTACATGTATAAGTATTATTTTAAAACTTTCATTGTGACTGTTAAAGAATTGTGTCAGAAGAGATTTATTTGTAAAGTTCCATTTTGTATGATGTAAAACTGATTTGTGTATTTATTTTCAGATCAGAAACTTCATAAAAAATCTTGGCATACCTGAGGTGTTCAAGGAAGATGAAAGGTTTGAAGATTGTTTTCTTTTTTTCTTTTAAAACAGTAGTATTTCGACAACAATTAGAAGTTTTTCCCAAACAGAACCATTCCTATTTCTTCAAAGTTTGTATAACCCTTGCAGTGAATTTGCCTAGCATACTAAGGAGTTCTCCAATTCTATAACATCAGAATGACAACCTAAAAATGAGTAACTTTGTATGCTACATGTAGGCTGAATCACTTTACAGGTTGTATTGACTTTTGATATTTTAATTTCACCAGCTTTAGCCGACAGTCCATTAACTTTAACATTTTCTGGTCAAGAACCTCACAAAATACTCTTACATATACATATACATTTAAAGACAATTTGTTTTGTACGCTAGAGTACCTCACTGAGCATATGTACATGTATCAAAATGTTGTGTTTAATAATGTACTAAAGCATCCTTGATTTGATCAGCAGTCATGTGATTCATATTTTGATGATATCCTGTATATTTTCTTCTAGTGACAAAAAAGAAAAGAAGAAAAAACAGCCAGTAGAAGAAGTGAAGAAGTCAACAGAGACTTCTTCATCGTCCATTACAGAAAAGACGTTTAAAACAAAGAAGTCCAGGAACAAATACAAAGAAATTCAGCATGATGAAGTGTCCAGTACCACGCCTTCTTCTGAGGCATCATGGGATATCAGAAACCACATATCCCAGTATGCTCCAAGGAATCATCTACTGATAAAAGCTGGACAGTCCTGCTTTGCTGAGTTGGTAGGTTTTTCATTATGAGGTAAAATTCCCTAAATTAAAGATTTACTTATCTACATGTTCATTTATTGAAATGTTTTCTATTTGTCATATTTTTTCAAGTTTTTTAGAATGTATTTTGTGATATTTTTAGTCTATGTTTGCTTTTGATCTTTTATGTCAGGAAATTTTTTATACTAGTCAGGTACTTACTATCGCCAGGCACATATTATCGCCACTTCATTTATATCTCCACTTATTGTTGATGTAGGAATTTCATTTTTTCACCATAATTACATCTTTGATACATGAAAAGGTATGCAAAATTTCAAATAATTCCATTCCCTGCAAATACTGAATTTTATGATAGAAATTTGACAAATCTTATTGTATTTCCCCCGCCTCTCTTGGGAAAGGGTAGGTCACTTTGTCATCCTATATCTCTTTGGTTTTTGAAAAAAAAATGTATCAATTTTGCACATACAAAAAGAAGAAAGTTCAAAGATTTAAGTAATGCAAATTTTGTCCAAAAACTCTAAGATTTTCAGTAAGAACTGGAGGAGGTGGCGATAATATGTACCCTCCCTTCGTTCAAATTTGGCCCAACCCTTACATTCAAGAATCACTAGTAAACAAGAACCAATCGTTAGTTTAAAATGAAAGTTGGAAGAAATGTGTATCAAGGGTTCTTCTTCCTTCTGTTCAAGTTTCATTAAATTGCATAAAGAAATAATTACTTTAGAGTCTGAAACATTGAAAAAAAGTGGCGATAATATGTGCCCGACCAGTACAGAAAAGCGTCATATACCTTTACATGTATTTGCGTAACCATATCAATTCCTTTCTATACAGGAGTCATCTGTGGCAGATTCTGATTGCCCAGAAGTTATAGAGAGACAAATGGAAACTTTCGCCTCTAAGTTGCTGGAAGATGAAGTCGCTGTTCACAACAAATGTAATTACTGCTCATTACAATTGATTACAATGATACTGTTAAGACAAAATTGTTTGTTTGATATAGCATGCTGGCCACTGGGACTGCACATGCATCAATTACCTCTTTAACATAAAATGTCCATGGTTAACTCTAGCAAGATGGGCAGTAAATGCTCAAGTACATGTACATGCACGTTAAGGTGAAAATTTTGCAGCATTTTAAAAAATCTTTGGTTTCAATAAAGTATGTCAATTTGTTTGTACTTTTTATAGTGGAATCCAGGAAGAAGAAATCTGAGGTAGGATGGATAAAGACTGTATTGTCATCTGGTACTCTATCTGACAAAATGGCCGCCCTAACGCTACTTGTACAGGAGTCACCAATTCATAACCTCGGAAGCTTAGAGAGTCTTGTTGCCATGGCAAAGAAGAAAGGAAAGAGGGAATGTATGATGTCAGCAGGTGTGTTTTTAAGAAATGACTGACTTACTTTTGGTGTTCATTGGTGTATACATGTAATTCTGGTTGGTCACATGCAAATTCTGTGAATCGCAAAATACTTTTGCTTTTTCGAATCATGATCCATGAACTATTCACATTTGAATATGTGGAATTTTCTCTTGAACAGAAGGTACCTTTGTTTGAGAGTTTAAAAGGTCATAGTCACATTTCTTTTCATTGATGATTTTTACAGGACACAATGAGCTGCAGTATGGAAATATGTCTTACTAACATTCTGTAGATTATATTCCTTTATACCTGTAATCTTTATTAATTGATATTCATTCTTTCCTATCATAGAAAATACTTTTGTATGGAGTTGATCATGATTGTTGATCACATATTCACATATTTTCAGATACGTTACGAGAATTATTCATTTCAAACTTGTTACCAGAAGACAGAAAACTACGGCATTTTAATCAGGTAATATTCCTAAGAAATTATAATCTTCAGAGAGGACAACCTAAGTTTAATAGTTTAATGTAAATCTATAATCTTTATTTTCAGATATTTCCTTAATTGGCTTTATGTAATTATTTTACAAAGTACAATAAAAAGTACATGCACGTAATTGCATAATTTTTATGACATTTCATAATTGTTTTAAGCTTTTCTCATTCTTGACTTTGATAATTTATGTGGATTGAATATAAGATACGAAAGACTGAGCATGAATCCTTACATGTATAATTCATTCAGTCACTAGATGGAACAGAAAAACAAATCCATGATAAAATCTTATCACTTGCAGTGATGATTTAAAGATTCTAGTTTGCCATGCCATGCTCTATAACTCTTTGTAAATATTAGACTGCTTCAAATTACAATTGCACTTGCTGATCTTCTGATTTTTAATCCGAAATGACAAAAAGGCCAAAGTAAAATATTCCGAGTTTACATTAACTTTCTTCTTGTTATAGAATCCCCTTCACAGATTAGGAGAATTATCTGGTGGAAACAAAGATATGGTGGACAGATTATTACTTCAGTGGAAGTTTGAATCCAGACTTAAAGATATATTCTCAGACTATCTCAAAGCTCTAGATGTAAGTTTGAACTTGTACACCATCATCTTCAATGTCACTTCAGTGTCCATAGGGATTTTATCTAGTTTGCCTTGGGATTTTTTGATAAAGATATTTTTGGAAGAAACAATTTCATACTGAACATTGGAATGTAGCCAGAATACCCTTACAATTTTCAAATTAATCAAAAATTTGATTATGTCACACAGTATATTACATGTATTTATGGTTCCGCTATTGGAATATACTTGGTAATGTCAATTTTTACCGTATGATTTGTATTTTCAGATGATGCTTCGGGACAATATTCTTGCAACAAAACAGAAAGCTCTTGGTAATCATTAATGTGATAAGTAATACATGTACATGTATCTCAAATGTTTACAATCTTGTGTGCTTCAATTTAAAACATGCAATATACAAAATGAACCCCTTTCAACCATTCACATTGGGTATAATGCAAAGTCTTATGTTGAAGTTCTCATTCATGTATTTGATTTTCTCCCTCCTTAGTATATTTACATGTACTTTCAAAAATTAATTAAGCATCATTTCTATTTGTAGGAATTGTCTATACTTTACTGACTTCTAAACCAGAGCAAGAACAGGTTAGCGTACTAATGAGCTAAAATATTTCATTCTAAAAAAGATCCCATTTGTTTAGAAAATATTAATTACATTTGAAATTATTGAACATTCATTTAAATAACTATTATATTATACAATTTATCAAACAATTATATAAAATTTCTTTACTTATTATTAATACTGTATACAGTATATGCAATAAAATGTCAAAAAAATGTTTTCCCCACTGTTTAAAAGAATCTTGAAATTACAAGAAGAACATGGTTGTATGAATTATCATTATCTATTGATACATGTACATGTACATGTATATTTAGTCTTCTGATATTGACTAAACTCAAATTCTCACATTTACAGTTATTACTGAGCACTCTGGTAAATAAGCTAGGAGATCCTGACTACAAACTGGCATCTAAAGCTTCTCATTTCCTCACTAAACTAGGTATGTGTATCTTTGTTTGTGACATTTTACGGGGCCTGCAAAACAAAAGGCAACATATAGAGATAACTTTTTCTTCTACAGTTTTGCACGTACCCTGTGAGACACTATGTGAGACACATAAGTTGTCTCAAAGGCTCTAATTGACCAATGATAAAAGAGAATCTTATTGTGACGTCACAGTAACTTTGTCAGAAAACATGGAGTTAGATGGCATGAAAGATGTTTGAATTTACTTTTTACTTATGTTTCAAAGAGGAATAAAAGATTCTTTCACTTTCTACCGAGTGAGACATTTACACGAGTGACAGAAATTTCATCTTTGAAGATGAAATTTCCGTCACTCGTGTAAATTTTTATGTCTCACTCAGTAGATCGTGACAGAACCTATTATTCTGTTGTCCATCTGTTTGTCTGATAGTCACCCTTTCACATAGGATATAATGTACAAGTACTTGATATTTTGTTTTCACTTCATCAAAATTGTAGATATTGTCAAGCAACTCAACACTCATTGAAGGTCAAGGTCACTGTCAAGATCACATACTTAGGATCAAAGATACACGTATGACAATTAACATGCTGTCTTGTCTAGTTACGTAGATACATGTAGCCTAATATGTTATGGTACATGTATGTCACTAATAGCTGATTTTCCAGTAGATTCATCGTGTGGACAAACACCAGACATCACAAAATTTGGCGATATTTTCATTGTGACGTCAAAATAGAAAACATGACAATGCATAAAGTCAGTGCGAGCAAACATGATGTCACAATTCAAATGATTGCCAAATGATGTGATGTCTGGTGTCTGTGCATATAAAATCAAGGTTTAAAATGGTCATAAATATTCTCTGGAAAATAGACTATTGTTTTTCCGTTTATCATTTTTAGTACATGTACATGTAGTATACAGACTAAACAGTTTGTTCTGAATTCTTCATACTTGGCACAAATAAACGTAATCACCTTTACACCTGGAAGAACCATATTAAATATTAAGGTCAAAGGTTAAGATCAGAGTCCAATAAAGTCTTTGATGGGCTGATATTGTGCTGTTTGTGGTACTCTTGCTGAGTTAATAAAAAGAAACACTCAACATTGTAGAAAAAATACTATAATACATGTGACACTACTTTTTTCATAAGAGTTGTTTGTATCATTTGTAGTTGATTGTCATCCCAACATGAAGTGGGTAGTTGTAGGAGAAGTAGAAAGGTTACTGTACAGACCTAACATTCACATCAGAGCACAGTGAGTATGTCTTAGTTGTAGAAGTAGAAATGTTACTGTACAGACCTAACATTCATATCAGAGCACAGTGAGTATTTCTTAGTTGTAGAAGTAGAAATGTTACTGTACAGACCTAACATTCATATCAGAGCACAGTGAGTATTTCTTAGTTGTAGAAGTAGAAATGTTACTGTACAGACCTAACATTCATATCAGAGCACAGTGAGTATGTCTTAGTTGTAGAAGTAGAAATGTTACTGTACAGACCTAACATTCATATCAGAGCACAGTGAGTATTTCTTAGTTGTAGAAGTAGAAATGTTACTGTACAGACCTAACATTCATATCAGAGCACAGTGAGTATGTCTTAGTTGTAGAAGTAGAAATGTTACTGTACAGACCTAACATTCATATCAGAGCACAGTGAGTATGTCTTAGTTGTAGAAGTAGAAATGTTACTGTACAGACCTAACATTCATATCAGAGCACAGTGAGTATTTCTTAGTTGTAGAAGTAGAAATGTTACTGTACAGACCTAACATTCACATCAGAGCACAGTGAGTATTTCTTAGTGTGATGATACAATGTGCTTGTGAAGGTGAATCTTACATGTACATGTACATGTATGTGTTGGATGGAATTGAATTTATTGTTTGCATCCTCTCCTAGACCTACATGTAGGTACAAGCTTTTGGTACAAGCTTTTGGTACAAGATCTAATCTAATGAGAAATGTTACAATGTTTAGATAAATGAAATAGAAGCAGTCTGAGAAATATCATCATATTATACAATGTACATGTACATGTATATGTATGTTTTAGGTACTACTGTATCTGCTTCCTGAACCAGCTGGTCCTGAGTCATGAAGAAAAATCCCTGGCTGCTAAACTAATCAGTGTATACTTCTCTTTCTTCTCTGTAAGTATCATTATTGAAAACAGATTTATTAGAGAATATTTTATTTTGAGTATAATTGAGTAAATTTCCATTTTGACAAGGAACTCTATGTACTTCAGCTTGGTGTCCAGGTGCCCTTTGATTTTGAATTGTTTGAAAATCAAATGAAAAGATATTTGAAAATTTACTTTCATTCTATTTAAAGCATTAGGGGTATAATACTCTACTTCCAGTTGTTTTGTAACAGAAAATCAAATTTAGCAATACATGTATTGGGGACCATACATTTTCATGGTAAGTTGAATTAAAAACATTAAAAAATATCAAGTACAAATGTATCTAAAAATACATGAATGTAAGATATGGAAGTATATAATTGCTAGGTTTTCCACAATATTGCTATTATACCCCTAATACCTTAATAGGACTAACATAGAATTACATGTTCATGCATGTATTACCTTATTGTCCCCCGCTTTCGCGAAAGCGCGGGGACATTAAAACCGGTCCGTCCGTCCGTCTGTCCGTCAGTCACAAAAACTTTAACCTTGACCATAACTTTTGAATGGTAAGTGATAGGGCTTTGATATTTCAAATGTGTATTCCTTGTGACAAGACCTTTCCAAGGATACCAAAATATTGACCTTGTGACCTTGACCTTGGACTTTGACCTACTTATTAAAAACTTTGACCTTGATCATAACTTTTGAATGGAAAGTGATAGGGCTTTGATATTTCACATGTGTATTTCTTGTAACAAGACCTTTGCATGGATACCGAAATTTTTGACCTTGTGACCTTGACCTTGGACTTTGACCTACTTATTAAAAACTTTAACGTTGACCATAACTTTTGAATGGTAAGTGATAGGGCTTTGATATTTCACATGTGTATTCCTTGTGACAAGACCTTTCCATGGATACCAAAATTTTTGACCTTGTGACCTTGACCTTGGACTTTGACCTACTTATTAAAAACTTTAACCTTGACCATAACTTTTGAATGGATGCATAACTTTTGAATGGTAAGTGATAGGGCTTTGATATTCCACATGTGTTTTCCTTGTGACAAGACCTTTCCATGGATACCAAAATTTTTGACCTTGTGACCTTGACCTTGGACTTTGACCTACTTATTAAAAACTTTAACCTTGACCATAACTTTTGAATGGTAAGTGATAGGGCTTTGATATTTCACATGTGTATTCCTTGTGACAAGACCTTTCCATGGTTACCAAAATATTTGACCTTGTGACCTTGACCTTGGACTTTGACCTACTTATTACTTTAACCTTGACCATAACTTTTGACTGGAAAGTGATTGGGCTTTGATATTTCAAATTTGTATTCCTTGTGACAAGACCTTTCCAAGGATACCAAAATTTTTGACCTTGTGACCTTGACCTTGGACTTTGACCTACTTATTAAAAACTTTAACCTTGATCACAACTTTTGATTGGAAAATGATAGGGCTTTGATATTTCACATGTGTATTTCTTGTGACAAGACCTTTGCGTGGATACCAAAATTTTTGACCTTGTGACCTTGACCTTGGACTTTGACCTACTTATTAAAAACTTTAACCTTGACCATAACTTTTGAATGGAAAGTGATAGGGCTTTGACATTTCACATGTGTATTCCTTGTGACAAGACCTTTGCATGGATACCAAAATTTTTTACCTTATGACCTTGACCTTTGAGTTCGACCATCTTTTTAAAAACTTTAAGCTTGACCATAACTTTTGAATGGAAAGTGATAGGGCTTTGATATTTCACATGTGTATTCCTTGTGACAAGACCTTTGCATGGATACCAAAATTTTTTACCTTATGACCTTGACATTTGAGTTCGACCTACTTTACAAAAAAAACTATAACCTTGTCCATAACTTTTTAATGGAAAATGATAGGGCTTTCACATTTCACATGTGTATTCCTTGTGATGAGACCTTTCTGTTGGTAACAACATTCTGACCTTGTGACCTTGTCCATGGAGGTTGACCCACATTTAAAAACTTCAACCTCGACCATAAGTTTTTGATGGTAATTTAAATCATAGGTCTTAAATATTTCACATGTGCATACCTTTTCATAAGCCCTGTCCCTTGGAAACAAATCAAAAGTTTGGACCTTTTGACCTTTTCTTGGAGTTAATCTTTCATATTTAGAATGTTGATAATATATGAGATATATTATTAAAACTTAAGAGTGGGGGGATGTCTGTAAGCATTTCTTTAAAGACAAACAACCAAAAGCGGGGGACCACAATTCCTTGAATTTGATTTTTCTTCTTTTCATAGGTTACAAATGAAAACATTATCATTGTCAAATAATTATTCCCTAATTGAAGTAAATCAACAAAAGTTTTCTATTTTTGCTCAAATCAAAATATTTTTCAATAGACCTTTTGCCGAAATTTATAATGGCTGACAAAATGATGAAAAATGTCCGAGGTAGGCAATTTTTGCGCACTTTAAACAGTGACGCCATAATGTAAAATAATGCCAAAAGATGTTGACTCTGACAATTTATGCATTCTAACAAGATTGCAAAATTGTCTATTAAAGATTCTCATTTATTTTGATGTGATTGTTTTGATTGTGTATATAATTTTTCCCTTCAGACTTTTGTGAAGAAGAAGGAGGTGGATACCAAGATGATGAGTGCCCTCCTTACAGGAGTTAATAGAGCTTATCCTTATGCTAAAGGTTGGTGTGTGTTTGTCAGATGTAAACAATGACACCTACCATCAATGGATTGTTTGTAATTCAAAACATGTCTTAATTTGTGTTTACTTTTTTAAAGTGAATGCATTTACTGTACTTGTACATATTTTGTATGTCAATACCTATTGTTGATGTTAAATGTACAGTTTATGTCATATTCCTGTTTTTACATGTTTCTACACAATAATGTTGCTCTATTGACAATTACAAGTACACTTTATACTCAAGAGAGCATCTACATGTAGGTGACATACATGAACATGTACAGATAAATCTTGATGTATGTTTTCATACATGTACATGTACTTACAGTACATGTATGTTTACACTGAATTTTGACATTTCTTTGCATCCCGAAAAAGCTTAATTTAGATGTACATGTATGTTGTTCTATTTCAGTTGATCAAGATGAAATAAACAAGCAGATGGACACCCTGTACAGGATAGTCCATATTGTCAACTTTAACACCAGTCTACAGGCATTAATGTTACTCTATCATGTTATGGATGCCAGGTACAGTATACAGAGTGTTTGGAGACCATGACCTTTGACCTAGTGACCTTGACTTTGGACTTTGACCTACTTTTCAATAACTTTAACATTGGCTATATCTCTTTAACTAAAAGGGGTATGGCTTTGATATTTCTCATGTAGATACCTTGTGAGGAGATCTTTCATTTGAGACCATGACCTTTGACCTAGTGACCATGACCTTGGATTTTGACCTACTTTTCAAAATCTTTAACCTGGGCTTTATATCTTAAACCATAAGGGGTAGGGCTTTGATATTTCATGTGTAGATTCCTTGTGATGGGACCTTTTATTGAGACCATGTCCGTTGACCTAGTGACCTTGTACTTGGACATTGACCTACATTTCAACAAATTTTTAGCTGGGCCATACCTCTTCTACTATAAGGGCTTTGATTTTTCACATGTAGGTACTATGTGATAGGACCCTTCATTTGAGACCATGTCTGTTGACCTCTTGACCTTGGACTTGACCTACTTTTGAAAAATCATCTCTAACTATAAGGGGAAGGATTTTTATATACAGTATCATGCATATATTTATTATTACCAAGACCTTTCTTTTGAGGCAATAACCATTAAGTTAGTGACCTTGACCTTAACCTTAATGATTAACCTACTTTTTAATTAGTTATACTTTGGCTTTATCTTTAGCTCTCTAAGGGATAAGACTAATATAAGATGCATTGTCTTCTCCATGACAATGCTTTTTGTATTCTAGTATTTATTTGATTTTTGAACCTGCTAAGGCGAGCTATGTAATCTTTGATTACCCTTCTGTATTATAACATGTTTGTTTATAATATTATGGATATACAATAAATTTTAATGAGATGTTATTGTTCTGCTGTTTTTCTGTAACTTGAGTTTCTGTAGATTTAGGTTTTCTACTTCATACGTACAATTTCATAATCTAAATTTAGAGGTAAAGGGCCTTGTGATTTTTTTTTATTATCGTCTAATTTAGCTTCAAGATGACATTCATCTTCAGTGGGAAATTGGTTTACACAAGATTGTTTGTACATTATATTCTGTACAATGGGTAAAAATAATTAAATTGAACTCATAGAATATACTACTTTAAAACACTAAAGAGTTTACTTTTTAAAAGTCTATTTCTTTTCAGCCATAATATATCAGATCGTTACTACACTGCCCTATATAAAAAGCTGTCAGACCCTGGTCTCCGTGCCTCAGCTAAACAGACCATGTTCCTTAACCTTCTTTTTAGAAGTATGAAGAAAGATATTGCTGATAGGAGGGTCAAGGTATGTAACATGTGTATAATCTGAATCAAGTAAAAACTTCACATTCTGTTCATACGTGTACATACACATTTGGGTTGTATAGGTGTTGGACTTGCATATAAAATGTGACGATTTGTCTATTGCTTTGGTGAAAATTTTGATTCACTCCGTACAGTTGAATTGTAACAGGTCATGTCTGAAGTCATGGATATTTACAATGTAAAAGATGATTTAATTATTTTGAGTTAAAGACATATACTGTACATGTATACCTCCAGCATAAAATATGGGTAACTTGTACTGTAAACGTGGAAAATTTCATGTGGGGGTAATTTTTCCGTTTTTCTCGAAAAATGAACCAAATTGCGAAAATTTGTTATTTCAGCCCTATTTTAGTTTATAAAATGTCAAATGTACATGTATGTTGAGTCCAAATCATAAAAGCTTTTTTTTATTTCACACTCTTATACTGAATAATACGTCGCTCAATACGTCTTAAAACGCTGAAATCATTGAAAATATCAATGAATGAGCAATATTTTGATACAAAACTATGAAATCAAGTGGTAATCCATGCCTTGCCCATAAATATTTTTTTGTCAATGGATGGATTTCTGATCGGCCTTTTGATTTGCATAAAAGAATGCATGGGCGAGGCCTGTAGCATAGATGAATTTTGAAGATTTGTTTTTAAAATACGATGATTTTCCTGAGTTCTGCGTCATTCAGGGTAAATGACGTCAGAACATGACGTCATACATCACGCGCGTGACGTTTCAAGGGCTCAAAATTATGATGTGGTATTTTCTCCAACATTCAACATTGCAAAAAGTGATAATTAATAATTTGTTATCAAAAAGTGTTTTTCGGCGAAATTATAGGGCCGATATGAGGGGTTAGTGACCTAGTCCTTTTCCCCCAGTCAAAATAACCATGTTTACAGAACATACATCTCTATGGATTTATTAATACATTTGTAGTATTATCTGGCAACATTAATGTATTGCTATTCTGTGTACATTTCAGGCATTCATCAAGAGGTTACTACAGGTGTCGTCGTACCAGACAGCTCCGTTAATTTGTGGTGTATTAGTTATGTTAGACGTCTTACCGATATACATGTACATTTCAGGCATTCATCAAGAGGTTACTACAGGTGTCGTCGTACCAGACAGCTCCGTTTATATGTGGGGTATTAGTTATGTTAGGAGAGGTACTCAAGGTCAAACCAGATATCATTAACACAAGTTACGCCATACAAAAGGTAATATTCAAATTAATATATTTAGAGACTCTTCTGTAGTAAGGTAATATGTAGGTTTTTTAAGTCTAATTTTTTTAAAAAAACTTTTTACCAATTTTACCAATTTTACTTGTGTATGTATCTAGTCTTTTATTTGATGATGAAATCAATATTCATTTACATGTAAATTGTTTGTGCTCATATATTCTGTGAAATGTTTTTAAATGCTGGGGATTGGGAGAGTAATCACATAAGGTTGGGTTGTTTTTTTTTCTTGAATACATGGGATAAATATTTTCCTTGATGTATGTGACAGCACCTGAAGTATTAGGCAGAGAATGAAAGTTGTACTGCTTGACTTTTCTTTGGAGTCATGAAAGTTGTCAAAAATCATTAATATAATCTTATGAACAAACCAAATTATTTGACATTTTATGTCTTTAATGGTGGAAACAATTACATGTACAATGTAAGTCAAAGTAAGATTTTTGTGGATGTTCAGCAAACCAACAGTTGAACAAAGTCTACTTGAGGAGTAAATGTACATGTATCATTCCTATTGCATATATCTAATCTAAACTTCACATTTCTCTGAGGATACAAAAAAATATCAGATATACACATTGGAGTAATTGCCATCCAAAAGCACCAAGTCACATGATTTTATGATGCTCAAATTTAAATGTTGATATTTTTATCTTAGTTCCGAGAAGACTCTGATGATGAAGAGGAGCACTTTACAGATTTACCTGCCCCTGATAGTGATACAGAGTTACCTGCTCCTGGTGAAGATTCTGAGGAAGATGTATCTGATACTGAGAGGCTTCCTAGTGGAAAGGTGGAAGAGGCAAACAAAGCAAATAAGACTGGATCTTCATGGCTTCATAAACAAAATGTGCCAGGTATAATGGATTTAAAGGACCAGAGCCACGAACAGCAAAATCGGCCTAATTTGCCACAACGTTCATCTTTTATATTTTGATAATACCATATTTCAGCAATTCAGAACTGGCCAACTTTGTGATTTACGGCCTTGTTGAAGCAAAATATTTTAATGTGAATTGAGGGTATGGTATATTGTTTGCGACGTCATTTGACGTCATTTTCACATATGACGTCGCATAATGTCAGGACAAGTACCATGAATTACTAAGTATTAGAAATGAGTTGAGATATTTCTACATTGAGAAAATGTGTAAAATATTAATTTTAAGAAAACATATCTTAAAAATTTCTATAAATACAATATGTGTTCAATTTATCATGTACAATCCGTGTTTGTTTTGCCTTTGCTCGAAATCACAGGCTGAAAATGTTCGTCCTGGAAAGTTCTACAGTATGCATGTCTTCAATGTAATACATTTACTTTTTGTATTCGTTTAAATCGCGTAAGATGTAAGCTGCATCGATCCACAAGAAATTGCTGTCATTATATATGATTATGTGAAAAAAAAATCAAAGAAAGACTTCATGTTTACCATCTTCATGAATCACGGATCCGATACGTTCAAACTGTCCTAGAAGAGTGTTAGGCTGTATCAGATACCATGTATGCTTCTTCATTTTTTAAGAAAATTTCTGAAATACCGTTAAATTTAAAGATTTTCTCATAATAAAGATGTCAGAACATCTTCAATCAAAAGTGAATACCCCTGTACAACATCAAAACACTGTTCTATATCTGCCGCAGATCTAGATAATTAAAGCATCCACTTAATTTTGCCGTAGATACACCACTGTCAGCGATGTATGAAGATGAGCATTGGTGTGACTCAATTTGACATCTATAAGTACTTCAAATTTGTTCCTATAAACTAGTAGGCTCAAATTACACGTATCAGTTTTTAATCCAATTTCGCGGTCAGTTGCTGTATTAGACAGAGATAATAAATCGGCTAAATTATGAACCCCTTCCGTACACTTCGGTGCATATGAGTCAATGACTCAATATAAATAAGTACAGCTAAAACTCGAGTTGAAAAATGAGAAAAATAATGTCTTAATTCATTGCATGATTTTCCTTCTAAAGTCAGTGTGTAATACCCATTTGCAGAGGTTGTGGCGGATACAGGAATTAGGGGACGGGATATTTCTAGCATAAAAGCGAAGGGTCAATGGTAGCGGACTCTGCACATAGAGAAAAAACGATTTTGAAAATTTCGTATTTTAAATTACTTTTCATGCTCCCGTTCTTATCATGACATATATAATTATTGATTAAAGAAATACGTGTGACTCTTCTCACATGTATGTGCTAGTACTAGTATAAGTGTTGGGCAATCGGAAGTTAAATCATAATCGATAAGCGGAAATAATCGGATGGGCATAACCCATTATTATTAAAATCGGAAAATTCAAAACATTTTTTTTTCATTTTGCAACCAACAATGAGTTGAAATAAACACCAAATCATTATTTCTTTGTATAAAATTGTTTTATTGAGTGAAGCACTTTCGATCACAACTACTATGAATTCCCTATCAATTCGTTCAAGCTTCTTTTTCTTGAATACCATGCAACAGAAAATGTCATACACTAGTTTGTACTTTGAAGTACAAGGAAAAAAATAATAGTATAAAAGGGAAATACACGAATTTATCAAAACCAAGATACTAAATCGGACAATCCGGTAATCAGCGATGTCGGCGACAATCGCGTTTGATTTTCAACATCGATTAGTAATGTTCATCGCTGGCCATTCAACGGCCGACAATCGATCGTCAGCGATAATCGTTCCATACTAAACTAGAATCCGTTGCCATGACTCCCATTCTGATAAATTTTTAGTGTCATTTTGTGTGAAGAGAGAACATTTTTCAAAGGAGTGTAGATCTATTTACTCCGATTAATCGATTCTCAGAGATAGAATCGATAGTCGGCGAGTTGGATATTTTAGAGACGATAGCGACAATGGCTGCGACTATCGTTACAATAATACAGCGTGTATTCATGTGAACAAGATAGAGATCAAGGTATGGAATACGAATACATGTACGTAATGGTTCGCGCTTAGAGGAATGAAAATTTAGGTACGTTACACGAATAAGAAAACCACTGATCCAAATCTGCCAGAATAGTACCATGAATGTGACAAAACGATGTCATAGATGCACAACATTATTAATTTCTGGATCGATGGAGTGTAGCAAAGGTGATTACTGTTCGAATGTTATGAATTGCAGCGTTCGCGTACTTTTTAAGAATTAATTTTTTTTCTAACATCTTTGCAATATCGGATGATTGGCGAATCTAAAGGGAGGGATGAGGCCAGGGCGAGAAGGGGAGCATGTTCTAGACTCTCCCCTTTTTGCGGTCAACATTTTTTAATGACGTGATTTTTGTTTTCAGAACTTGATGATAAAGCTTTTATAACAGTACGGTGTCCTTGAAAATTATTTAATTTTACAAAATTTTTAAATGCAAAATATTTCTTTTCATATGCAAGTTTACGTTCTCATTTGTATAAATTCAAATTTTCAGGCGAATCTAACGCATACATTCGCTGCTATAGCCGTTTGAAAACGTCATTTTTAATTTGTGGTGCGCAGCTCTAACTTTCAGGCGAATCTAACGCATACATTCGCTGCTATAGCCGTTTGAAAATGTGGTGCGCAGCTCTAATTAATTTCCCTGGCGCCACATACAATGTATCGTGTTTTTATAATAGAGGTATATGGAGATTTAATTTTACAAATTCGACAATATTATGGTCGTTACTGCATATTTATCAAATAAAACTTTTTATGTCTCTTTTTTTCTCAACCCAGACCCGTCGGAATAAATTTTACGTTTTCAATAAAATTTATTTTCAGGGAAATAGTATCTTTGAAAAAAATATTATACCACGGTCTCCTATCCCCTGTTATCCATTATATTGGGCGCTGAACTTTATATTACATCAAAATAAACGGGCAGAGAATTGATCCAGCATAGTCTGAACCTCAATCAAAATTCGCTGGTTTGATATCGTTCGTCAATCATCTATTTCAAATTAATCATTTGATTTCAAGTTTTCCATTTTTTTTTTTTTTGTCTTCAAAAATCCTCACCTCCTCTTTAAAAGAATTAGATCATAAATATTTCTTCTTGGGCGTCGATCTATTTTGCTTCTTTATGCTGCATTCATATTACGACTTTCTTTTATGTTTCGAATTCTCATTACTTCAATCACGTTTTTTACCCCTTATCTTTCAATGACAAATATGGATAATGACCATATCCCTGTCTACAGTACAAAATCGATAATTCAGAAAATCAGAAACCGAAGGCATACAAAATCAGGACAAAACAGGAACCAAAGCAAACAAAAACAAAAACCTCCACCATATGAAAAGAAGCGAACTCCCGATATGAGAGTGAGACCAGGTGCCCAGGAAGAGTAAGCATCTCCTGCTTGCATGCAACACCCGTCGCTTCAATTCGGTAGAACTGTCACATCCGGTTACTTCCATTTTGGAAGATATAGAGTACAATCTTTGGTTGGATGGTTCAAATGGTCTATGACAGAATATCATCCACCATTCTGGATAGTGGGACATCATAGTGTATGACGAGTTCCCCATATCGACCGTAGAACTTCCTCAGTGACGATGTTAGTCGGTCACAAACATATCTCTATCATATAGGATAATTGTAGAAAGCCGATGCATTTTTTGTTTGCATATTTTATTCCCGTATAAGGAACATTTTAGGAAATAACATACATATATATAACAAACAAATAAACCGAAACCCCCAAAATCCCACATACATTATATATGCCTTCTTTAAAAGATTTTAAAATTATTCTCTTATTTTTTCCTCGTAGTATCACGTGTATACATGCCGATATATACATGGAAGACACTGGTCTCAAAAGATTTAAGTATAACGAAAATATGTATCGTAACTACTCGAGTGCACAACTTGACATTTCAGGAAATTCATAAACGTCAATTTTGATGACGTCATTGGTATAAATGACGTCACAAATATTATCTAATATGGAGCAGTTTTCTGAGGAATTGGAATAGTTTGAAACAGGTGTAAAAGTAATCAACCGCCAAATTTATAAAATTTTACATAATTTTAAAAGCTTTCAGATTATCTACTACCTATCTTGAAATACAACTTCTCATTTTCATCGTCTAGGAAGTCTTTTTCATGCATTCTAACCATCTTTGATGAACAATTTGTCAAGAAATGTGTCAACAGAGAATTCATAAAAGTTTAATTTTCGACTACGACCGGACCTTCTACCAAAAAAATCTTCATCGAAATAATCACAGGTACAATCAAAGAATATTTAAATATAATTATTTTTTTGGTAGAATGTCCGGCCCTATGCGAAATTATTGATCAAATTTCATGATATCTCACAAAAATACCGGAAATACCAATCCTGGCTTGGTTTTGGGCTCTATATCTTCTTAAGACATGTCCGGAATCTCACAACTTCGCACGTTTTCGAAAGACAAAATGTTCTCCTTTCCTTTTGTTGATAATTTAGAAACATTGTCTGTGTTTGAAAATATACGAAAACTTTAGGCCGATATCGCCGTTCGTGGCTCTGGTCCTTTATCCTAAAAGCATGCATACAACATTCCAGGAATAATGTACAATGTTTACTTGGTAATTTGGACATTCTGTTATTTCAGAGGTAGCTGTAGCAGGGAGTTTATGTTTTACAAACATTCTCAAGTAATCCAAACAAAAAATCAGATTTTCATACACATATTTAGAAGAAGAAAAAAAAACCAAGTGATACATGTATTTCAGCCATTAACAAACAAAAAATACAACTCGAGAAATTGAGTGCTGAATACGTGATCAAGTCTACTAAAATGAACATAAAAAAATCCTAGGAATCTTAATCTGTACCTCAAGTATGTCCTACACATGTGTATATATTTACAGGAGGGAAACACAGCAGTAGTTATGACCCCTGCCACAGAAACCCGTTATACTGCCATGCTGATCAGGAGTGTATCTGGGAGTTAGAGAAACTAGCCCAACATTACCATCCTTCTGTAGCTCTGTTTGCTAACAGAATTCTCAAGGTACGTACATGTACTGTGGAAAGTAAATTAAAATATATATTTTGGGCTGCAAACCCTCTAGTTTGTGTATGTTCATTCGTTCTTCTATGTAATTGTATCTTTATGTCTGAACTAATTTAAGGTCTTTTTTTCAAGGATCTTTTGCTAATTATAGTACAGTCTCCAGAGAAATGCTTCTCTCTTGCCTTCTTCTCTTTTATAACTGCAGTATGTAATGTAATATGCAAAGTTCAACAAAGATAAGTTTATGTTTTATTGATATATCTGTATGATTAAAATGTGTGTAACAGATTATTTATTATATCAGGGAGAAGATGTCAATTACACAGGAGATCCATTACAAGATTTTACATTGATCCGATTTCTGGACAGATTTGTCTACAAAAACCCCAAGAAGAAGGAAGCCTGTGAGTATGAAGAATATTTTTATCTTGTATAATTTACCTTTCATTCTTAAATATAACATTTTTGGCAAAATCATTTCATGATGTTGCTATTCATTTCTTGTATCTTTATGTAGTTTTAATGTTTTACCAATATTTGACAAACTCAAATTCAAACATTTGTAAAAGTTTCATCATTAAATAGTCGACATCAAGATGAATAATGTATGCCATAAGGAAGTTTTCATCCCTACTTTACTTGCATGTATGCTTCTTGTGCCTTTCTTACACATATGTGAATTCTAAACTGAATAAAATAGAAAAATGATAACCTTATTAGACAAGACTGAAAAGTGAGGAATTTCCTTTTGAGAAATTCACTTGCTTATTTCCTATAAAAAAGAACAAGTAATATAAATACAGAGCTACATATAGTTATACAGAATAGACCACTTGCCGAAATAATGGCTGACAAAATGACGAAAAATGTCCGAGGTAGGCAATATTTGTGCACTTTTTCATTTTGACGTCTCAATGGAATTATGTCTTTTAACAGTGACATCATAATGAAAAACAATGCCAAAATATGTTGACTCCGACATTTGGTGCTTTCTAACAAGATCAGAAAATGGTCTATTAAGAAATGGTAGAGACAGTAACTTCAATCAGTGTTTATTTTCTAGCCAGTTTAGATCCCTTATTAGGACCCATTTCTAATGTAAAATCATGAAGGATGTTTTTTTTTCCAATTTGGAACAGAAAATTCCCAATTCATAGTTATTAGACTTTAGATGGCAAAAAACAGAATTTTTATTTAATGAAGCTGAATTTGATAGATATAAAAATATTAACTATGATCAAGGAAGAAATAATTTTACACAAAGTCTCCTAATTCTGTTTCACATGGTAAAATATTTCCAAAATTATATAGTTATTCCCCATTACCAGGGGACCTGGACCCATTCCCAATACGCCGAAAATAGATATTGATAAAGAATATTTACTCATATTTTTTTTTTCAGTTTTTCACATCTTTATACTGTTCAATATTTTTTCCTCATCTGAATTGAAGCAAATGATCTTTTCAGTACCAGAGATGACAGGAACATTATCAAAATCTAACTTTAAGAGGACAGAGCTGAGAGGAGCTCGGAAAGTCCCCATAAATAGTAAGAAATACCTAGAGAGAGGCGAGGAAAATATACCTGTGGAAGAAAAATTCTTTTTCAAGTAAGAACAAGTCTTAAATGTTTTCTAAGAAGAAAATTTTAACTCTGCATTGACTAAACTAACTCCATAATCAAATGAAGGCAAACAGAAAATTGCGAACATAGTGCAACAGAATAACATTTTTTGCTACGGTTTATTTTTGCAACAGCCATATATGAAATGCTTCCTACCCCAAACTCAGATGTTACGGTCCTTCCTGAAAAGTATCTGTATTTATACAATATTTAATGACTCAGGATTTATCATCTTGAATTGAATGTTGATATGATATGATAAATTAGACATAGCAAACTCTTACAAGCTGCCCCTTACATGAAAAATTTCATAGCAGGAGCATTGAACTCAGAATATTAGCTTTATTTTTAAAAGAATATCCAACAAAAATAAATGAATTGTGCATTTCAGCTTTATATTTCTCTTATACATGTAGATGTAGTTTTCCAGGCATACAATTACTATCATATTTTAGTTTAATGCAAACATTCTCATAATTTGTGAGAAAACTAGATATGTACTAGTGGTCTAATCAATATTTTATAACTTTCAGCAAGTTGCCAATGCAAAGTAGAAGTACAAAATGTATTAACATTCATTGTCTTTAATTTTAGGTATTTCAGTCAAAAAGCTGAGATAGACAAAGCTGGGAAAGGAGGAGTTAGTGATGAGGATAGTGATTCAAGTAGTATTGGGGATGACGAATTTGATGACTACCTAGGTACATTTACATGTAGATTTTAAGGAATTTTCCATAAATTGACCTTAAACAGTAATTTTCTAAGAATACAATTTTACCCTTGACATTTAGATAAATTGCAGAGTTTTTCTTTATATGTTTAACTTTATTACATACATGTACAAATGTATACATGTATGTCAGCTGGTATGTTTCAAACTGTGTAAGATATTTGTGCGGAGATCAGTTAGTTGTTGAATTTTTCAGACAAGTACGAGTCACATTTGGATTCTGTAGATGTTGATATGACAGGTCTAGAGATGGATTTTGCTGAGTAAGTACATGTATATAAGAATGGTTTCTCTTTGCCTCTCATAACATTAAACAATTACGGGTAGTCTAAGGAATTATTGCTCTTCATCTAAAAGCAACTGAAAGTGAGACACTCTTATAAGTTTAATCTATGTTATTTATGTATCTTAATGATGACCTTAAAGAGTGCATTACAACCATAAAATTCATGGTATGCAGTATAAAAACGAAATTTTGGGGGCAACTTTTTTTCCTATACTTTCGCTATAGTGACACTGTCACAGAGGATGTACACATACATGTAAATACATGTACCTACAGCAGGATTTAATCAGTACACTAAATGTTGTAGAGCATGCATGGCCCGTATTATTAAGCATGTAAAGTTTACAGATGAAACATTGCTATAGGGTTTTCTTAACGTCACAATTTTCTCATTACAACTATTAAATTACATGTATTTTTTTCAGAGCTGTTGGGGACAAAGTAAGAGGTAAAAAAGGAAAGAAAAAGAAGATTAAAGATGAAAGTGAAGAGGAGGAAGACGATGATGTAGATGATGATGATGATTTATCTGATGAGGAAATTGATTTTGGTGATGATGAAGATTTTGCCGCACAATTTAAAGATTTCGATGAAGATGCTGATGATCTGTCAGGTGATGAAGGAAAGGATGAGGAGTTTGATGAAGAAGATATCGCTTTTTCTGATGATGGTATGATTTAAAGACCATTGCAACTTTTTTTTGTGTAAAATAATTTTACAGAGGGAAAATACATGTACATAAACAGGGACGTTAAGCTATTGATACGGCATCTGATTAAGGCAAAAGATTTAAGAAATGACTGTCTTACTTTTGTTGTTCACGGTTGTATAATTCTGGTTGGTCACATGCAAATTTCTGTGAATCGTGAAGCATTCTTATCAAACATTAGTCACCCTATGTTTGCATAATCATCGCTTATACAGCTTGTTACAGCATTCTAACGTTAGTAAATTTTCCCTATGTTCAAAACTTGGGACGTTTCATTACAGTAGGCAACCCGATATTGGAATATAAATCTAGTTGCCTAATGGGCATTCAACATGGGGATCTACTAGTCGTGTAAATATTAAATGTTGATGAAAAGTTTGATACTTAGTACAATACATTAATGAATCTATAAAAGATTTTATGTTAGGCACATTAAAATAGAACTTGGGTATTTTGAGAATTTTTGTGTCGCCTGCGAAGCATAGCGACACTTAGGGATCACTTTGTCCGTTGTCCGTCTGTCCGTCTGTCCGTCCGTCCGTCAGTCTGTCTGTCTGTCTGTCTGTCTGTCACACTTTGGGTGTCACAGCCCATAACTTTTGATTGGTAAGTGATAGGGCTTTGATATTTCACATGTGTATTCCTTGTGACAAGACCTTCCTACACATACCATAATTTTTGACCTAGTGACCTTGACCTTTATATTTGACCTACTTTTCAAAAATATTACAAATGGATATATCTTTTGATTGGTAAGTGTTAGGACTTTAATATTTCATATGTGCAATTCTTGTGGCAAGACCTTTCAACACATACCATAATTTTTTACCTTGTGACCTTGACCTCGATATTTGACCTACTTTTGAAAAAAAGATAAGATTCACTTTATCTTTTGATTGGTAAGTGATAGGGCTTTGATATTTCACATGTGTATTCCTTGTGACAAGACCTTCCTACACATACCATAATTTTTGACCTATTGACCTTAACCTTTATATTTGACCTACCTTTAAAAAAAATTACAAATGGATATATCTTTTGATTGGTAAGTGTTAGGACTTTAATATTTCACATGTGCAATCCTTGTGGCAAGACCTTTCAACACATACCATAATTTTTGACCTTGTGACCTTGACCTCGATATTTGACCTACTTTTGAAAAAAAGATCAGATTCACTATATCTTTTGATTGGTAAGTGATAGGGCTTTGATATTTCACATGTGTATTCCTTGTGACAAGACCTTCCTACATATACCATAATTTTTTACCAATTGACCTTGACCTTTATATTTGACCTACTTTCAAAAAAATTAAGAATGGATATATCATTTGATTGGTAAGTGAAAGGGCTTTGGTATTTCACATGTGTATTCCTTGTGACAAGACCTTTCTACACAGACCATAATATTTGACCTTGATCTAGAAATTTGATCTACTTTTTAAGAAAAGTAATATTGGCTATATCTTTTGATTGGTAGGTAGTATGGCTTTGATATTTCACATGTATTTTCCTTGTAACAATGCCATTCTACACATACTATAAGTTTTTACCTTTTGACCTTGACCTAGCTATTTGACCTTCTTTTCTAAGGTTGTATATATTTTTTTAATTGGTAGGTGATAGGTCTTTAATATTTCTTATGATGAGACCTTTTTGTTACCAATTTTTACGTAGTGACCTTGACCTAGATGATTGACACTCTGTTCTGAAAATTTGAGAATGACCATAACTTTTAATTTGTAATTAAGGATCCCGCACCCTAATAGGGTACTTCCGGTTAAAATTTATGCACATTTTCATAATTTCCCGACAAATGGCGATGATTTAATGATCGGGAATCTTCGGGATGACATATAGTTGATCATTGTATGATAAATGTAATCCCTAATTCTAGCTAGAAAAGTATGTATATCATTCTTTTTGAAGAGAATGAAAATTCTCCTCTCTGGTATTTATTATTGAAACTGCATTAGGGGTTGAATACCTTAAGAGGTCTGATATTTCAAATGAATTTCATTTGACAAGACTTTTCTACTGATACCAATAATTTGATCCACTTTCTAGAATAATAATCAAACCGCTTCGCAGGCGACACAAGCATTCCTTGGATTGCTATTTTTAGAAATAACAAATGAGAAATTTGTGTCCATTTCTATTCTAATGAAAAGTATCATACTTGTATATTCAGATGAGTTTGGAGAGTTAGCTCCCAGTCACAGTAAGAAAAGGAAAGGACAAGCTATCCCAGACAAATTCAGTAAAAGGCAAAAGAAAGGGTAAATCTTTATACTTAAACATTTATTTGATTCATGGTACATGTACATGTATTTGTATAATATACATATAGGTAACAATATTACCCATTCATAAAAAGTTATAAGGCATTCCAAGGAGTATGTGTACTTATCATGAAATTCTATCTATCCTTTAGTTGATAATTTTTGGAGAATGCGTATTTAGTATAACCATTCTATAGTTCATGGATCAGTCATTTGAACACTTGATTTTACTTTAAACATCTAAGATACATGTAAGTTTTGTCACAATTAAAAGTCCATTAGAGAACAGGTAATTGTGTATGTACTTATTTACAATTTTTTTATATACATGTACAATGTACATGCAGGAAAGAAGACCTAAGTGGAATGTTCGCATCAGCTGAAGAAGTGAGTAATAAGTATACAGAATGAACAAATCTTTGATGTTTGTAATTCACTCTAGAAGATTGTAAGGCAAAAATGAACATTGTGTTTGAAGGTTTTCATGAAGGTCTTGTTGGATCTCAACAAACCCAGCATATTTAAGTGGTATTACATGTATTTATAACTCTTCATCTACTGCATATTTCAGTTTGCCCACCTTATTGATGAGAGTGCTGGATCCACGTTAGATATGACGGGATCAGGGGCCGTATCAATGAAAGACAATGCACGTAGGTGGCTTACTGTATTGTTATGTGGTTAATTGTATTTTTGGCCGGATTGCAAAATGAAATGGCAAAGTCCGTCCATCAGTGCGTCAACATTTTGCTTAAAGTGTTGCGTTTAAGTCTGTTGAGAGAAAAATGTTTGGAGGAGCAACTTGAAACTTGACATGGTGATAGACCATGATGAGACAGACGGACTTCGCCATTTCATAGACCGGATTTTGCTTTGCAATCCGGCCAACAAGGTCTTTTTCACTTCATTCTCGACATGTACCTTCAAGTGTACATGACTTATATTTAAAATGTAAAGATTTTATAATATTGTTAAGTTTTCATGACGTCTGACTTTTTAAATTTTCATCACAGATATGAAACAAATCAAGTGGGAGATGGATCGCGAGAAGAAAATGAAGGGTGACATGCGAAGGAAGCAGAAACGGGGCAAACCATCATGGAAAGGTGCTAAATCTCATAAAGGCCCAAAACAGGGATTTAAAGGACAGAAAAATGCGAAACCTGGAAACCGCGGTCAGAAAGGGAAATCAAACAAAAACTTTAAAAAAGGGGGTCAGAGGAGGAAGTAACTTGTAGTGTGTATGTATTACACATGGAGAAGTGCTCAGACTATGTGAGAATTAAAATTGTCAGATTACAAACTTAGTGATGACTGTGATTTATGAACTTAGTGATGACTATGTGATGTATGAATTTCTTATAGAATGGAGAGCAAGATTTCAAACAGATGTACAGCACGTTTAACATCAAATACATTGTATGAAGTATCACCTGCCACATATGTTATGAATATATTAATTGATGGATAAATTAAAACTTTTAACAATGTTCATAATGTCAGAAGAGTTATTATTGAAGAAATCTCTCAAAGTACATGTATAATAAAATCAAAAATTTTGTGAAAGTGCCATGCTGATTTTAGCTCACCTCAATGAAGTTGAGTGAGCTGATGCTATGTGTCAGGTTAGGAAGTTTTGGGTAGCTCGGTATCTGACATAGTCGATTTGACAGCCTTATATAACATGTGGCCGACCTAGAAATGTCCTTTCCTATGAACTTTTTTTGATGATTCTTATCATTGGGATAGTAATGAACGATTCTAGCTTGGTTGCCACTCTGGCAACCTTGGACAACTCTTTTTATCGCCGGAAATTCAAAATGGCCGCCAAATGCCTCCCACCAATAGATGAAATTAAATTCTTTCTTTAAATATTAAGTGTGGCACATCAAATCAGGGGTTTTGAGGGTCAACAAACCCATTTCCGGTGTCATTTTTACAATTTGAGTTCATTCAGGACTACAAATTCAAGATGGCCGCCAAATATCAATCTCATTATGGTACAATGTGAATATTTCAATAAAACGTTTGTGTAACACATCTTATTTGTAGTTGCATTTGTCCTAGAATGCATTTATTTTGCTGTTTTGGTTGTTTTCAGCTGACAAATGTTTCTGGGACAACTCTGCTTATCGGGGGAAATTCAAAATGGCCGCCAAATGCCTTCCACCAATAGGTGAAATTTAATTCTTTCTTTAAATATTAAGTGTGGCACATCAAATCAGAGGTTTTGAAGGTCAACAGACTCATTTCCAATGTGTTCTTGACATTTTGGACTTATTCTAGGCTAGAAATTCAAGATGGCCGCCAAATTTCAACCTCATTATGGTACAATGTGTAGATTTCAATAAAAAAAAGTCATGTTACACATCTTATTTGTAGCTACAAAGATCCTTGAATACATTTATTTTGCTGTTTTGGTTGTTTCCAGTTCACACATATTTGTAGGACAACTTTTTTCATCGGGGGAAATTCAAAATAGCCGCCAAATAGTCCACTATCACTTATTAAAATGTAAAAAGAAATAGCACAAGCTCTTATTTCATAAGACTTACTATGTAATGAAAAATGAATAAGAGTGACATATAAGATTGGATGGTTTCAGCTTTAACAGACTAGGATTCGTCAAAATGTAATGCAAATATAAACATGTCATTTGTTTGATTAGAATGGTATTCGAAAGACAAAAATAAAGTTCCCCTATTGATCATGTTGATATAAGACCAGTTTGTTTGACACAGGGGATTCTAGAGTAAGCAAGTAAACTCGAGGTAACTTGACCATCTTGGCTCTTTGACCATCATGGCAATTTCTTTGCTTGCATGGCTTGTATAGCTTTTTTTTCCAATCGGCAAGAATTATGCAAAAGAAAGTGTTTGATGTTTTTTTTACAACAGTCCCTCGGTGTAATTTATGTTTAGTTGAGCTATCTACTATATTTATGTATAACATTAATGATGACATGTACCATTTTGCAATGAAATTCTGAACCTTGCATCTATATCCTAGCTATTTATACTTAAAATGGAACTTTGTAAGAATATAATGTCTTCCAATTTGGCAAAACAGCGTTAATTATATATGCTTCTTTGAATCATTTTGGCTGGAAGTACCACTAATGAGCATTCGTTGTCCGAATCATGCATGTCTTGTGCATAGAATGTATTCTTCTATTTAAAGAAGGCTGCCCAATAGTAACAGGGTTAGCACTCTCCTTTTTCTTCATAAGGACGGTTAAGTTTGTAAATGAACAGGCCTTTCAAAATTTCATCTGCTATCATTACATCTTAGGATGATTTTAACTTCTGGTCGGGGATTTCGTCAGTTTTTCTATACAGTGATTCAAAATTAAATCTGAGGAATCTTCAACTGTGGTAAGATGAAATGGTACTACGTATGTTTTGGCATGTAAAACTCAAGTGGGTGAAATCTATCTTGATAGCAATTGTCTTGGATATCAGTGTTCCGTACAGTTTGAAGGTTGTTTCTATATCATATATCTTAAACAGGTTTTCATTCTAAATGTTTTCTTACAACAAAGAGTATTTGGTTGGATAGTAAGACGTAGTCAGTGTGACAAGCTTGAAATGAATCTTAGAACAGAACAGGAGCATAAGTCAAAAGAACAGTGACAGGGAAAACGATCTATGTCAAGAATACAGGTCACGCAGAAATCCTGGAAGAACTTTGCTCCTTTGAATTCCTTTTGCAGACTTTCAAATAGGACAATCAATTAAGTATTTGACATGATATTTTGACAATCTATAGCCCTATGATGTAGATTCTTGCTTCAGGTCGACTTTTATCCCCCTTTCTTAAAATATACAATATATGCAATTTATTTTTATCTTTATGATAAAAAAAAATTCTCTTTTACGGTTTGAGAATGTGCAATCTATGTAAAAAGTGCATGTGTAAGCTCATATCGACAAAAGGAAATTACACGTGGATTATACCACCTTTGGGATAACAAATAATAATTCATTAGCATAATTTTAGAGCAGATAAATTTACAGCATGGACCAGACATGCACGTTTCGGGTAATAAACACTCGACATTTAATGAGATGTACCAGAGTTATTCGTAACGAAATGGGAATACTGAAGTGAGGAGTCATTTTATGTTTAGCCTTTAATGAACTAATAAGCAAAATGACACCAGATATGGATTTCTTGGCCCTTAAAAGCCCTGATTAGATGTGCTATACTTAATATATCAAGTAATTATTACATTTTACACAGTAGTAGAAGACTATTTGGTGGCCATTTTGAATTTCCCATGATAAGTAGAGTTGTCCCAGAAGCATGTGTTAACTAAAAACAACCAAAACAGCAAAATATATGCATTCTAGGACCATTGCACATACAAATAAGATGTGTTACACGAACGTTTTATTGAAATATTCACATTGTACCATAATGAGGTTGAAATTTGGCGGCCATCTTGAATTTGTAGTCCTGAATGAACTCATATTGTAAAAATGACATCGGAAATTGGTTTGTTGATCCTCAAAACCCCTGATTTGATGTGCCACACTTGCTATTTAAAGAAAGAATTTCATTTCATCTATTGGTGGAAGGCATTTGGCGGCCATTTTGGATTTCCGGCGATAAAAAGAGTTGCCCAAGGTTGCCAGAGTGGCAACCAAGCTAGAATCGTTCAGTACTACCCCATAGATAAGAATCATAAAAAAAAGTTCATAGGAAAGGACATTTCTAGGTTCCGAAATTTTCAAATCGACTAACAAAGTATTGACTGAAGTTATTATACCCCCTGCAAACGAAGTTTAGGGGGATACATGTATATAGGAATCACCCTGTCTGCCTGTCTGTCTGTCCGTCTGGTTAAGAAGTTTTGAAAGCAGATTTCTTTTATAGTATTATGGTAGGCCTTTCATATTTCATACACACATTCACAATAAAGAGTACTACATTTTGGTACCATGACTTTTGACCCTAAGACCTTGACCTTCACCCTATGCAACATTTTATGTTAAGATAGTTTGAAAGCAGATTTCTTTTATACTATTAATGGTAGGCCTTTCATATTTCATACACACATTCGCCATAAATAGTACTACATTTTGGTACCATGACTTTTGACCCTGTGACCTTGACCTTCACCCTATACAATATTTTATGTTAAGATGTTTTGAAAGCACATTTCTTTTATACTATTAATGGTAGGCCTTTCATATTTCATACACACATTTGCCATAAATAGTACTACATTTTGGTACCATGACTTTTAACCTTTTGACCTTGACCTACACCCTATACAACATTTTATGTTAAGATGTTTTGAAAGCACATTTCTTTTATACTATTAATGGTAAGCCTTTCATATTTCATACACACATTCACCACATAGAGTACTGCAGTTTGGTATCATGATTTGTGACCTTAACCCTGGACTTATGTTGCAGTTTAAGTTAAGAAGATTTAAAAGCAGATTTGTTGCATACTATAAATGGTAGGCTTTTCATCATAAATGGTATAAAAAACGTCTGGGGGTGTAATTCATCCACTTAAGGTGGCTCAATAATCCAAGAATTCTTTGTCAGAGGAGAAAAAAATATTCTGTTTATTTAACATTGATATCTGATGATTTATATTTGTAATTAAGATTACATATCATCGACCATTTGATTGACTAGTGGTCCTCTGAATATACATATGTAAACCAAACCCGAGATCTGTCGCAAAACAATGAATTTTGATAGATAAAAACATAATATATTGATAATGATTCCAGATTGAAACCATTCTTGTGATCATTTTCACCATAATGTCATCAAATATGTATATTTCTTTATAGATAATGCTGTCAAAGAGTGAAATAGCTAAAACTGTTCCAGAAAAGTACATTTTGGGTACCCCCACCCCAAAATGAGAATCTAAAAAAAAAGTACTCAGTACCCTTATTTGACATCAAAGTGATCAGAAGTCTTTGTCAGAAGTTATTTTCTTTTACATTTTTCTCAACGACATACTCTATCCTTCGAAAAGAAATATAAAAAAGTACATGTTATCGTTCATTCTGATTTAAAATATTTGGTTGTCATAGTAACGATTTTATAACAATTTGCAATAAGTCAAATTAAAATGCCCTGTTCCCTTAGTTGACATTATAACGATGAAAATATTTGTTAAAAACTGCTATAATTGACATATTTTTCAAGATCAGACTCTAATCTTTTAACAAAAGTACAAGACATTCCGTTTTACCTTGTTTCCATATTGTAAAAATCTACTTGGTTTATGCTGGACGGACGACAGACAATGGATGGACGGCGCGCTATGACAATAGCTCAGGTGAGCTAAAAATCAGACACTCCGAGTCGAGATTATTCTTCCCCAAATTTCAGTGAAAGTTTCAAATTCTGATACAAGGAAGAATTCTTACACAATTATCATTTATCATCGAAATTAAATAAGAATAAACAAGTTTACAAATGATTTGTCCAAATAAACAAGAAAAGGAAAGTAACATGTGTACTTCTAAATATCCTTGGCAAAGCGTTATTCGACCTTTTATTTTATAAACTCACCTTTCATGTTTTATAAGTGTCAGCTAAATGAGTTTTGTCAAATAAAGTTCAAGTTCAAGTTAAAGCTTAAAAAAATGTATTGTTCAAAATTTCATATCTGATTCCATCAATCTATTTAGAGATACGGATATATATAAGAGAAATAGAACTAAAGTAAACGGAAGCGTTTTTAAACAGTTTGACGTTCAACGTCAATAAGTGGACGTCAAATCCCTCCCTCGTTCTCGATAATGCGTGCAGTTATCTGTGAAATGGATATATCTTTGAACAAAGCAGGGTTTAAACTAAAATTCATTCGCTTAAATTTTTCAAATAGGGAAACTTTATTCGATAACATCTTGTTGCAAAGTACTAAAGTTGACAAAATTGAAGAAAAATTCTTTAAACCAAAGATTATTAGAGAAACCAAACTTGAAATATCTTATCTATGATATCGCTAAAATCTCAAAGAAATATCTTGTTTTATCATGAACTTGAGTTTACCTTCTTGAATTTGTTCAAAGGCAACAGGCGGTTGAATTTCCGCCGATGACGTTCTAAAAACGATACGTTTACGGCGTTAGCCAGGGTGTCTCACTTACGGGATATTTTTGTATATATAAATTAAACGATACATTTGACAAAATATTTATAACACTCAGATTGTAGATGATAATTTTCTGTTTCCATCGATACCAAACATGTCGAAATCCGTCGAGAAACAAGCGAATTACGGAGGAGTTTGAAGGCCGAAAACTAAAAAAGGCCACATGTAAAAGTACTGCACTCGATACTTGATGACGTCAAACGATTATTGAGCCTCCTTAAGGGCAGATCTAGTTTATCTCCCACTGTGGACTGGGATATCCATGGAAACGCTTGGAAAAGATATCCTTGTCTTACCCCTATGGGGTAAGATAACATTTTCACGTGCCTTTTGACAGTAACGTCAATTGTGACGTCATACACGAGTGCTGCGTTAGCCGATCAAAACTATGGAAAAGAATACATAAAATCTATTTTTGTAGCGCTTTTAGACAGTGGGAGAAAAATAATCAATCCCCAGATGTGATCAGGGACACGGAAATCCAACCCTCGTGTCCAGGATTTGCTTTTGTCCACGACTCGCCAAGCCTCGTCATGGTACAAGCAAATCCTGGACACTCGGGTTGGATTTCCTTGTCCCTGATCACATCTGGGGATAGATTCTATTAATCTTAAGCCCGGTACACACGGTAAGATTTGTCTTATAAGACTTGTATTATAATACAGAATCTTACCGTGTGTACACCCTTAATACACTGTATTATAAGATTTTCAAAAACATATAAGACTGTATTAGCGATAGAGCACTGCTCTATCCTTAATACAAGTCTTATAAGATTTTTTTATCTCTGGCCAATGAAATTGCTCTGTCCTCTTTATTCATCAACATTTGTAACTAAAAATATTTATACATGGAAAACCCCAAAATACATGTGCTTCCATGGTGGTCAAATTCCCAAATTAGACACGGAAAAATTAATTTTGATTGATTTTACATTTTCGGAAGTGGAAGGGGAATTATGGAATCCTTCGCGGGAAGTGTTTCACCAAAAATATTCAAGTGGTAGGGCTCTGGTTAGATTTTCTGTTACTTTTAGGGGCGATTTCGTTAGGAGTCCATGATGGACACTAAATGCTTCTCTCCACTTCGTGCATGGCATTGCTCAGTATCTACTTTTAATCTTTTCCTTTTGAGTCAATTTCTTTCACGCTTGTAAAACATGTTGTTGCAATTAACTTGTCTTCAATAAATGGGATATTTTAGCGGGAGAAAACCACGTGGAGTAGACTATTTGTTGACAGTCTTATAAGATTTGTATTACCGTGTGTATGGTAGAGTCTTATGAGACATAAAATCTTATAATACAAGTCTTATAAGACTAGTCTTACCGTGTGTACCGGGCTTTAAATGCTGAGATGATCCCTTGCATCCGATACTGCATCTGAACTTCTGTTTAAGAAGTTTGGGGTAGCTCAGTATCTGACAAAGTACTCGTGCTACAGTTACCAAACTTGCATATGTGATTCATCTAGGGATGCTGAGATTGACCCATGCATTGGGTGCCAGAAAAAAAAATTGAGCTTATACATTTATATGTGCTACATGTACCAAACGTGCATATTGGATATCTTTCAAGAAATTTTCATAAAATGACCTTGACCTACTTTTTCCGCTTGAGTAATTTTGCTTTTGAAAGCCAATATTGAGCAAAGTAGAAGTGCTACATGTACCAAACTTGCATATTGGTTGTATTGTACAACAAACTTTCATAAAGTGACCTTGACCTACTTTTTCCGTTAAAGCAATTTCGCTTTTGAAAGCTAACATTGAGCAAAGTACAATGTATACACGCAAGTGCTACATGTATAAAACTTGCATATTGGATGTATCTTTGTTTTTAGCTCTACTGGTCTCAGACCAGTCGAGCTTATGCGATCACCCTTCTTCCGGCCGTCTGTCCGTCCGTCTGTGCGTCTGTCTGTCTGTCCGTCTGTCCTTAAACAATTCTTTCCGGACAACTCCTCTGAAACTGTTAGAGATAGAAAGTTAATTCTTTTTGCATTTTACTTGGTCCATGGTCTAGTTGTGCACCTGACATTTAGTTTCAGTCCCTGACCCCCAGGGTCTTAGAAAATGGGCGTGGTCATTAAATTCTATGTAATCTTGTTCGGACAACTCTTCTGACACTATAAATGATAGAGACATAATTCTTCTTGCAATATGATGGGTCTGTGGTCTTGTTGTGCACCTGATATTTTGTTTGAGCCCCTGACCCCCAGGGTCTTAGAAATGGGTGTGGTCATTTTCTCCTATATAACTCTATATAATCTTGTGCTCGCAACTCCTCTGACACTATAAATGATGGAGACTTAAATCTTTTTGCAATATGATGGGTCTGTGGTCTTGTTGTGCACCTGATATTTTGTTTGAGCCCCTGACCCCCAGGGTCTTAGAAATTGGTGTGGTCATTTTCTCCTATAACTCTATGTAATCTTGTGCTTGCAACTCCTCTGACACTATATATGATGGAGACTTAAATCTTTTTGCAATATGATGGGTCTGTAGTCTAGTTGTGCACCTGATATTTTGTTTGAGCCCCTGACCCCCAGGGTCTTAGAAATGGGTGTGGTCATTTTCTCCTATATAACTCTATGTAATCTTGTGAACGCAACTCCTCTGACACTATAAATGATGGAGACTTAATTCTTTTTGCAATGTGATGGATCTGTGGTCTGGTTGTGCTGATATTTTGTTTGAGCCCCTGACCCCCAGGGTCATAGAAATGGGTGTGGTCATTTTCTCCTATATAACTCTATGTAATCTTGTGCTCACAACTCCTCTGACACTATTAATGATGGAGACTAAATTCTTATTGCAATATGATGGGTCTCTGGTCTAGTTGTGCACCTGATATTATGTTTTAGCCCCTGACCCTTAGGGTCTCAGAAATGGGTGTGGTCATTTTCTCCTATATAAGTTAATGTAGTCTTGTGCTTGCAACTCCTCCGACACTATAAATGATGTAGAATTAATTTTTTTTGCAATGATTGGTCTGTGGCATAGTTGTGCACCTGATATTTTTAGCTCTACTGGTCTCAGACCAGTCGAGCTTATGCGATCACCCTTTGTCCGGCGTCCGTCCGTCTGTCTGTCTGTCCGTAAACAATTCTTGTCCGGACAACTCCTCTGAAACTGTTAGAGATAGAAAGTTAATTCTTTTTGCATTTTACTTGGTCCATGGTCTAGTTGTGCACCTGACATTTAGTTTCAGTCCCTGACCCCAAGGGTCTTATAAAATGGACGTGGTCATTAAATTCTATGTAATCTTGTTCGGAAAACTCCTCTGACACTATAAATGATGGAGACTTAATTCTTTTTGCAATATGATGGATCTGTGGTCTTGTTGTGCACCTGATATTTTGTTTGAGCCCCTGACTCCCAGGGTCTTAGAAATGGGTGTGGTCATTTTCTCCTATATAACTATGTAACCTTGTGTTCGCAACTCCTCTGACACTAGAAATGATGGAGACTTAAATCTTTTTGCAATATGATGGGTCTGTAGTCTAGTTGTTCACCTGATGTTTTGTATGAGCCCCTGACCCCCAGGGTCTTAGAAATGGGTGTGGTCATTTTCTCCTATATAACTCTATGTAATCTTGTGCTCGCAACTCCTCTGACACTATAAATGATGGAGACTTAATTCTTTTTGCAATGTGATGAGTCTATGGTCTAGTTGTGCACCTGATATTTTGTTTGAGCCCCTGACCCCCAGGGTCTTAGAAATGGGTGTGGTCATTTTCTCCTATATAACTCTATGTAATCTTGTGCTCGCAATTCCTCTGACACTATTAATGATGGAGACTAAATTGTTATTGCAATATGATGGGTCTCTGGTCTAGTTGTGCACCAGATATTATGTTTTACCCCCTGACCCTTAGGGTCTCAGAAATGGGTGTGGTCATTTTCTCCTATAACTCTATGTAATCTTGTGTTCGCATCTCC